>BSEG01000009.1:39560000-40052500 GCA_036245055.1 Diospyros kaki | reverse complement strand
TCTCCAATTACGTAAAAATTTCTCTCACCCTGCATTGTTTCTACTTCTCCTCTAAAGACGATTGTTTGTCAGTCAGGGATGGTGCTGCTGAACTAGATAGCGACTATAGAAAGTAGCTGCTGGGGCTCATTGTGCTAATGCTGGTGGGGACCTTGGAGAAAAAGCTTTGTGAAGAATGTCTGTTGCCGCCTATTTTAACATCCAACGGATCTGAGACAAGCCCCGGCTGTGATACCTCCTTGTTGCTTATGTCCATCTCATTAGTTAACATCTTGACAACAACTGACATTTTCGGTCTTCGCCCCGATGTTTCCTGCACGCAGAGTAAGCCCACCTTCAGGAATCTAGTGGCTTCTTCCTCAGGAAAGTCCCCATTTAGCAAAGGGTCCACCAGTTCCACAAGTCTGTTGGCCTCGTACATCTCCCATGCCTGCATTTTCACATTCCC
Source organism: Diospyros kaki (assembly GCA_036245055.1). NCBI lineage: Eukaryota > Viridiplantae > Streptophyta > Magnoliopsida > Ericales > Ebenaceae > Diospyros > Diospyros kaki. Next base: position 40,052,052 of record BSEG01000009.1, on the reverse strand, counting down.
CCAATACCTCATCATGACTATTTTCATTACCAAGCTAGTCTACAATATGGAAATTGGAATGTATTTGCATAGTTTTGTTTACCAATTCAAGAAGATATTTTGCAAAAAGAAGCAAGAAGAAGGGTGTTTACAGATACAACATTTCTCCAACCCTACCCTAAACTTCACTGCTCCCCAATCCTTCGAGTTTTATAGTTGTATAGTTCTCTTTTTAACATCAACACACTTCATTGTTAGTCTGTTCTTCTGACAACCCAGAATTAGCCTCTAGAATTTGGACAATAACTGATGTCTTCAAGCTATAGCATTAAGGGTTAGGTCTGTGCAGAAACTAGAATGGGTTGCCATCACTAATTACCTTATCAACAAGGTACTGCTCTCCACGTTCTATGCTGAAATCCACAACTGACCGGCCACTGACTATTTCCAGCAGCAGCACTCCGAAGCTGTAAATATCTGATTTTCGTGACAAATGCCCGCTAATGGCATATTCTGGCGCAAGATAGCCCCTGTCTCCAATCATAGTTCCAGGAAACCAAATCATATTAGCATCAAAACTGAGAATCCTAAGACAGATTCACTTCAAAATTGTTGGGTACTCACATTGTCCCAGCAACTCTAGTACTAATGTGAGAAGTGGTGTTGTCCCTAAACAGCTTTGACAAGCCAAAGTCTGAAACCTTTGGGGTGAAATCATGATCAAGCAGTATATTGCTGGCCTTTATATCCCTGTGTATTATTTGGGGCTCAACCTCCTCATGAAGATAGGTTAGGCCTCGAGCCACCCCTAGTGAGATGCCTAGCCGCCAAGGCCAGCTGAATTTTTCCCTGTTTTCGTCTGCACCTATTCATCAACAAGCCCAATAGCAACATGTCAAACATTTATCCTACTATATTTGGGGTCAGCTACATAAATTCTACACCCAAGAAAACAAAAACAAATGAAGGATTACCCAGAAAGGTGTGAAAGAGGTCTTTGTTCTCCATGTAATCATAAACCAGAAATCTTTCAGCTCCATTCACACAGCATCCTCTTAGTGTGACAAGATTTTCATGCTTGATATTGGAAAGCGCAGTCAACTCTGATATGAATTCCCTTTCCCCTCGCATCGACTCTAGCTCGACTGCAAGCACTTTTATGGCCACAAAAGTGCCATCTCTAAGCCGGCCCTTAAAAATTCAATGAAAAAACTAATCTTGATGATCTCCATCAATGCAACAACCAAAAAAGAAAGAGAAGGAAAGAAAGAAAAAAGACAAATGGAAATTCACCTTGTAGACAGAGCCAAACCCTCCCTCGCCAATCTTGGTTGATGGGCTGAAGTCATGGGAGGCAGCTTTCAGTTCATTGTAAGAGAAAACCCTGAAATCCGGAGTACCTTCTTTACCTGGTACAAACATTTTCACCCATCTATTAGAACATGTAAAAATCAGGGTGCAGATTATCCATGCCCAGACAGTGAAGAACACATTGAAAAAGAGTTGAGAATGGAGGTTGAAGAAGAGTTGGAAGATTACCATGCCCACTTCTGGCTGTAGCTGTGTGGGGGAAACAGTATGAACAAGGAAAAGTGAACTTCATATCTCAATATACATATATGTCCTCAACTGATCTGCTTTATTTCTGGGTTCCTGGCTTATAATCTGAATTCCTTAACAATGGCATATGGGTCTCAGAGAGGGGAAGAGAGAGATGGGAGGTCATATAATACCACGCTCTGGATTTGACTTGTCAGAGCTGAGACTTGGAACTCTCTCTCTGGGTTAGTTTATTATACGTGTTATGGGCATTCTCCTTGGTTGAACAGGCTGACGTTTCAATTTGTGTGTCATCTGCATCCAAACACTGCGTGTGTTCCTGCACTAAAAGAAGGTGAAGCTCAACTCATGATCAGTCAGCTTGGCTTTTTCTATACTCAAACCCAACCCTAACTTGTTTTCGTTTCAAAACCCTTTTTGTTGTGTTCGGGTGAATGGAAGAAACAATCAAAGTATTTCTGGAGAAAATATTTTTCATTACTTTCCTCCGAACAAAGAAAAATATTTTATGTTCCATTATACTCTTTCTTCTTCTCCGAAACAGAGCTCAACCCTTGACTTTCAAAGATAAATTAAAAAAAAAATGACAAATTGTTGGGAGAAGTTTCTAAGTGGCAACCAGAATACATACAGCACGAAGACATGCTGGACCCAATAAAGCCATCTTTGACTTAGTAAAAGTCCCTGCTGTCCCTGGCCTTCCATTTCATACCTATTGAAACCTTCCAATTCTTGGGATGCCCTTTTGCCTGGTCTTCAGTTCATAATTTTGATGAAGACAGATAAATTTGAGTCTCATCTACATTAACTGTATAGAGAGTGGATTCAAAGTCAAAAACTCAGGTTACCCACCATTCTCTGTTAACTATTGAAACAATCGCAAGAGACGAAACCTTTCAATTCTTAAGAATTGGTCATAGATCCATTTTTGTGTCAACATTTAATTTCATAATATTTGAAACACGTAAAATATACAATACTTAAAAATAATATTACCCAATACCTATCTTGACATCTACAGGTTGTGTGCTCTTTGCCAAGGTCTCGCTTGTCATTAAGCAGTGAGTTTGATTATATAAAAGTGTTTGATAAATTAATTTAATCGGATTGAGTTTTAGTTATGCACATGGGTGAGATGCAATACCATGCATGCCTGGCTCGCCACAGACCATTTGCGAATCCCACCTGTGAGTCGGTGGTCTTTGTGGATGGTTTGTGAGGAGTCAACAGGGGCGGAGCCAGCCTATGGGCAGGGGGGGCTGAAGCCCCCCAATTTTTTTAAAAGATACATTTGATAATTTAAAAAATTATTAATTTTTTTCTAAGCCCCCCCTCCTCCCCACCCCGCCAGTCCAAACCCAAGCCCAACCCCACTGCCACTGGATATCTTTATTTTAAACAAGTTGGCCTTATTTTAAAAGAAGCCTAGCCCCATCTTATAATAATATAACATATCTAGGGCTCCCAGCATCAATCTTCTCCTTCACGCACACGATCCTTCTTGTCTTTCTTGTTACAGCGCCTCTCTCTCTAGTTCATTCTCTTCCAAAATTCTATAAATCAAAATCTAACCATTTGATTTTGAAGTTGACTGTATTATCACCGTAAAAGCAGCCCTGATTTACAAGAAGGTATGTTTTTTAGTTTTATTAGTCTTATTTTCTCTCAACCATTGCTCCTTATTTGGATCTACATACCCATTTTCTACAAAGTCCCATAAATCTCGAGACTTGAATAGGGTCTTATTTTGATGCTTACAACTATCCTTTAAAAACTGGAATTAGGGACTGAGAAATGCTCTCAGAATTTTCATTTGCAGCCATGACTTTTTTTTCTATGATTCACGAACTTGCTCAAAGTCTCAGCGTGATTTGACCTTTCTTCGATGCCAAAAGTGTATGAAAGTGGCTGCATTTCAATGTAGAAACAGTAGACAAACAGAAATTTGACAGAAAAGATGAGAAAAATAAAAAAATGGCTCTTTTATTACATAGTAGCTGAACTAAGCTTGCTCTGCAACAATATTAATTTCAAGCAAACAAAATGCCTGTTTGTAGGCTTGGAACTCAACTCATCAGCAGGGGCGGAGCCAGCCTATGGGCAGGGGGGGCTGAAGCCCCCCCAATTTTTTTAAAAAATACATTTGATAGTTTAAAAAATTATTAATTTTTTTCTAAGCCCCCCCTCCTCCCCACCCCGCCAGTCCAAACCCAAGCCCAACCCCACTGCCACTGGACATCTTTATTTTAAACAAGTTGGCCTTATTTTAAAAGAAGCTTAGCCCATCTTATAATAATATAACATATCTAGGGCTCCCAGCATCAATCTTCTCCTTCACGCACACGATCCTTCTTGTCTTTCCTGTTACAGCGCCTCTCTCTCTAGTTCATTCTCTTCCAAAATTCTATAAATCAAAATCTAACCATTTGATTTTGAAGTTGACTGTATTATCACCGTAAAAGCAGCCCTGATTTACAAGAAGGTATGTTTTTTAGTTTTATTAGTCTTATTTTCTCTCAACCATTGCTCCTTATTTGGATCTACATACCCATTTTCTACAAAGTCCCATAAATCCCGAGACTTGAATAGGGTCTTATTTTGATGCTTACAACTATCCTTTAAAAACTGGAATTAGGGACTGAGAAATGCTCTCAGAATTTTCATTTGCAACCATGACTTTTTTTGTCTATGATTCACGAACTTGCTCAAAGTCTCAGCGTGATTTGACCTTTCTCCGATGCCAAAAGTGTATGAAAGTGGTTGCATTTCAATGTAGAAACAGTAGACAAACAGAAATTTGACAGAAAAGATGAGAAAAATAAAAAAAATGGCTCTTTTATTACATAGTAGCTGAACTAAGCTTGCTCTGCAACAATATTAATTTCAAGCAAACAAAATGCCTGTTTGTAGGCTTGGAACTCAACTCATCAGCAGGGGCGGAGCCAACCTATGGGCAGGGGGGGCTAAAGCCCCCCCAATTTTTTTAAAAAATACATTTGATAGTTTAAAAAATTATTAATTTTTTTCTAAGCCCCCCCTCCTCCCCACCCCGCCAGTCCAAACCCAAGCCCAACCCCACTGCCACTGGACATCTTTATTTTAAACAAGTTGGCCTTATTTTAAAAGAAGCCTAGCCCATCTTATAATAATATAATATATCTAGGGCTCCTAGCATCAATCTTCTCCTTCACGCACACGATCCTTCTTGTCTTTCTTGTTACAGCGCCTCTCTCTCTAGTTCATTCTCTTCCAAAATTCTATAAATCAAAATCTAACCATTAGATTTTGAAGTTGACTGTATTATCACCGTAAAAGCAGCCCTGATTTACAAGAAGGTATGTTTTTTAGTTTTATTAGTCTTATTTTCTCTCAACCTTTGCTCCTTATTTGGATCTACATACCCATTTTCTACAAAGTCCCATAAATCCCGAGACTTGAATAGGGTCTTATTTTGATGCTTACAACTATCCTTTAAAAACTGGAATTAGGGACTGAGAAATGCTCTCAGAATTTCCATTTGCAGCCATGACTTTTTTTGTCTATGATTCACAAACTTGCTCAAAGTCTCAGCGTGATTTGACCTTTCTCCGATGCCAAAAGTGTATGAAAGTGGCTGCATTTCAATGTAGAAACAGTAGACAAACAGAAATTTGACAGAAAAGATGAGAAAAATAAAAAAATGGCTCTTTTATTACATAGTAGCTGAACTAAGCTTGCTCTGCAACAATATTAATTTCAAGCAAACAAAATGCCTGTTTGTAGGCTTGGAACTCAACTCATCAGCAGGGGCGGAGCCAGCCTATGGGCAGGGGGGGCTGAAGCCCCCCCAATTTTTTTAAAAAATACATTTGATAGTTTAAAAAATTATTAATTTTTTTCTAAGCCCCCCCTCCTCCCCACCCCGCCAGTCCAAACCCAAGCCCAACCCCACTGCCACTGGACATCTTTATTTTAAACAAGTTGGCCTTATTTTAAAAGAAGCCTAGCCCATCTTATAATAATATAACATATCTAGGGCTCCCAGCATCAATCTTCTCCTTCATGCACACGATTCTTCTTGTCTTTCCTGTTACAGCGTCTCTCTCTCTAGTTCATTCTCTTCCAAAATTCTATAAATCAAAATCTAACCATTTGATTTTGAAGTTGACTGTATTATCACCGTAAAAGCAGCCCTGATTTACAAGAAGGTATGGCTTTTAGTTTTATTAGTCTTATTTTCTCTCAACCTTTGCTCCTTATTTGGATCTACATACCCATTTTCTACAAAGTCCAATAAATCCCGAGACTTGAATAGGGTCTTATTTTGATGCTTACAACTATCCTTTAAAAACTGGAATTAGGGACTGAGAAATGCTCTCAGAATTTTCATTTGTAGCCATGACTTTTTTTGTCTATGATTCACGAACTTGCTCAAAGTCTCAGCGTGATTTGACCTTTCTCCGATGCCAAAAGTGTATGAAAGTGGCTGCATTTCAATGTAGAAACAGTAGACAAACAGAAATTTGACAAAAAAGATGAGAAAAATAAAAAAATGGCTCTTTTATTACATAGTAGCTGAACTAAGCTTGCTCTGCAACAATATTAATTTCAAGCAAACAAAATGCCTGTTTGTAGGCTTGGAACTCAACTCATCAGCAGGGGCGGAGCCAGCCTATGGGCAGGGGGGGCTGAAGCCCCCCCAATTTTTTTAAAAAATACATTTGATAGTTTAAAAAATTATTAATTTTTTTCTAAGCCCCCCCTCCTCCCCACCCCGCCAGTCCAAACCCAAGCCCAACCCCACTGCCACTGGACATCTTTATTTTAAACAAGTTGGCCTTATTTTAAAAGAAGCCTAGCCCATCTTATAATAATATAACATATCTAGGGCTCCCAGCATCAATCTTCTCCTTCACGCACACGATCCTTCTTGTCTTTCCTGTTATAGCGCCTCTCTCTCTAGTTCATTCTCTTCCAAAATTCTATAAATCAAAATCTAACCATTTGATTTTAAAGTTGACTGTATTATCACCGTAAAAGCAGCCCTGATTTACAAGAAGGTATGTTTTTTAGTTTTATTAGTCTTATTTTCTCTCAACCATTGCTCCTTATTTGGATCTACATACCCATTTTCTACAAAGTCCCATAAATCCCGAGACTTGAATAGGGTCTTATTTTGATGCTTACAACTATCCTTTAAAAACTGGAATTAGGGACTGAGAAATGCTCTCAGAATTTCCATTTGCAGCCATGACTTTTTTTGTCTATGATTCACGAACTTGCTCAAAGTCTCAGCGTGATTTGACCTTTCTCCGATGCCAAAAGTGTATGAAAGTGGCTGCATTTCAATGTAGAAACAGTAGACAAACAGAAATTTGACAGAAAAGATGAGAAAAATAAAAAAATGGCTCTTTTATTACATAGTAGCTGAACTAAGCTTGCTCTGCAACAATATTAATTTCAAGCAAACAAAATGCCTGTTTGTAGGCTTGGAACTCAACTCATCAGCAGGGGCGGAGCCAGCCTATGGGCAGGGGGGCTGAAGCCCCCCCAATTTTTTTAAAAAATACATTTGATAGTTTAAAAAATTATTAATTTTTTTCTAAGCCCCCCCTTCCTCCCCACCCCGCCAGTCCAAACCCAAGCCCAACCCCACTGCCACTGGACATCTTTATTTTAAACAAGTTGGCCTTATTTTAAAAGAAGCCTAGCCCATCTTATAATAATATAACATATCTAGGGCTCCCAGCATCAATCTTCTCCTTCACGCACACGATCCTTCTTGTCTTTCCTGTTACAGCGCCTCTCTCTCTAGTTCATTCTCTTCCAAAATTCTATAAATCAAAATCTAACCATTTGATTTTGAAGTTGACTGTATTATCACCGTAAAAGCAGCCCTGATTTACAAGAAGATATGTTTTTTAGTTTTATTAGTCTTATTTTCTCTCAACCATTGCTTCTTATTTGGATCTACATACCCATTTTCTACAAAGTCCCATAAATCCCGAGACTTGAATAGGGTCTTATTTTGATGCTTACAACTATCCTTTAAAAACTGGAATTAGGGACTGAGAAATGCTATCAGAATTTCCATTTGCAGCCATGACTTTTTTTGTCTATGATTCACAAACTTGCTCAAAGTCTCAGCGTGATTTGACCTTTCTCCGATGCCAAAAGTGTATGAAAGTGGCTGCATTTCAATGTAGAAACAGTAGACAAACAGAAATTTGACAGAAAAGATGAGAAAAATAAAAAAATGGCTCTTTTATTACATAGTAGCTGAACTAAGCTTGCTCTGCAACAATATTAATTTCAAGCAAACAAAATGCCTGTTTGTAGGCTTGGAACTCAACTCATCAGCAACTCTTAGAATTCACAAATGACTAGGAGCAGAAAATTCTTGGTGTGGTTAAAGATGAATCAGCAAACTGTAAACAGTTTTGAATCATGGCCGAAAATTAAAAATCTATCCCATTTTTTTGAATCAGCAAACTGTAAACAGTTTTCAGTAATTTTTTTTTTCAATTATGGCCAAAAATTAAAAATCAAATTTATGAAAATCCAATCGTTAAATCTATTCCATTTTTTTGTATATTAACCCCCTTGGCTTGGCATTTCTAATGGTAGGCTCTGATCGTGTTGTGGAAATCTCCGAACGGTGGCACCGATTGTGGCTGGTATATGCTATTTTGGAGAATTTCAAAGCTTACATAACACTGTGAGTTATCTTGGCTAAGCTTGAGATTATAATTATTAATTGTGATTGAATATTTGAATAAATTAAATTTTCTTCACTGAATTGTTAATTGTAATTGAATGTTTGAATTATTTTGTCTAGGATTTTGTTAATTGTAATTTATTAATTTTGTGATATACAGGTCTATTAAAATGCAAAAACGAAATATCTTTGAATACTTCACTAAGAAAACTAGTGATCAATCATCAACTAACCTAAATGGTCCCTGCAATGCTCCGAGTTCAAGTTCTATATCACTATCCAAAGCTAAAAGATCCAAGCTTATAGATGAATGTACTATTGAACCATTTGAAAGTAAGGCCTCATATTATGAACGTGATCCTGGAAAGCGAATCCCAATATCTCAATATCCATTAGAAAAACAAGATGAGGTTCGGAGAGCATATATCAATATGGGACCGTGCCAACCTATTTATGAGTATCCTTATGTAAAATTTGGGGCTCAAAATCGTCGATTTCAATTCACTTGGTTCACAAAACATCCATGGCTTGAGTTTTCTGTGGAGAAAGAAAGTGCATTTTGTTTTCCGTGTTATCTATTTGAAAGTAATGCATCACAACCTAAAGCATTTACAGTCAAGGGGTCAAAAAATTGGAAGAGAGTTAATTGTAAAGTTTGCCCGTTCAAAAAACATGAAGGAGATGGTAATTCACTACATGACATTGCTATGGAAAAATGGGAAAACTTGAGAAATCCAAATCAATATATTGAGAGAATGATACATCAACAGACTGAAAAAGAAAAGAAACAGAACCGTTTGCTTGTAACGACTTCCATAGAGAGTGTGAAGTGGTTAGCATTGCAAGGTTGTGCATTTAAAGGTCATGATGAGTCTACTGAGTCTACTAATCGTGGGAATTTTATTGAATTAATCAAATTGCACGGAAGAGCAAATAAAGAAATTGATGATGTTGTTCTAGAAAATGCAGCTAAAAATGCCAAGTACACATCACCGGGTATACAGAAAGAGATATTAAAAATTATTGCTGATTGTGTGCGACATAAAATTCGTGAAGAATTGGAGATGCTAAATTTTGCATTCTTGTTGATGAAGCAGTTGATGAATCACATAATGAACAAATGGCTATTATTTTGAGATATGTTGATAGTGATGGATTTGTTAGAGAACGATTTTTTGAGGTTGTGAGTGTTAAAGATACAAGTGCTTTGACTTTGAAAAAAGAGATATGTGTTGTATTAAGGCAATACAATCTTTTGATTACAAATTTACGAGGTCAGGGGTATGATGGTGCTAGCAACATGCTAGGGGAATGGAACGGACTACAAGCATTATTTCTTAAAGAATGTCCATCTGCTTATTATGTTCATTGCTTTGCTCATCGACTACAATTAGCTTTAGTTGCAGTAGCTAAGGATGTATATGATGTGTGGCTATTTTTTCAATCATTAAGTTCTATTGTCAATTTCGTAAGTGCTTCTGCTAAGCGCCATTCTCAATTAAAGTCAATTCGAGAGAATGAAATTGATAATTTAATAGCAGCAGGAGAAGTTCCAACTGGTACTGGGGCTAATCAGGTTTGTACTTTACAGCGTGCTGGAGCTACTCGTTGGAGTTCACATTTTGCCTCTGTTAAAAGATTTATTGAGATGTTTGGTTATACTTGTACACTTCTTGAAAATCTTATTAATGAGGGGTCGAACAATGGTATACGTGGAGAGGCTAAAGATGCTTTGAAAGTTGTGAAAACATTTGATTTTGCATTTATCTTATTGTTGATGCATGAAGTGTTAGAAAAATCTGATATTTTGTGTCAAGCATTGCAAATGAAAGATCAAGACATTTTGAATGCAATGCATTTTGTCTCAAGTACAAAGCTTCTTCTTCAAGATATGCGTGATGATCGGTGGGAAAGTTTTATATGGTATGTGGTTGAATTTTGTAGAAGTAATGATATTGATGTGCCCGAATTAACTGATCGTTATATGGATGGTACAAGACGTTCTTGTCAACAAAAAAATAATATTACAGTGGAAGACTACTATCACTTTCAGATATTCAATGCTGTAATAGATTTTCAGTTGATGGAGTTGAATAATAGATTTATGGAGAAAACAATAGAACTTCTTAAGCTATGCGAGGCTTTAAATCCTACAGATGGTTTCAAATCATTCTCTATAGATGCTATTTGTGGTCTAGCTGAGGAATTTTATCCTTTGGATTTTAATAAAGAAGAGATACCAAATTTGAAGAGACAGTTGGATCATTACAAGTTTGATGTAATTCAGAATCCGCAATTTCAGAATCTTAAGTCTCTTCCTCAATTATGTCGGATGTTGGTTGAAACGAAGAAATCACAACATTATTTCTTGATCGATAGGTTAATTCGTCTAGTGTTGACTCTTCCAGTTTCTACAGCAACAATAGAACGAGCTTTTTCAGGGATGAAACTAATCAAAACATCACTTCGCAACAAAATGGAGAATGAATTTCTAGCAAACACCATGATTATCTACATTGAAAGAGAGATTACTCTTGGTATTGATACAAAGATACTCATTAACAAATTTGATCTTTTAGGGAATCGCAGGTTGCGGCTTAAGTAATTTTACAAGGTATTTATATTGCACTTTTTTTGTATTTTTGTTATTTTTTGCCTTCTCTTTTTAAGTTAATAAATTATATTCAATATGATGTAAAACTCTCCTTTTAAGTTAATGAATTATATTCAATATGTATGTAAAGCTAATTAGATTCTCATTTTTATCGTTGTATTTTTCTCTTATTGGTGAAATTTATGGCTGGAAAAAAAAAAATTTGAGGCCCCCCAAATAAAAAATCCTAGCTCCGCCCCTGGGAGTCAAGCATACTACCTTATGATCAATTAATTGTGTGCATTCCTAAATGGTATGAACTTTCTTTTTCTAAATATAATATGCCCCCATTGATGTTTGATTAATAATTTTGATGAAATGTTCTTGTTCTGTAAGATTGCACTATATCTATATATATTGATATGGTATTGTCTAAAATTACCAAAACACCCTTACGCACTAATAGTCTCACCGGCCACGTGAATCACCTGAGAGACCGACATGTGACAAGTCAACAATCCGGAGCAGAGCCCGAGAAATTTGGGCCGGACCGCAAGACCCATTCCAACTTGATCGAGATCCTCGGGAGTTGTGCCCGCTCATCTCGGGTACCCCAAAACGGGTTTGCCTATAAAAAACAAGGATTCTCGTCAGATATACCCAAGCTCTACAACTCTCTCATTTACTTTTACTTGCATTTACTCTACTGATTTGAGCGTCGAAGTCTACTCCGGGGGATCCTAGCTCCGACCTTCCATTGTTTTGCAGGTTCTACATCCGAGGTCCGACATCGCCAAGTCCAAGGTACCATTCCTGAGGTCCAGTCGCAGAGGTGGCACGTGGTGGTCGGTCCCAAATACCATCATCATATATATTCACAACTCTCATAAAAAATCACAATTCCAATGCCTTTATCCAATTACGTAAAAATTTCACTCACCCTATACATTTGCATTGCTTCTACTTCTCCTCTAAAGACGATTGTTAGTCAATCAGGGATGGTGCTGCTGAACTAGATAGCGACTTTAGAAAGTAGCTGCTGGGGCTCATTGTGCTAATGCTGGTGGGGGCTTTGGAGAAAAAGCTTTGTGAAGAATGTCTGTTGCCGCCTATTTTAACATCCATCAGATCTGAGACGAGCCCCGGCTGTGATACCTCCTTGTTGCTTACGTCCATCTCATTAGTTAACATCTTGACAACTGCTGACATTTTCGGTCTTTGCCGCGATGTTTCCTGCACGCAGAGTAAGCCTACCTTCAGGAATCTAGTGGCTTCTTCCTCAGGAAAGTCCCCATTTAGCAAAGGGTCCACCAGTTCCACAAGTCTGTTGGCCTCGTACATCTCCCATGCCTGCATTTTCACATTCCCCCAATACCTCATCATGACTATTTTCATTACCAAGCTAGTCTACAATATGGAAATTGGAATGTATTTGCATAGTTTTCTTTCCCAATTCAAGAAGATATTTTGCAAAAAGAAGCAAGAAGAAGGGTGTTTACAGATACAACATTTCTCCAACCCTACCCTAAACTTCACTGCTCCCCAATCCTTCGAGTTTTATAGTTGTATAGTTCTCTTTTTAACATCAACACACTTCATTGTTAGTCTGTTCTTCTGACAATAACTGATGTCTTCAAGCTATAGCATTAAGGGTTAGGTCTGTGCAGAAACTAGAATGGGTTGCCATCACTAATTACCTTATCAACAAGGTACTGCTCTCCACGTTCTATGCTGAAATCCACAACTGACCGGCCACTGACTATTTCCAGCAGCAGCACTCCGAAGCTGTAAATATCTGATTTTCGTGACAAACGCCCGCTAATGGCATATTCTGGAGCAAGATAGCCCCTGTCTCCAATCATAGTTCCAGGAAACCAAATCATATTAGCATCAAAACTGAGAATCCTAAGACAGATTCACTTCAAAATTGTTGGGTACTCACATTGTCCCAGCAACTCTAGTACTAATGTGAGAAGTGGTGTTGTCCCTAAACAGCTTTGACAAGCCAAAGTCTGAAACCTTTGGGGTGAAATCATGATCAAGCAGTATATTGCTGGCCTTTATATCCCTGTGTATTATTTGGGGCTCAACCTCCTCATGAAGATAGGTTAGGCCTCGAGCCACCCCTAGTGAGATGCCTAGCCGCCAAGGCCAGCTGAATTTTTCCCTGTTTTCGTCTGCACCTATTCATCAACAAGCCCAATAGCAACATGTCAAACATTTATCCTACTATATTTGGGGTCAGCTACATAAATTCTACACCCAGGAAAACAAAAACAAATGAAGGATTACCCAGAAAGGTGTGAAAGAGGTCGTTGTTCTCCATGTAATCATAAACCAGAAATCTTTCAGCTCCATTCACACAGCATCCTCTTAGTGTGACAAGATTTTCATGCTTGATATTGGAAAGCGCAGTCAACTCTGATATGAATTCCCTCTCCCCTCGCATCGACTCTAGCTCGACTGCAAGCACTTTTATGGCCACAAAAGTGCCATCTCTAAGCCGGCCCTGAAAAATTTAATGAAAAAACTAATCTTGATGATCTCCGTCAATGCAACAACCAAAAAAGAAAACGAAGGAAAGAAAGAAAAAAGACAAATGGAAATTCACCTTGTAGACAGAGCCAAACCCTCCCTCGCCAATCTTGGTTGATGGGCTGAAGTCATGGGAGGCAGCTTTCAGTTCATTGTAAGAGAAAACCCTGAAATCCTGAGTACCTTCTTCACCTGGTACAAACTCTTTCACCCATCTATTAGAACATGTAGAAATCAGGGTGCAGATTATCCATGCCCAGACAGTGAAGAACACATTGAAAAAGAGTTGAGAATGGAGGTTGAAGAAGAGTTGGAAGATTACCATGCCCATTTCTGGCTGTAGCTGTGTGGGAGAAACAGTATGAACAAGGAAAAGTGAACTTCATATCTCAATATACATATATGTCCTCAACTGATCTGCTTTATTTCTGGGTTCCTGGCTTTATAATCTGAATTCCTTACCAATGGCATATGGGTCTCAGAGAGGGGAAGAGAGAGATGGGAGGTCATATAATACCACGCTCTGGATTTGACTTCTCAGAGGTGAGACTTGGAATTCTCTCTCTGGGTTAGTTTATCAAACGTGTTATGGGCATTCTCCTTGGTTGAACAGGGTGACGGTTCAATTATGCCCGCGTCATCTGCATCCAAACACTCTGTGTGTCCCTGCACTAAAAGAGAGGGTAAAGCTCAACTCATGATCAGTCAGCTTGGCTTTTTCTATACTCAAACCCAACCCTAACTTGTTTTCGTTTCTAAACCCTTCTTTGTTGTGTTCGGGTGAAATGGAAGAAACAATCAAAGTATTTCTGGAGAAAATATTTTTCATTACTTTTCCTCCGAACAAAGAAAAATATTTTATGTTCCACTCTACTCTTCTTCTCTGGAACAGAGCCCAACCCTTAACTTTCAAAGATAGATTAAAAAAAATGACAAATTGTTGGGAGAATTTTCCAAGTGGCAACCAGAATACATACAGCACGAAGACATACTGAACCCAATAAAGCCATCTTTGACTTAGTAAAAGGCCCTGCTGTCCCTGGCCTTCCATTTCATACCTATTGAAACCTTCCAATTCTTGGGATGCCGTTTTGCGTGTTCTCGTTTTCATAATTTTTAATTTTAATAAAAAATATAAATTTGAATCTCATCTACAATAATTATTTAAAGAGTGAATTCAAATCTAAAAATTCAAATTACCTTCCATTTTCTGTTGACTACTAGAACGAACAATCCTAAGGGACGAAAACTTCCAATTCTTAAGAATTGGTGATGGATCCATTTTTGTGTCAACATTTAATTACTTAATATTTGAAACACGCAAAACACACAATACTTGAAAATAACATTACCCTATACCTATCTTGACATCTACAGGATGTGTGCTCTTCGCCAAGGTCTCGTTTGTTGTTAAGGTGATGTGAGTTTGATAATATAAAAGTATTTGATAAATTAATTTAATTGGATTGAGTTTTAGTTATAATTGTTGAATAAAAAATATTTGAAATCGCTTAAAAGGCTAAAATCTTAAAGTCAAGTTTGAGCTAAAACATTTAATGTAACTTAAGTTGAATTGAATTAAATTACAATTTATTAAAGACTTTATTTATTAGATTTGATTATAAATTTAAAATAACTCAAGTCATGCCGTGTATAAAATAAGTTAATTTTGGTTCACATATTCAGCCCAAACTGTCTCTCAAAACATCTTGGCCTGGTCAAGGGTGGTGGGGGGGCCTTTGTCATTTAGAATGTATACAGTTTTTCTTTTTCAAAAAATAAATTTATTGTTCCAAAAAAATTATCAAGATTTTTGAAATCATGGTTTCGAACTAAAAGTTTTGAAAAATTACAGTTATGAGGAGATTTTTTTTTTTTCTCTTAATGTAAGTTATTGAATTTGATTCCTGTGAATCAAGCTACAATTTTTTTTTAAAAAAAAAAAAATGAAGTTGTGAAGAATGTTTTATTTTTTCACTTTGTTGGTTCAAATCTTATGAACCTAAATTAATTAATTTGTGACTAAATCTTCTTGAATGACATAATTTCACTTATTACAAACCCTAGCAAAAATTTTAAAGTGAGTCAAAGGCCTTGAATTTGGGTAATGTTTGGTAATCAATTGGGCCTCTGTAGTTTTGATGGTGAAACATCCATAAATATTGTTTCAAAATTGGACCCTAAAAGGTCAAGGTTGAATTTTGAATTGATTCTTAATTTAATAAAAAAAACCCAAAGAAAATGATACATATCTGAATTAGATGAACGCGATAACATTGCATGGACCGATTTAATTTAATTAATCATAATATGCAGACTTGAATTAGACGGAATCTTATTTTTCTAATTATTTTGTTTGACGGGGGACCGTATCCCCCTTGATATTCTTTCTTTAAATTTCCACATGTTTCTTGGGGATACAATCGTGTTACATTTATGAGGTCTACCGTTGAATCAAACTTTATTTGATAATAAAATTTAATCAGACTTTATCATTAATAATCAAATTTTATTAATCATAAAACTCGATCAGACTTCATCATGAGACGAAACCCGATCGAACTTCATCTCGATCGGACTTTATCACGGAATGAAATTCGATTAGACTTTATCATGAAGTTTGACCAGACTTTATCATGGGATGAAACTCAACCAAACTTTATCATGAAGATCGATCAGAGTTCATCATAGGATGAAACCCGATCAAGTTTCATCTCTAGGCAATAAATTACATCAGGGTATTTTTGAATTTTGGCTCATTCAGTCATTCTTTTACTAATCTAGTTATTTGTACAAGTAGCATTTTTTATTTTTTAATGTAAATTTATTTAATTAAAAGAATGTTATTGTATTTAGTACATTTTTTTAAGAGTAATTGAGTGGGAAAAAAAAAAGTTACATGAGCTGATACTTTGGGTTCATCCTCGTTAAATTAGATTAATTTAATTTAGCATGAATTCATCACATGATTTTTTTTTATTTTTAAAAGTAAGGTTATTTATAATAAAAATATATATTTAGATATATTTTTATTATAAAGTAATAATTAGATGGAGAAAGCAAAGTTGAGGCTTTTAGTGTTTGTACCATCTCAGAGCAGTTGGATTGTCACAAATCACAATCTAAATGCCTACTCAATTGTCAAAATGGAGAGGAATAATTGGTTGGTGGCTGCTTAGTGTTTATTTAACAAAGAAAGTTGAAAATAATTAGATGTCCATTTACACTTAGCCAATTGTATGCTACCATTGGTAGAACGATTTATTGGTTTACAAAGAAATCCAATCAAATCATAGTTAGTCAACTCAGAGAAGGATCATCTTAAAATCAAAGCATTTGAACATATGAAAAATAGGGTTTTTATTTATTACACTTATCATCTAATTGGTTTGACCTAATTTTTTAAAATTACAAGTAATCCATATTTTTTTAGAATATGTCAAAGAGTCCTCATCTAGACTTTCTGATGGCACAGTTAGCAACGAGTTTGTATTACTAAAGATGCCCACAAAATGAGTTGATTGACTATTATGCCCTTTATATCTTTTAAGAAAACTACCAAATGATTACTTAATTAATTATTATAACATTTTTCCTTACATTTAAGATGCTATGCCATATATCAAAATGAATAGCAATACCTGCTAGTTATAAATGTATAGATTCTCATTTTGTTGCTCTTTATTTCGAACTTGATAAAAGGGAAGAACCATGACATTTTTGGAATACCAAGTATGAGTAGGTTGAAGGCAAATAAGCCTTCCTCAGATGATAGCAAAGCAATGAGCTTCCTCTAATGCTAAGATCCCACTTTTAAGTGGTACTCGAAGATCTAAAGAAAAGGTGTTTGACTTAGTCTTTGGTGTCATGGCCATGATTTTTATGGAATCAATAAGCTTTTTCTCTTTGTGAGGTTGTATCTGATCTTTTTATTTGATTTTTTTTTTTATCCTTATTTTTTCGTGATCTTGACTCTCTTGACTTAGTGCACCTCCTTAATACTAATGTACTTGGTGACTCTATCAAGAACGTTTGAGAAATAAAACAAGGAGTTATTCACAAGGGAATCCAAGAGCCTTTCCCCTCTCAAACCATTTTGGAAGGTCATCATAACAATTTGTTGACTGAAGTCCCTTATATCGAGTGCTTTCAAGTTGCATCAAACCACATAATCTCCAAGGGACTTGCCAATCTATTGTTGAATGCTGACTAAGGCCATGGTATTCTTCTACAACTGTCGAAGAAAGGAGAAATGGCAAGAAAGCTAACCTTTAGCTCCTCGGATGAATGGACCGATCAATTTGGCAATGCAAAATACCAATATCAGCATTGTCATTAAGGGTTTATAGGAAAGCTCTACACCACATACCATCTTAGGCCAATTGGGCCAAAATGTGTGGAGTGAAGAACTCGATGTGACCGAATGAATCTATTGTTCTATCAAAGTGTTTAATCATAGGGATTTGGAACTTCTTGGGGGAAGGAGGAAACTCAACCATTATTGCTCTACTGAGGGGTTGGCTTGGTCCCTTACCCCAAATTTCTTTTCATTTCTTCCTATGTTTCATCTTCATCTCTAGGCGTTGAAGGTGTCTTTCCTGTAGAATCTCGTCTTCTTACACTTGGGAAGATACCAACCCTTATCTTTCTAAGCATTGCCAATTGTTCCCTTTTGCTCAACAATGGTGTATCTTTTCCCTTTGGTACCTATGATAACCATGATGCCTTAAGTCTAACTTATTATTAAATGGTCTCTTTTCCTATGAAAGGTGGATCTGTTCTTTAGATTGATGGTCACAACGCTATGAGAGCTCAACCTTAAGGTTGTCACATTTGCCTCCCTACTGTTTGAGGAAGGTCATTAGCAATTTTGTAAAGTATTGCACTTGATTCTCAAGTTAAGCTACCCAATTTGGGGGGGAAAAGGGTTGATTCCTCTGTTGCTCTCTAAGCGACTAGTTCAGCACAATGGGATCCAAGCCTCTATGTGGCTTTGGTTTGGATGCTCAATGCCAATGGTAGCTGGGGCTTACTATGGAGGCATGCTATTGGAAAAGCTAAATACACAAGCATGTAACCATATAACCACCAAAGTCAAGCAAGTATGAATTGACGTTAAAATTGGCCCCACAATAGACATCAAAATGATTGTGGTTGGAAAGCCAACCACCTCATCGTCTATGAATTGTTTGCCTATCGTTTTTTTATTCTCTCAACCCTAAACTATCCTAGCATTACTACTCAATAAATAAAAAGGACCATCATGAATCTTTTGACTTTAAAATTAATTACTACTCAATAATGATGCAATAATAATATAATATGAGTATAATAATTAGCACATTTTACTCATTAGATATTGTGCCTTTACATAAGCGTCTTATTTTGCGAGAATAGTCCAAAGGGGGCCAGATGGATGGTGAGGATGAAATTTGTTAGATGAGCTATTGGGCCATTCGCGGACTTGGCTTGGGCTTGGAAGATTGTTCATGGGTCCCACTTGAGCATGGGGATATGATGGCGGGCTAGAAATGCACTAGACACTTAGTGGGCCTTTCCCCAGCCCTAACTCAAGGGCTTTGGACTGTGCTGGGTCTTCCATCCACCACCAAAAAAGTTGTTGAATATTGGTGAAAGGTTCTGTAATGAGCCTAACAAAACTACAAGCTTTTATGGCAAATCTTTGAAATAATTAGTTATTATAAAAGGTGTTGTAGTAAACGTACAAAACTATAAGGTTTGGTGATGAACCTTTGGAAATGTTGTAAAGGCTTCAAGAGATTAACCTAAATTATTATTAATATAATAAAAAATCCCTAGACATAGTTAGAAAAATAGATGTAGACTTGGTTACAGTCGAATCACTATAAAATTATCTGAGTGTTATTTTTTTTAATTTTATTTGTATATTAGTTTTTAATTTGTTACTTGAAGTTTAATTTTTCAAAAATCCCAATTCACCTCTCTTTTCATATCATCTGACTATTTTCAATTTGATTAACCAGAACTTTGTCACTAATCACTTTTAAAAAGAGAAAAATAAGTGGACTCATTAGAATTTTATTTTATTTATGTGCCTAAAAATTAATTAATCTAAACCCAGAAATTTTTATCTTAGAAAAATAAATTTTTTCGTCTAATATTCATATTTATTCTAAAATTTTAATTTTATTAATTCACCTCTTAATCTTAAAATTTGTTGTCATAGTTGTATTGTCCTCTAACTATCATTAAAATTAAATTCAATCATATTTCAAAGCTCTCACATGATGATACATTACTGAATAATGATTGTCTAAGAAGTCACATGAGAACTAATAACTAGTAGTGGGGCATGATCTTAACCATGGTTAAACCATAACATAATACTGCAATAAATTTTCCAAGTTTAAAACATAAAAATATATTGATAAAACCCATGGGCCCAAGGGCCATCCTCATCCTTTCCACTTACGTTTCATGGGGCAATGATCAAAGGTCATCAAATCCCATGATTTTATGGGGATCTTTCCTTTCCTTTCCCTTCCACTAGAGTCCTTACCATTTATTGTGGGCAATGATCAAACACCATGGGCCCATACCCCAACTTTACAAATCTTTATCTCTATTAGCTTTTTCTATAATTGTTCCACACAAATATATAAATACATATTCCAAAGTAGGCTATCTCCAATTGCATTCTTTAAGTGGCTTAGAATAATTAATTAGTGTCTCTATAGCCAATAAACTTTAACTTTGTTGAGGCATTAGTAAGTGCTAAGGATGTTGCATTTGCAACTTGGAAGGTGGATATCACCCAAAGCGGATGCTTGGTGAAAAATAATAATATAAAACTAAATAAAAAAATTTGGATTAAATTATATATAGAAAAATGAGGGGGAATAAGTATAATTGTGTGAAAGTTTTGTGTAGGGAAAGAAAAGAACATTAGATGGAGGATTAAATAAATGCCCACTTTCCATCTCTTAAAAAGTGAGAGCAAGTGGAAGAAAATTTCAAATAAAATGTGCTTCATTAATTCAAGTATTTGACAATTTAAATGATCATGTCTTAATGACAGTTATGCTTCATCTAATTTTCAAAACATATATATATATATAGAAGATAAATTGTCACATGACCCTCCATCCAAAGCTTTACCTTCCAAATTAACATTATACATTTGACAGGCTTGCAGACAACCTATTTCATTATATATAATTGACAGGGCACCAATCCTTGTAAGGGGAGGATGATGGTTTGAAATGAAAGTGAGATTTTAACTATTAACAAATAATATACTCTTTTTAGAGTAATGTTAAGTATATCTTGTTTTTATATAAAATGTATTTATTGTATTTTATTTTAAAATTTTAAATAATTTTATTACTTTATGATAAATTCATCATACTTTGAAATATTTAATCAACTAATATAATTGTTTAGAAACTGAAAATTGAAGGAAATCACTAGCACAACAGTATAGATAAAAATAAATTTTTTATCATGTATCAGATACACGCAACGAAATATAATATATACGTCATACATAGTTTGAGTATTTAAGCAATACGTATATTCAATAATTAAATACATAAATAAATCTCATATCTTCTATTCGATGTAAAGTTGGGGTACATAAACTATTTTTGTACTAAGACCGTGTCCACCTCACGTTGTGGTGGTCCTAGTCTATTCACATCTAATATGCAGTAAGGTACCATTCCGGTCACCTCTTCATATGCTAGACACAGAGGATCTGCGTGTCACCGATGCCCGTGTCTCAAAATTTTATGCATGACCTTCACATACAAAATATTTCTGTAGCAGCAGAATATTTTGTAGAGAAAAAAAAAAGAGGAGAAAGCATAAATGTGTACGAAAGAAAGATAGACCAGATAAGAGAGTAAAAGGGCTCTGCCTTTTTTATTAAAATAAAAAAAAATCCCTTCCCCACCCATTTTCTTCTTCCCCTCCCTCAATTGAATTCTCTCTAAAATCCGCGCACTCCCTTCCTCAATTATTCTCTCAATAATTCAAGAGATTACTATGCAATTTCACTATGCACTATATACTGTACACTATTTGCAATCTGTCGCATCTTATTGTGCAATCAATAATTGATTTCATGCTATGTACTATGTATTATTACTATGCACTGTGCGTTATTAGTAAGAGGGACAAATGGTCAACTGTTGACCAACCATTTTTAGAGATATTTTGGGCACGCGATATTGATACAAAATGCAACATTATATAGTATATAACTTTCTAGAGTCACTACCCGCTAGCAATCAAACAATGCTGAAACCCTTTTTCGGTATTGGTTAACCCCTTGACCCATCAATTGAACTTCCCCAAATCCTGACGATATTCTAAGAGTTCTTGAATAACGCCTAGTAGTAGTTTAGGACAGTATAGGTAGTAGTGAAGTCTCACTTGAAGTGAATTTATTATAGTTGACGATTACCGTGTATTATAATCCTTTTATCACCTAATGTCCTAACCGAGCGAAAGTCATGGAGTGACAAACTCACAAACTCAGTAATTATGTGTCAAACTCCATTAATGTGACTAGATGACATCTCATGAAACATCTTTCTTGACTTTCAATTTATTCTAGTCAGGGACTGTCCTATCACATCAATAGTAGATCACATAGGACGTTCATCCCATCAAATATCGACGAGGACGATGGATCCTATTCCCAACACTTGTCTTCATATACTAGTAATACAGAACCACATAGATGAACGTTTTCACCTCTTAATTTGATGGTCCGACTCATCAAAAAATTTCACTCACCAATATACAAAACAACCATATCGGTTCAAATCTAAGAATCATCACATAATCGCAATCTAATGACACGACCATTATCCACCAGGCCATGTGGCCAGTTATCGGCATCATATTCGACTGATCTTTCTCCAATGACCACTCACAGGTTTACTAGCGACATCTCATGTCATATAATACGTGACACACCATTCTCCCATTAGTATCTACATACTAAACAAGATAGTAACCCCTATGTTAGTCCATACTCAATTAATCAGAGTTCTCATCCAAATAATCTAAGGATTATGAATAGTTTAAGTTATTCTGTTATCAGAAAATCCTATCACACGATTTCAACACCTTGAGAATAAGATTCTCATACAGAAGATTTAAGAACTTATTCATATAATTGATTGAAGAAAATATGAATGAAAAAACCCTTATATTTTATTAATTTATACAAAAATACAATTAATACATTAAAACGAGCCCTCTAAATGTCATCCAAATATAGCATCAAGGCATTTAACACTAACAAAAATAAGATGCAATAAGTATATTTTATTTAAAAATAAAATACAATTATTATAAGTTAATCATAAATAGCTACCTTTCTTTATAGAATAATATTAGGAGTCTGACTAATAACGGATATGTATCGCTTCCTCATTAGAGGATGTGTTAGGTAGAAGAGACAATGACACATGATCTTCTTAGTCTCACCCATCATGACTTCTACTATTATTCTTCTTTATATATTAGAAAATCCATCTCTAAATTGTTGGCAATTCATTGGCATCACAGTTAAGATACACTAAATGTACTTTATTTTCAAATAATGTCCATTTATTTTATCTTATTTTTAGTTTTTAGACAATCTTATTGGGTAATAATAAATGCACTATGTTGTGAAATATAGATAAATTTCACAAATCACCTTTGAGATTTGCCTAAATTGCATCAACCATCGTCATGTTTTAAAAGATGACATTAACCTCCCCCAAGATTAATCATTGCACAACACATACCTTTTGTCTATCAAATGATAGCTGTTAGTTTTTCAAAATTTCTAAAATGTCCTCCATTTTTCTTTGTTTAAGTCCATTTGTCAAGATAAATGAATTAAATTTAAACTTAATTTTAAAGTTCAATTTGTAATCAATCTAAGTTTGAACTCAGTAAAATTTGGTTAATTAAAGCTCATGAACGTATTCGATTAGAGATTGTTGAATATTGATAGCCTCAATTAGAAGCTTGTAAACATGATCAATTAGAAGTTCACGGATAAGTTTGCTTATAAAGACATTAATACAATTATTTATAATTTTATACATATATTATTTAATATAAATTTATCAAACTTTAAATTATTATACTAATATAATTAAATTTAATATATTTACAATTATTATACATTAATTTAATTATTTAACATAATACAATATATATGTATATATAATAAAATAAAATAATAAATTAGATTTAAACAAAATAATATGTTCTAACGAGTCTAATCATGAGCTAGAACTCAAGTCGAGTTAAAGCCTAACCTTAACTCATCAACCTTTTAATGAGCTGAGTTTGTGCCAAGGTCAAGTCTAGAAATTGACTAGTAAATCAAACTTGAACTCAATGAACTCAAACTTGATTGCAATGCCAAGTTGCTAACATGTCAAAATGGAGAAAGAAATGAATAGATTACAAATGAGAAAAGAGAAAATGACATTTTAAATACATTTGTAAAATAGTCATTTCATTGGTTTGTTAACTTCAAGAGAGGTCAATAAAATACATAGATGTTTGGTGCAATTTAGACAAATCTAATTTTGAAAGGTGATAGTAATATGTATTATTAAAATATTTAATTAATAAATAAAATTATTTAAAAATTAAAAATCAAATACAATAAATATATTTTATTTAAAAATAAAACACATTTATCACATTCCAATTTTAGTTTTTTAGAAAAAGAGAAAACGTGTTCAAAATGAATATATTTTTTACTTGGAAACATTAATTGAAAATGAGCAACAACAATAAATGGAGGAAAAGCTAAAGAGGAAAAGTTGATAACTCACGACAACGATAGATTTGCAACTCAAGATGATCGATGATGTATCTGCAACGATCAATGGCAACAGGTCTACAAAGCTGGAAGAAAATGAACTGTCATTGGAGGAAAGTGAAGGGTCTATGGCGATCGACGACTCCTAATGACGGTTGGTGGACTATAGCGAATGATTTACAATGATGGTGACGACGGATTTACGATTATAAAGAAGAGAAATCAATGGAGAAATAAAAAAGGATGATGATAGTCGATGACAATGAAGACATAAACAATGGTTGGCAACTCTCGACTTGCATGACAGTAGAGGTGAAAAAGAATGACTGGAAGGGAATTGATGAAAAATATTGCAAGAAGAGAACGTGAAGAAAATTGTAGAGATTTTATGAATGATAAGTTTTGATGTTGAGAGAATCTATTTGAATTTTTTTTTTGAAAAACGTGGTAAATTTTAACAAAAAAAGTATCATAAAACATATTTTAACATCTAAAAGATGTTTTTTGATTATCAATACAAATTTGAAAAACAAATAATTTGTTTTTTGTTTCTTAATTTTAAAAAAATCCATTTGAACACAATTTTTATTTTTCTATTCCTATGAAAATTTTATCTGTAAAATTACAGTAGTTTTCTATAAGTTAAGAACTTATGTGCATTTTTCATTTATGTTCATTAAAATTGCCAAAAAATGTTGGAATAATTGTTGAAAATTGCAGGGTGTTTGCTGTCATTTTTGCTTAGTTTAATCACCAGAAAATTTGATTCATCATCTAATATTATTACAATCATCAATACAACACATATTATGGTATACATTTATTTTCAATGCTTTCTTTAAATATGTTATTTTTATGACTTTTTTATATTATATTATGGTATATATTAATTTAAATTTGAATATGAAATTTTTAATTATTAAATACTTCATTAATTTCAATTATGCACACAAAATTTCAATTTTATGTCATAACATTATTTCTGAAAATTTTTAAGTACTTTCCTAACATAATGTCTAAAATATCAAACACATTACTATAATTTTTCAAAAAATTTAATCTTTTCTTTCTCGTGTATAATAAAGACATGAATATTAAATTTTTCGTAAATATGATTCACAACAATGACATTTACATAAATCACATTATTGGGAATTCAGTTGGGGGGAAGACGATAAATATAACCAAAGAATATTCTTAAAAAATTAATTTATTGATGGAATACGATAGCACTAAAATCTATTATTTACTCAAATAA
Organism: Diospyros kaki; assembly: GCA_036245055.1. Lineage (NCBI taxonomy): Eukaryota > Viridiplantae > Streptophyta > Magnoliopsida > Ericales > Ebenaceae > Diospyros > Diospyros kaki. Next base: position 40,026,605 of record BSEG01000009.1, on the reverse strand, counting down.
TATAAAGATAATACTAATAATTATCCTTAAGAGACAATAAATTCATCCTGTTTTCAAAAAAAATATATTTATTATATTTTATTTTTAACATCTAAATAATTATTTAGATGTTAAAAATAAAATAAAATAAATATACTTTATCTAAAATAAAATACATTTATTATTACTTTAACTATTTTTTATAACAATTATAAACATCGCCTATAATAATATAAATATTTTCGCCGAGTATTTTTTTAGGATATTCGTTAGGAATCATTTAATATAATTTATTTTTAATATTAAATATTTTTAATGATAGATATGGATCGATAAAACAAATGGGGGGGCGGGGGGGAATGGGGGTGTGGCGGGTGGAACTTTACGCAATCCCATGATTTACATCTCCACCGAACCAACAATCATAAGATTCCTACTTTTTCCCACTTCTCTCCTCTCCTTCGTCTTTGTCTTCCCTCCCTGTATGTTTGTTTGTCATTAATCGATAAATCTCTGAAGCATACACTAAGCCCAGAAAGATCCTGACGCCCATAAATTTCTCTTCAAAAAGATCAGGTTTTTTTCCGTTACCCCACTTTCTTTTTCTTTTTTTCCTGGTTTTCTGTTACGTTTCTTAGTCCTGTCTGGTTACAGAGAAAATTCCGAATAGAAGGTTTCTTTATGCGAACTTCTAGTGTTTGAATTGGGCTCTTTTAATTTAAACTCACCCCCTTCTGGCTTCCATCGCGGCCTGCGAGAAAAAGGAGAAGGGAAAGAAAAAGAAAAAGAAAAAGCTGGTTGTTGTGGGTGCTTTTTGTGAGTTTGTTCGTTGAATCTCTATTTGGGTGTAATTTGAAATTTCCAGTGACTAATTTGTTTCTGTTTTTGGTTAGATTTGAAGAGGTAAATTGAGATGGGTAACATCGGGAGTAGTAGCGTAAACGGTCGCCGGAGGCATGGTAGCCGGCGGAGCCACCCGCCGCCGCCGCCCCCCCAACCGCCCCAAGCCGAAATCACCTCCAACCGATATGTCTTTGCCGCGGCGACCCCTTATCCAGCAACGCAATATCCACACCCACACCCTAACCCCCCTCCTCCATACTACCACTACACCAGTTACTACCCGCCTCCGCCCTCGGCGATGCCGGTGCCGCTGCCGCCACCTTATGATCACCACCACCGCCCTCCACCACCGCCCATGTACCCCATGATGCATCCTCCTCCTGCACCCTATGTTGAGCACCAGAAGGCAGTGACTATACGGAATGATGTTAATCTCAAGAAGGAAACTTTGCAGATTGAGCCTGATGAGCAGTACCCGGGGTGGTTCCTCGTTTCTTTCACATTTGATGCTACCGTTGCCGGGAGGTATAGCTTTAATATGTTTCTTTGGGGCAATTCGTTTACCGTTCACTGATATTTAACTGTGCATTGAATGGTGTTATTCAAATTGCGTAATTATAGAAGCAATTTCTTCCTGATGATGCCTGCATAATACTTTTGATAGAATGAAATATTTTGTTTGATGTTTCCGACTTACCCTCACGTTTGGTTGTCTGCACGTTGTTATTATTTTTGGATTATTGAGTATTCTCTAAGGAGTTTGTGACTTATTTAACTTAAATTGAGCCCAAGTTATTATTCCTGGAAGGTTCTACTTAATCCTGTATCGAATGTCTTGAAGATTGTGAGGAACTTCTCTAACATTTACTGATTTCCAAGTCTATGTGAACAGAGTAAAAGTAGCCTTGCATTTGGAAGTGTGGATAATTTGGAAACCTTCTGTAATGTGTGATCTTGGTTTTTTGCAGAGAAACAGTCGCTGGAAGTTTTCTCTGCCTGTTCTTTTTGATAGGAAATATGCTGGGGTTGTCAATTGTTGAACAGCCGCAAGTTTATATGCTTGGGTGTAATTTTGTAGTCGTAGTAAATTTAATGGAAAAGCTTGATGTTTGACGACTTTTGAGCATTCCTTGTGGTGTCAAACTGTGGTTAATGGCTATCATTAAGTGATCATTTGGGAGTTCATGTTACCTGTTAATCTGTATCAAAAGTGACATATGAAAGTCTGGCCTGACCATTTCAATTGAACCTGCTCAACATGGCAGCTAAAATTCAATGGTAGTGGGATTTTCAAATCCAATTTAACTTGAATGTTGCATTACATTTTTTAAGTCGTGTGAATCCTTTCATCAGTAAAAGTCAGAGAACGGAGACTGAGGAGGAGGAAGTTAATATTTTACATACACATGCACACTTTCAAGCTTGGATTAGCTGCACAGAGAGAGAAAGAGAGGGAAGGAGGGCCATCCATTTCATCTGATAAGATATTGCACAATGTTAGATTTCAAATAGTCTAATCACGAGGTAACACATAACTTTCTAGGAAATAAGAGGAAGAGATTGCATGTGAGAGAGGAAGCAAAGGAATAATGCTTTCCTTCCTTTTCAGTTCTTGACATTGTTTGATTCCAAACCTTGAATTATGGCAGACAGTAAAAACTGATATTGAACCAAATGTGCCAGTTGTCACCAAGAGGAATCAAAGAGACATGAAATGTAGGACAAAATAGATATGAAAAAGAAAGGAAGATGTTCTATCTTTGGGCTGGTGAGTGGTGTTTGAAACATAAGTAGCTACATGTTACTGTTCACAAATTGGACATTCAGATACTTAAAAATGAAATATGCTCTAATGGAGAATAAGTTTAGTACTTGGTTTTGCAATTGGTTGGATGGAGGTCTCTTATCTCAACATCGCGTCTCTTTTTTTTTTTGTAAATGAGACTCTTTTTTAATGGGTATTGAGAATTTTGGGACATTTCTTTTTTCTCTTTGAAATTATGTTGGCATTACATATTAATTCAGGTAAGAGTGAGATTGTTCCAGCCATGACAGCTTTCTATGACCTTTATCACCACCATTTCCCATCTGGTCAAGGGGAGGATTGTTGGGTTAGGCCCCTAGCTACGACAGGAATTTTCTTTGCATGCACATTCAGTGGATCTCTATGTGTGGCTATCTCAATTCCCTTGAATAGCCATATGGAGAGTAAGTTCCGAGTAGCCTCCTTTTTATGGTCTACTTTTCTTTGGACTATTATCATTACCCGCAGCTTGTTGAAAAAGAGTTAGGTAAGTGGTGGCTTGGTGCTATATGCGGAGAAGGAGAGGGGTGGCAATCGATTATATTTTCCCTCATTTTGTTCTTTCCTAAGAAGCACCATTACGGGTTTGGGAATGAATATAGACATGGGTATGGGATATGACGTTTTAGGAAAAATAACATTAGGAACACTATGAATATGAGAAAGTAATAATTTTTTTTTTTTTGGCTGAAAAGATTAAGTAATAATATTTTATGTATTTTTGTTAGTAACAATCATGAATACAATATCCAAAATGCACTAAAAATATGAAAAACTACGATTAATCTAATATGAAGATACCATTCGTTTTACATGATGTAAATATGTCAAAGTTAAAACAAAATACTGCCTTAATTCCACTTGGTGAAGATGGCTACATGAATTCTAGAGCTCAATCCTTCTCTATTCATGGCTATATCAAGGTTTTCCATTTATTTTTCTTTGATCTTCATCACTTTGTTTCATTTCTTTCTTTCTTTTTTTTTTTCTACATCTATTTCATCCACTTGCTTCACAAGTGTTTTTATTGATCTTTTTCTCATATGTCCAAATTATCTTAATTGCATATATTGCATCTTATTTTCAATACGCGCTGCTACATTCTTCTTACATATAACCTTATATTTTATTTTGTCTCCTTTTATATGGTCACACATTCACGGTAACATTCTCATTTCAGTTATGCCCATATTTTTCTTTTGAGCCATAGTCATACAGTAAAAGTAGGTCTCATAATGTTCAATAAAGTATGCTGAACATACTTCTCTAGTTTAACCATCATACCTCTGTTCTATGAGTAACATCTCCTATAATCTCCAATTCTATTTGAACAATTGATCCAAGATATGTAGGCTGATCTTCTCTTGAGATAACTTTATTTTTGAAGAATTAATTGAAAAAGAGTACTTCTTCAGTTTCATTGATTGAATTTATTTATACAAGGATTGGAGATAAGAATCCTACCTATTATACAAGTCTAACTTATCTACAATACATAATTAGTTTAAACTTATAGATAATCTAGAAACTGGAAAAACAAAATAAGTTAAAATAAAGGAAAGATATTAGGCCTTATTTCCGGATTTGAGAAGACCGAAATAATAGGAGCATTATCTTGATTTCAACTTGAGGATAAACCTTCTGGATTTTAGCTTAATTATCCACACTCCCCCTCAAGCTTGGGCTGAAAGATGTTGTTCATTCCAAGCTTGGAGCTCATTCCATCAAAGATTCTTCTCGGTAAAGCTTTAGTTAGTATATCAGCAACTTGATTTGTAGTGGGAGTATATACCAGCTGAAACATGTCTTCTTCCAACTTTTCTTTAATAAAATGCCGATCTATTTCAACATGTTTTGTTCGATCATGATGGACTGGGTTCTTAGCAATGCTGATTGCAGATTGGTTATCACATAGAACTTGAACAGGTTTAGGGATAGCCACTTGAAGTTCTTGAAACAATCTTCTCAACCATATTCCTTCACAAAACCCTTGAGCCATAGCTCGAAATTCAGCCTCTGCACTACTTCTTGCGACCACGGACTGTTTTTTGCTACGCCAAGTAACTAAATTCCCCCAAACAAAGGAACAATAGCCAGATGTTGACCTCCTGTCACAAACAGAGCCAGCCCAATCAGCATCACTATACACTTCTATTCCTCGATTATTTGTTTTCCGGAACATCAAGCCTTTGCCCGGAGTCAATTTTAGGAACTTTAAGATGCGATAGACAGCATTCATATGTACTTCTCTAGGATCATTCATAAATTGGCTAACACAACTTACTGGGAAGCTTATATCAGGCCGTGTGTGGGATAAGTATATTAACTTTCCCACCAATCTTTGATACCTTCCTTTGTCAACTGGTGCACTTTCCTTGCCAAAATCTAACTTTGTAGTTGGATCCATAGGTGAATCAGCCGGTTTGCAACCCAACATTCCAGTTTCTTTTAGAAGGTCTAGAGTATACTTTCTTTGGGATACAGAGATGCCTTCTTTTGATCTTGCAACCTCCATACCCAAGAAGTATCTTAGATTTCCGAGATCTTTGATTTCAAATTCCTTTGCAAGCATACCTTTGAGGTTGTTTATTTCTAGCTGGTTATTTCCTGTAACAATAATATCATCCACATATACTATAAGAATGGATAATTTACCTCCCATAGTATGTTTGATAAACAGAGTGTGATCAGCTTGACTTTGATTGTACCCTTGTTGTTTGACTGCCTTTGTAAATCTCTCAAACCAAGCTCTAGGTGATTGTTTGAGTCCGTAGAGAGATCGTTTGAGTTTACATACCTTGTTTCTTGTATAATTGGATTCAAAACCCTGAGGAATTTCCATGTAGACTTCTTCTTCTAGAGTTCCATTTAGAAATGCATTCTTCACATCTAGTTGGTGAAGAGGCCAATCTAAATTTGCAGCTAGAGACAATAGGATTCGGATGGTATTTAACTTTGCCACGGGAGCAAACGTTTCTTGGTAATCAATACCATATGATTGAGTGAACCCCTTTGCTACAAGTCTAGCTTTGAATCGGTCAATCTGCCCATTTTCCTTATACTTTACTGTAAAAATCCACTTGCAGCCGACAGGTTGTTTTCCAGGGGGTAGAGATGTTATCTCCCATGTTCCATTTTTCTCCAAAGCATTCATTTCATCAAGAACAGCCTGTTTCCATTGTGGCTGTTGGAAGGCTTCTGTAATTGTATTTGGCACCTGCATCTTATTCAAATTTGATAAAAACACACAAAACTTTGATGACAGATCCTTATAGGATATATAGTTGTGTATTGGGTGCTGAGTGCAAGATCTTACGCCCTTCCGTAAGGCAATGGGCCAATCAGTCTCATCAGTTGCTGCACTATCCAAACTGTCCCCAAGATTATTTCCACTGTCACTGTCCCTTGGAGAGGAATTGGGGCTAGTTTCTTGGTCGGGCCGATTGCAGGATTGGTGCTCTTTCTCCTGTTGGGACTTCCTCCTAGAGTAGACCTGAAAATCTTTGGTGATAGGAGGCTGAGGACTAAGGGAATTTGTAAGAGGAGCTGGATGTATGGGTGCAGCAGATTGCAAAGTTTGCTGCTGCATAGGCTGTGATTGCAAAGTTTGCTGCTGCATAGGCTGTTGCTGCATAGGACTAGGAAGCTGCATAGGAAGAGTTTCCCAAAACTGATATTCTTGAGAGTTGTAGAGATGATTCTCCCCCTGAATGTCAATTTTGGGATAATAAGGTTGATGTTCAAAAAAGGTTACATCCATGGAGTTAAAAATACGTTTATGCTCGGGAAAATAGCACTTGTAACCTTTTTGATGAGGAGAATAGCCAATGAAAATACATTTAAGGGATTTAGGGTCAAGTTTGCTTCGGAATTGCTGGTGTACATGCACAAAAACAGTACATCCAAAGATTTTGAGAGGGATATGAGATAGCAGCCGAGTGTGAGGATAGAATTTGAAAAGAATTTGACTCGGAGTATGATGATTTAAAGTTCGAGAGGGTAATCGGTTAATGAGATAGGTGGCTGTGAGAATAGCTTCACCCCAAAAATGTTTAGGGACATTTGTAGAAAATAGCAAAGAACGAGCCACTTCTAAGATATGCCGGTTTTTCCTTTCGGCTACACCATTTTGTTGGGGTGTATCCACACAAGAACTTTGATGTATAATGCCATTGTTTGAAAGATAGGAACCAAGGATTGAAGAAAAATATTCCTTGGCATTATCGGTTCTAAGGATTTGAATTTTGGTATTAAATTGTCTTTCAACCATAGAATGAAACGATTGAAAAATGGAACCCACTTCTGATTTTTCTTTCATAAGAAATACCCATGTAAGCCGGGTATGGTCATCAATAAATGAAACAAACCAACGGGAACCAGTTATGTTTTTAACTCTAGAAGGTCCCCATACATCACTATGGATCATAGAGAAAGGATGTGAAGGAGAATAACTTTGACTAGGATAATTATTTCTCACATGCTTAGAATATTGACAGATTTCACAATGTATTTGTTGTGAATTTTGATTCCTAAACAATGCTGGAAATAATTTCCTAAGGTAAACAAAGTTTGGATGTCCTAATCTATAATGCCATAACATAATTGCATCATTATGATTGGTGGTCGAATTTGAGAAACAAACTGAAGGTATAACCGAATAGGTGTTGTATTGAACTTGGTTGTCTTCGGAGTTGGTCTTAGCAAGGAAATAGAGCCCCAATCCTTCTTCAGCACTGCCAATCATCTTCCCCGAAGTCCGCTCCTGAAATTCACATACATTCTTTGAGAATTTGGCAATACAATCTATATCAGATGTTAATTTACTGATGGATAATAGGTTGCAATCTAGATTAGGTACTAAAAGAACCGATTTCAGCACAATATCCTTGGAGATAGTAGCAGTTCCAGTTCCCACAACATTGGATAGAGAGCCATCTGCTACCCTAACAGTCCAGTTCTTGTCACATGGCTGGAAATCGGATAACAAACTGATTTGTCCCGTCATGTGATCTGAGGCTCCTGAATCAATTACCCAAACAGTAGATAAATCTCTTTTAGAGGCAAACGCATGTAAGAAAGTACCTTTATGGGCTATGGATCCAGATGCTATGGTTGAGGGCTGATTAGGTTGAGTCTTCTCAAACATAGACTTCAGCCACTCCATTTGTTCCTTGCTGAATGGTGTTGGTACTGCAACTGTAGTGGTCTCTTCTATGGACACAAGGTTGCCCTTACTTCTTCTCTCATGAGCTGGCTTCCAATCAGCAGGTTTTCCGTGTATCTCCCAACAGGTATCCTTGGTGTGTCCTGTTTTATGGCAGTGATCACACCATGGTCGGCCCTTCCTCGGTTTGAAATTCTGTGATGAAGTGCCTCTGGTTACTAAAGCCGAGTGTTCCAGATTTGATGCTGTTGGCTTAAGCATGATTTTCAGCCGGCTTTCTTCCCTTCGAACCTCGGAAAACGCTTCTCGGAGATTAAGGAGTGGTTTTGTACCGAGTATCCTTCCTCTAACACCATCTAGATTCTTATTCAAGCCCATTAAGAACTTATACAGCCTCTTTTGTTCAACAATCTTCTTGTATTTTGCAGAATCTTCTGTGCACTTCCATTCTATGTTATCAAACTTATCTAGTTGCAGCCAATATTTATTCAAAGAACTGAAATATTGAGTCACATGTGATTCACCTTGTTTGAGATCATCAAGTAAGCTTTCAATCTCAAATAGTTCAGAGGTGTTTTCAACATGTGAGTAAGCCTCTCTAGCAGCCTCCCAAATCTCTTGGGCTGTATCATATAATAGAAAATTTTCTCCTATATCATTGACCATAGAATTAATGAGCCAAGACATTACCATGTTATTCTCGGCTTGCCAACTCCGATATGTAGAATCTTCCTCTGCTGGTTTGGTTGTCGCCCCGGTCAAGTAATCATCTTTTCCTTTCCCTCGTATAAACATCAAGACGGATTGAGACCATTGTAGGTAATTTTGCCCATTCAATTTATGTCCAGTAACAGTGAACATATGATTGTCAATGGGAACTTGATTGTTGGTGGGTAAAGGGACGATTTCTGATGGCTGAGCACTCTTGCCGGCCATGTTGGTAAGTAGGCGAGAGATGAACTAGAAATCGATGACACGCTTTTGGAATAAAGAACGGAAGGAGGATTATCAGAATATTCTTTGGCCAGAGAATGGCTCTGATACCATGAAGAATTAATTGAAAAAGAGTACTTCTTCAGTTTCATTGATTGAATTTATTTATACAAGGATTGGAGATAAGAATCCTACCTATTATACAAGTCTAACTTATCTACAATACATAATTAGTTTAAACTTATAGATAATCTAGAAACTGGAAAAACAAAATAAGTTAAAATAAAGGAAAGATATTAGGCCTTATTTCCGGATTTGAGAAGACCGAAATAATAGGAGCATTATCTTGATTTCAACTTGAGGATAAACCTTCTGGATTTTAGCTTAATTATCCACAATTTTCAAGTCTTATAATGACATCATCCACAATTTTATTTTTACTGAACTTGTTTCCACATCTTCAGTTTTCGTCCTGCTCCATTTAAAACATTTGGGTTGGAAGGTTTTTCACCATGTTTCAAGTTTATATTCATGCCTTCTTTTGTTTCATTTGCCAAGACAACATCATTTGCAAATAAAAAAACACCAAGACACTTCTTCTTGGATGTGGTTTGTGAGTTCATCTATCACAAGAGCAAAGATGTGAGCAATCTAGACGCTTTTTTCTCTAACACTTTTCACAAGACTTTTATAGTTTATAAACGCAAATATTTTTGTTTGTCTCTAGACCTTTCCATTAGATGACTCAATAATTAAAGAGACTGGTTGACATACTAGGCATAAAACCAAGTTGATTTTCAGAGGCCTTGGTTTCTTCCCCTAACATTTGCTTAATCACTTGCTCCCGAAGTTTTATAGCATGGTTTGTTAGCTTGATCCTTCAATAATTTTTACAAATTTCAACTTATTCTTATAAATGACATTGAAGTGTTCCTTATTCATTCATGTAACATGCTTTTTTTGATTCAAGGTCACATTAAAAAATTTCATTACCAAAAAATATTTCCTATTATCCCATGCATTTTCATTTTTCTATTGGGATATTATCTAGTCGCACTACTTTACCCTCATTATTTCTTTTCAAACATGACCTCCATGTACATCTCTATACCCAATCACTTCTCAACTCATATGACCATTTAAATTACCTCCTGTAATAATTTGTTTGTCCACTAGGTATTCCTTGCACCAACCCTCCTAAATCCTTTCAACATTTTGTCTTTTATCTCTTCTCCTAGCCAAACTTGTGGTGGATATATGCCACCAATATTTATAGCCTCTTCTACTGCAATAATCATGTCTCCTACTTTTTTCACATCAACTATCCCATTTTGTAAAGCCTTACCCATAGTAATCCTCAATCCATTCCTTGTATAATCTTCCTTGGGTGCCAAAATTATATCTTTACTCAATCAACATTTTATCCTTCACACCAGCATATTTTTTGTCTCTTGGAGGCAAATAATGTTAATTTTCCACAACATTAACCACTTTCATTTTTGTTGTCTAAGTTCTGATGTTCCATGATTCAATTCTTAATTTTTGTTCTTGAGCTAACTTATTTACTCACATATGTCCATGAAAATGTGAGAACCATGGCAGATTGAATAGTAAATCTATGATCCATTGTAATAATCCTAGCACATTTTTAACTCTACTCGGTCAATACAATGCATCACTAAGAGGGTTACATCTTTTAGTGATTTATTCATTTAGAATTCATGATAGTTTGATTTGATGAGTTTTTGTGGACTGTTAGATAACTAATGTTACACTCCTCCTCCATTCGGGCTTGAGACTGACTATGAATACCTTCAACACTAGAAGTGCCAAGGGAATTACTATCCATAGGCAGGGAGTTATCTGTTAATTGTATCAATATATATAGACCTCAATAATTGAGTTGTGATTCAAATGTTTTTCTAGATGTAAAGCAGACCCGCAGCCTTCACACACCCCCCCCCCCCCCCCCCCCCGCAAACACCCCGGGCCAACCCAAAGGGGGAAAAAAGGCAACCCCCCATAGTTGCCATTCCCAAATGCCTCTTCCATCACACCAATAATCCCACCCAGACCTCTCCTTCCTTCCCCTGATATTCTTCTAGCCAATTCCCCACCAATGTTGAGACATGCACATAACCATGTGATAAACATCCTGTATATAATATCATTGAGGAAACTATGTCTTGCTGAATCCACCATAAGCATTCTTCTGATGAAGAGACTTGTTTAGCTTGGAACTATATGGAGATATGGATAGAGTGGTGAGGAATTTGATTGTGGAAGCTATATTGAGGCTTCAAAGGAAATATCATGAGAGACATAAAAACATGAGAAACATAGCAAGGTCACTTATAAATGTTGAAAAGAAGAACAGAAAATAATCCAATCTTATTATCCTTTAATTGTAGAGTACAACATATATACATGCCTATCAATCTGAATAGGCAGCTTCCTAAAGAGAGAATGTTTCCTAAACTAACTTAGGAAATATATACAGTAAAGGAAAGATCCTACAAAGGTAAAATATAATGAGATACAAGGAAACAAATCAAAACAAAAAGAAAGGAAACAAATTAGAACAATAAGCAGCAAGTAATCAACAAGATACGAATACACCATAGGAAGGAATAATCCACTCGTTGATTTCTAACACTCCCCCTCAAGATGGTGAGTGTACATCATGCATTCCCATCTTGCTCAATATCTTGTGGAAAATTGGACTCGGTAAGCCTTTAGTTAGAACATCTGCCAACTGCCCTCCGGTAGGAACAAAAGGGGTGCAGATCAGTCCACTCTCAAGCTTCTCCTTGATGAAATGCCTATCAACTTCAACATGCTTGGTCTTATCATGTTGGACCAAGTTATGGACGATACTTATGGCAGAGTTGTTGTCACAATAAAGTCTCATAGATACTACTCGCCGAATCTTCAAATCTGTTAAGATAATTTTCAGCCAAAGAAGTTCAGAAATACCTAAGGCCATGGATTTGAACTCAGCTTCAGCACTTGATTGTGCCACCACACTCTATTTTTCGCTCCTCAAAGTAATAAGGTTTCCACCCAAAAGGGTATAATAGCTTGAGGTGGATCTTCTATCCATAAGTGATCCAGCATAATCAGCATCTGTGAATGCTTATAAACACAAGTTGTTACCCCTTTTAAGCAAAACACTCTTACTTGGAGACCCCTTAAGGTAGTGAAGAATTCTGTGCACAGTCTTGAGATGGTTGTCTCTAGGATCATGCATAAATTGGCTAGCCACACTCACATGTGTGAGATAAGTAAACAAGTCTCTTTACTAGTCGTTGATATGAACCCTTATCCACTGCCCCTGCTTTAGAATCAACCCCAATTCTATGGTTTGGTTTAATAGGCGTCTCAATTGCCCTGTTGCCGAGCATGCCTATTTCAGTCAAAAGGTCCACCACATATTTATGCTGGGAAATGAATATTCCTTCCTTAGATCGAGCCACTTCGATGCCTAGAATGTATTTCAACTTCCCTAACTCCTTGATCTCAAATTCTTTTGCCAAACATCCCCTTAAATGCTCCATTCCTTCTTTGTCATCCCCGATAACTATAATGTCATCAACATACACCAAAAGTGTTGTTATCATCCCTGAAACTGAATGATGAACAAACAAGGTATGGTCACCTTGACTTTGCTTGTAGTCCAATCCAAGCATAACTTCGGCAAACCTCCCAAACCAGGCCTCAAGGGACTGTTTCAGTCCATAGAAAGCCTTTTTTAGTCTGCACACAACATTCTCTTCTCTTGTTTGCAACCCAAATTCAGGTGGAATTTCCATAAAGATCTATTCTTCCAATTCCCCATGTAAATTTTTTTTTTTTACATCAAATTGATGTAATGGCCGTACATAACTGCCAATGACAATAACACGCGGTACTGGGGCAAAAATGTCCAGGTAGTCTACCCCATAGGTTTGGGTATACCCCTTAGTCACCAGCTTGGCCTTATACCTTTCTAGAGTTCCATTAGATTTGTACTTCACTGTAAACACTCACTTACATCCTACAGGCTGCTTCCCATTTGGTAATTTAACCAACTCCCAAATTTGGTTCTTCTCAAGGGCTGCCATCTCCACCATCATGGCATCCTTCCAACTCTCATTATTTAATGCTTTAGACAAGGTTTTTGGTATAAGGATGGAATTTAGGCTGGTTAAGAAAGTTCTATGGGTAGGAGATAAGTGACAGGAGGTCATAAACAGATGGATAGGATGTTTTGTGTAGGTTCGGGTCCCCTTCTTGAGGGTAATAGGAGCATCCAGGTCATTAGGCTCATGTTCAGCTTGAGTATAAGGGATTGAGTCAAGTTCGGATGCAACTAGGTTAGGGGACAATATAGGTTGAACAGGGGATGAAGCAGGTTCAAAATTGAGGTTACAAGAGTTTGGATTTGATTCGAATAATTCATCCTACATAGGGTTATGAACTATCGCATTTCTTCTTAAATACAACTTTAGTGGACTAGAATAAGGCTGGAGTGTTTCCCCGTGTATCACATTTAAAGAATCCTTTTGAGATATCTTTTGGCTGAGATGAAGAATCCTTTGAGGAAGGTTCATAGAGAGTAGGGAGAAACACTTCCCTATTCGGTTCTTCTAGGAATTTAGTCTTCCCTTTAGGGTGAGAACTACTAAAATAGGGATTTTCCTCCACAAATAACTTTAGCTGGGGCAAAGAAACATTTGGATGGAGGATGAAAACATTTATATCCTTTTTTGGTGGAGGAATAACCGACAAAGATATACTTAAGGGCTCTAGGATCTAGCTTACTTCTATGAGGTAAATGGTTATGAACAAAAACCACACAACCAAACACTTTAGGACTGATTCCATTAGAGGGCCTAAATTTTGGAAAAGTTTTAAAAAGAAGCTGAATTGGACTGTTGAAATTGAGACTTCTAGAGGGAAGTCTATTAATTAATAAGGTAAGTTGTTGTCAAGGCTACTTCTCCCCAATAATGTATAGGGACATTATTGTGGAATAGCAAGGTCTTGGTAACCAGAAGTAAATGCCCATTTTTCCTCTAAGCTATTCCATTTTGATAAGGGGTATAGACGCATGAAGACTTATGAATTATACCCTTTTGTTGAAAGGAACCGGACAAAGTTTGATTGAAGAAATCTTTAGCATTATATGTCCTTACTCTCTTGATTTCAGCCCCAAATTGAGTCTTAATCATATTATAAAAATTGGGAAAGATGGTGTACACTTCTAATTTGGAGTTTAAAAGATGAATCCAAGTCACTCTTATGCAGTCATCAACAAACAACACAAACCATTTAGCTCTAGATAAATTTGGGACTAGAGAGAGATCCCACATGTCACTATGGATTAAGTCAAAAGGATGAGAACTCTTATTATTATTGAGAGGAAATGAAACCCTTTTGTGTTTAACAAACTCACATACATCACATTGAAGGTTCCTAGCATCTAATCCCTTGAACAAAGAGGGATACATAACCTGGAGAACTTTAAAAGATGGATGCCCTAAACAAAAATGGTGAAGCCAAAGTACATCTTTATTAGGTTTAGCTAAAAGTGATAAAGGAAAACACTATCCCCTCTTAATTTGACCACCAAGATCTTCAAGACGATAGAGACCATCCTTAAACCTAGCACGCTCGATCATCTTCCTCAATTCCTTTTCTTGAAATTCACAAAGGGAAGGATAGAAGATGACACGACAGTTAGCATCACTGGTTAACTTTTGAATAGAAAGTAGATTTGTGTAGAGTTTAGGGACATGCAAGACATCTCTTAGGGTTAGGTTGCTATCAATGAGTATATCCCCTTGGCCTCCAAGTATGGTTTATAGGACAAATTTGGTAGAAGAGGGTGTCATATGGTTGGTTGCCTCGGAGTCAAGGATCCAAGAATGTTTAAGGGTTATGTCTGAAGCATGTAAATTAAATGAGTTAGAAGTTATACCTGTGAAGGCTAAATTAGATTAAACTTGTGCTTGCACCCAATCCTTTTTTCAAGAGATCCCAACAAGCTCCTTAGCTTCTCTATTTCCTCCTCATTCAGTTCCATTGGATCAACATGATATGCAGCCTCACCATCTGCATTTTGTTGGTTGTTTGCTGCATAAGCCTGCCCCTTTGATTGCCCTCATTTAGCTGGCTTACCATGAAGTTTCTAGCATTTATCAATCATATGCCTGGGCTTCTTGCAGTAGGTACACCATAGGTTATCCTTGTTTGTGTTTTAGCTAGATCTGAAGTTTTTCTTTCCACCCTTGCCAATCTCTCCTGACTAGGGCCTTTTAGAGTCAACAAGGCTAAGTTCTCCATAGGATGTACCTCCAGCATTACTCCTCTTTTGCCTTCCTCAACCCTGACTATTGAAATTGCTTCATTTTGTTGGTCCTAATGATGGCAAATATATCCCAAGAAGGGCGTGAATTGAGATTCGTATAAATTTTTCGATAATTAAAATACTGATTGATGACAGAACACTATGTTTCAAAATATAAGGTATATGTTTCAAAATAAACCTTTCTATTTTGCAAGTTTCAAAACCTACTATATATATTTTGAAATATACCTTACTGTTATAGCTTGTTTTGAAATATAGAATGTGTGTTTTGAAATATACTTTTATGTTTTGCTTGATTCGAAATCTTTCAGCTTGTATTTCAAAATAATGATCTTTGACAAAGATGGTTTACATAAGTAAGAGTATACCAAAGGTGTTTGAGATTAAAGATAGGTACTTATGTTTATATGAATGAGTATAGGCTTATGCTCAAGAAAAATATGTTTTAGTCTTTGAAAACAATTCTTTTGAAATCTCAAGCAATAATGGGTAAGCAAAAACAAAAGATTAACTGCACACAAGATATATAGTGATTCGATACCCCACCTAGTCCACTACCTTCAAGTTTTTTCACTTGAAAGATTTTTCAATTCCAATCACTTTCACTAGTGATCAACACAAGGGTTTTACCACGGTTCACCTTAAAACCTTGTACAATGAGTTTTTATGGCTCAACTCAAACCTTTCACCAAGTGAGTTCTTATGGGCTTAACTCAAACCTTACAACAAGTGAGTTTTAAGCTCAACTCAAACTTTACACCATTAACAAGGTAAATGAAACTTATCTTTACAGCCCAATAAATTTATAGCAATGAATATCTTACCAATGGCTGGACAAACCTCTTAACTTGAGGTGAGGAGAGCTGGACAAGATGAGACTTTAGTTTTACTTGCTTCTCCTTTTCACTCACAATGCACAATAATAGGATTTGTAGAAGATCTTCTTTGAGAGCTTGAATAAATGATTTGATCATCACTTGTGCTTGTATATGTGTCTCTAGTGTGTGTTTTCTTGTTGTTTCTTGTTCTTGTCTTCAAACACCTACTATTTATATCAAGAGATAGAAATCTGGCCGTTTATAGCCGTCCGCCTAATTCTATCCCGCAAGTGGACGGATCGTGACAAGTAATATAGTGATGAATAGAGTGTCGTACCCACGAGGACTAACTTTTGACGTTTACTCTAATTGATTTAACCTTAACCTAACACACACATTAACAAAGAATTCGATTGTAATGAAAACTAATTTATGAATAAAAGATGCAAATAAAATAATTCCTTTGATTTAAAACTCACAAGACTAAGGCACTAGGGCTTGTGAATCCACCGTCGGCCTTTTATGATTCAATTATTCGTTACTCGGGTCTTGCTATTCCTTATCTTAGGTTGAAAATCGATGATCCAGTCACAACCAAAAGCCTCTCTCGATGATCATTCAGTTCTATGAATATATATGAGATTAACTATCTCTAGTTAACCTTCGAACATATAAACATGCATTAAATCACGGAGATCATCACAAAATGATTTCATAGGGCATAACGGCATCTCTACCTATTATAGGACCCTATGTTGTTTGCTACCGTGTCTAATCCATATTGAATCTCTCGAAAGCAATACAAATCACAAATATGTTCCAATGGTGATCAAGCATCAAAACAACATCATGAACATAACAAACAATCAACCTGAATGGATAAGAAAATAGCAAATCGAATAACTTTAAATCAAACCATTAGAAGTCGAGGTTTCATCATTCACCCTAGTTATAAAAACTTAGCTATGCATGCTCTCAATCAAAAGAAAAGGAAAAGAGTTGGAATCCATAGCAAATAATTGAGAAAGAAAAGAAAAATACAACCTAAGAGTAGTCTTCAATCTTCCATCCGCTTCTCTTCTCTCCTCCAAAAGACTCCCCAAATCTCCCTAGAATAAGTTTTTATATAGTCCTCTTTAGGTTATCAAAGTCCTATACCTTGAAGGAGTCTATTTCTCTTTTATTTGGATTGAAACAGGCTTAAAACGGCCTTTTCACGAAGTTTTAATCCCTATTGCGGTCCTACCGCGGTATGCTTGTTGCTGCAGACCCGTGAGGTTCAGAAAGCAATTCCTAAAGTGGTCCTATAGCGGTATGCATTCCGCTGTAGGACCGTGAGCTCTAGAAACCAAACCTTATAGCGATGCTACAGCGGTATGCATTCCACTGGAGGACCGTGAACTCTAGAAACCAAACCTTATAGCGGTGCTATAGCGGTATGCATTCCGCTGTAAGACCGCTAGCCTTCTTCTTTAGCCTCTTGCTTTATCATCTTCAACTTCTTGCTCTCGATACTCTTTTACTTTCTTTTAATTCGAAACCCGACCATGCCTCCAAGCTTCATTTCACTCCCATCATACACCAAAATCACTCTTTTTGCTCCATGTCTGCTTTAACACATGCTCCACATCTACATAACCATATATAGAACCAAATCAAGTAAAAATCATGCTCATTGAATGTATAAATGCTAAGTTTATAAACCAAAATAAGTGTATAAAAGACACTTATCAAATACCCCCAAACTTAGACTCTTGATCGTCCCGAGCAAGATTATTCACTCAAATAAATCATCCCTCAAGTAGAGAATAGTTAATATTTCAAACTCACTCACAAGTTGGATAGCCTTTCAAATAGCCTCAGATTTTGGTACCATTCTTAATTCTCACAGAATTTTCTAGTAACGCTACACAAATGTTTTGGACCTTCCATGTTTTGACGTGTGTGTGTGCGAATCCTGTCAGGTACAATATCATGCATAAGGTTGTTGGTATCCCGACCCTTCGATGGTCCTGTACACTTTCCCACTCGTGATATTCACTCCACCCCCAAACTTGGTCTTTTCATTCTATCCTTAGGTGCTCTCAATCACTCTTTTCTTTCTTGTTCAAGTTTGGTTAGACTCAGCCAAAAATGGCATTATCTCGGTTTGTGAAGACTCTCCTTTATTTTGAATGCTTCGGCATGCTAACATCCACTAGACAGTCAAACCCACCAGTGTTCTCAATTCCTAAGAGTTTACAAACATCGGCACCATTATTGAGAATTTTTTTTTTTTGAACGAGTGCATTTTATGCTCCATCTCGTTTTTTTTTTTTTTTTTTATAATATCTTATGTGCAAGCCTTTACTCCATTAAGCTTTCTGAATGACCCTTGTAACGAGCTTTCAGTCGATGACTCCCAAGCCAAATGACCACGGGACACCAGGTTTTAAGATACCCCTACGGGCATAATCACTCAAGTCATTCAGGCTACGAAGAAAGGTATAAGATATATGCAGGCTCAAATTTAGTTTGGTGCACGACATAGTGACATAGGGATGAGATCACTAGCCTATGGTCATTGCCTAGCTTGCCTTAGTATGTCTAACACATTCTACACAAATTTTAACATGCACGGAATCAACACATTCCTCAACATTTACCATCATGGATCAATCTTCCCCAAACTTTCCTTTTCATAATATTTGATGATTGAGTTGCTCACAAAGTTGGTTTAAGAGCGAAAGTTTAAATGGGAATTTATGCATTTAACCTCCTGACACTTGTGCTCACATTCGTCTATCATGGATAATGAATCACAAAACAAAATGAATAGCATCACTCTCTTTACTCATTTTATCAAAATGGTACCAAATAAGCTTCATCATTGATGGCACGTCTACCCAACAAAATAAGACAATTTTTTTTTTTTTTAACACCATTCAACCAAATCATGTAACATATGTAGCTGCCCATAGTGAACCTCCCCCCAAACTTAAACGTTTCATTGTCCCAATGGAACGAAGAGAAAGAAAAGGAAGGAGTGTACCCGATCTATAGTGTCAAGGTTGTGATGGTAGATAGATCAACACACGCTCGATTTGAGGTATTGGAACTTTCGGCAATTGATTTGCCCTTGTAAGCAGCTGGTGTAGGATGGCTCTTCGATTGCATTATCACTTCTAAAAATGTACCTACAATGCACAAGTTTGAATATGAGAAGGCAACAATGAATACGAATGACATGAAGTAGACAGAGTTACATGGATGCCTAAACTCCCCCCAAACTTAAACCTCACAATCCCAAACTTAAGACGCAATATGCAAGTGAACATTGTTTTGGGTATTTTATCAAGCACATCATATGCATGCTGTTATGATGACCTCAACATTGTTTTTGTGCCAAAATCCTAAAGAATAACACTCTAACCTAACTCAAAGTAAAGAACAAAAGAGAAAAAACAAATGCAACATGCTAAGAAATGAAAGAGATAGGAAATTGGGTTGCCTCCCAATAAGCACTTGTTTAAAGTCATTAGCTTGATTAGGCCTCCATCTTCAAGGAGGCTTGAATCCTTTTTCCATCAATATTTTGTGGGTGCCATTTAATGAACTTATTCCTTGAATGTTAGCAAGTTTTAATCCAATCCCCTTCTTTTGCTCCCTCAACACCCTTACCAACTTTTCCTTTTCATGACTTGGTGGGTTGGCTTTTGAAGAAGAAGAAACATCCAAAGAACATAGTTTGTCTCTTTTGGATGGACAATCTTTTTGCTCCTCTCCCAAAGAACCCATGACCACAACCTTGTTCTTGGCATCCAAACTTTGTTCCTGCTCATCAAAAGAGTTAGCAATGCAATTTTCTTTAGGGTGATCAGATTTTTCTACCAAATCCACAATGACATCTCTCCTTAAGACTTCTTTTTCATTGCCATTAGAATGTTTCATAGCCTTAAATACATTAAACATAACCGTCTCATCATAAATTCTAAGGTTAACTGTCCCTTGCTGGACATCAATCAAAGCTCTTCCTGTGGCAAGAAAAGGTCTCCCTAAAATTAACGGCATATCATAATCTTCTTCCATGTCCAGAACAAAGAAGTCAACAGGAAAAATAAATTTATCCACTTTTACCAAAACGTCTTCCACTACTCCCCTCGGATATTTGATACTTCTATCAGCCAATTGAAGAGAAACAGTGGTGGGTGTTAGTTCTTTTAATCCAAGCTTCCTAAAAACAGAAAATGGCATCAAGTTTATGCTTGCACCAAGGTCACATAAAACTTTATCAAAATTAATTTTACCAATAGTGCAAGGAATAGAAAAACTCCCTGGATCTTTGAGTTTTGGTGGAAGCTTCTTCTGCAAGATGGCTGAACACTCCTCCGTTAGGTTGATTGTTTCATGCTCCTCTAGTTTCCTCTTATTTGATAAGATTTCCTTCATGAATTTCACATAGCTGGGCATTTGGGATAAGGCATCCGCAAACGGTATATTAATATGAAGTTTCTTGAATACCTCCAAAAATTTCTCAAATTGCTTATCCATCTTGTGCTTGCGCAACCTTTGAGGGAATGGAATTGGAGGAACATATGGCTTAACCGGTGGTGGAATTACCTTCTCTTGTTCAGCTACTACTTCGGGCTCTTCAAGTTGATCTGTTGTCTCCTGAACAATACCATTTTGTTTTGCCATACTTGGTCCTTTAACATGAATTTCTGGTAGTTGCACCCCACTCCTTGTGATTGCATTTATTTGCTCATTTGGGTTAACTTTCGTATTACTTGGCCATGTGCCCGGTTGCCTTTCGGTGAGAAGTTTTGCCAACTGCCCAATTTGATTTTCTATATTCTTAATGGATGCATCAGTCCGGTCACTTCGTTCTTGAAGCTTTGAAACCGCTTCTTCCCATCCTCCTTTTTCCCCTTGTGGTAACCCTTGTCTTGGTGGATTTTGGATGTTCTGAGTATTACCATAAGAGAAATTAAGATGATTCCTCCAACCCATATTGTATGTTTGTGAGAATGGGTTATTTTGCTGCCTTGAGAAATTTTGCTGACGTTGGAAATTTTGAGCATAAGCAACTTGCTCCGTGAATGGTGGATTTATAAGCAACGGACATTCAGGCGATGGATGAGTTGCTCCACAAGTTGCACATATGGGAAGTGATCCTTGCACCCTATTAACATTCGAAGTGTACTTTAAGGCTTCCATCTGCTTTGATAGTGCATCAATCTTGGCCAACATCAACGTGTTAACATCCACTTCATGGACTCCAGCTACTCTTTTATGTGAACTTCTATCTGGCCACATGACTAACTGCTCACTCATTGTCTCAAATAGATCGTGAAGCTCCCCGGCTGATTTATTTCAGATAGATCCTCCTGCTGTGGAATCAACTGCAGAACGACTTTGGGGAGTGAGTCCAGTATAGAAAAAATGATTTTGACCTGGTAGTGGGAAGCTATGACTTGGACACTTTCTCGAAAGCTCCTTGAACCTCTCCCATGCCTCATGAAAATTTTCAGACTCAGCTTGCTGAAAAGTTGAAATCTCATGCTTAAACTTGGTAATCTTGGTCGGTGGGAAGTACTTGAGTGTGAACTTTTGTACCAAATTTGTCCATGAAGTAATACTACCCGGTGGTAATGAGTCTAACCATTCTCGAGCCCTATCCTTCAAAGTGTGAGGGAAAAGACGCATCTTGAGTGTCTCTTCATTAATTCCTTAATACTTGAAATTCCCACAATACTCCAGAAATCGAGACAAGTGATAGTGTGGATTTTCCTCGCTCATTCCATAAAAAGGTATGTTGTTGGCGAAGAGATTGATCACATCTGGCCTTAACTGAAAATTCTCATGCCCGTAAGGAGGATAGATTATGCTTGACCGGTTCTCAATCATTAGGGGCATCATGAAGTCCCCCATTAGAATATCTCTTTCATTGACTTCAACGGGTTGCGCCATTGGAACAAGTTGATTTGCGTTGTCACCCATGTTACTTAGTTGCTTTTCCCTCCTTGCTCTTTGTTCACGACGCCTTTGATGAAACGTTCTTTCTATCTCAGGATCAAACTCACAAATATCTGAACGTTCTGAACGGCTCATTCACTATCTCAATCCCTGCACACACACAAATTGAAATAGCTTAGCCTAGAAAAATAATGAAAACAAAATTTGATAGTTAAAGCTAATGTCAATCAAAGCAATAATCAAAACAGTTAGTCCCCGGCAACAACGCCAAAAACTTGTCCGCCTAATTCTATCCCGCAAGTGGACGGATCGTGACAAGTAATATAGTGATGAATAGAGTGTCGTACCCACGAGGACTAACTTTTGACGTTTACTCTAATTGATTTAACCTTAACCTAACACACACATTAACAAAGAATTCGATTGTAATGAAAACTAATTTATGAATAAAAGATGCAAATAAAATAATTCATTTGATTTAAAACTCACAAGACTAAGGCACTAGGGCTTGTGAATCCACCGTCGGCCTTTTATGATTCAATTATTCGTTACTCGGGTCTTGCTATTCCTTATCTTAGGTTGAAAATCGATGATCCAGTCACAACCAAAAGCCTCTCTTGATGATCATTCAGTTCTATGAATATATATGAGATTAACTATCTCTAGTTAACCTTCGAACATATAAACATGCATTAAATCACGGAGATCATCATAAAATGATTTCATAGGGCATAACGGCATCTCTACCTATTATAGGACCCTATGTTGTTTGCTACCGTGTCTAATCCATATTGAATCTCTCGAAAGCAATACAAATCACAAATATGTTCCAATGGTGATCAAGCATCAAAACAACATCATGAACATAACAAACAATCAACCCGAATGGATAAGAAAATAGCAAATCGAATAACTTTAAATCAAACCATTAGAAGTCGAGGTTTCATCATTCACCCTAATTATAAAAACTTAGCTATGCATGCTCTCAATCAAAAGAAAATGAAAAGAGTTGGAATCCATAGCAAATAATTGAGAAAGAAAAGAAAAATACAACCTAAGAGTAGTCTTCAATCTTCCATCCGCTTCTCTCCTCTCCTCCAAAAGACTCCCCAAATCTCCCTAGAATAAGTCTTTATATAGTCCTCTTTAGGTTATCAAAGTCCTATACCTTGAAGGAGTCTATTTCTCTTTTATTTGGATTGAAACGGGCTTAAAACGGCCTTTTCACGAAGCTTTAATCCCTATCGCGGTCCTACCACGGTATGCTTGTTGCTGCAGACCCGTGAGGTTCAGAAAGCAATTCCTAAAGCGGTCCTACAGCGGTATGCATTCCGCTGTAGGACCGTGAGCTCCAGAAATCAAACCTTATAGCGGTGCTACAGCGGTATGCATTCCGCTGTAGGACCGTGAGCTCTAGAAACCAAATCTTATAGCGGTGCTACAGCGGTATGCATTCCGCTGTAAGACCGCTAGCCTTCTTCTTTAGCCTCTTGCTTTATCATCTTCAACTTCTTGCTCTCGATACTCTTTTACTTTCTTTTAATTCGAAACCCGACCATGCCTCCAAGCTTCATTTCACTCCCATCATGCACCAAAATCACTCTTTTTGCTCCATGTCTGCTTTAACACATGCTTTACATTTACATAACCATATATAGAACCAAATCAAGTAGAAATCATGCTCATTGAATGTATAAATGCTAAGTTTATAAACCAAAATAAGTGTATAAAAGACACTTATCAATAGCCATTAGAGACAAGACAGAAAAGAAGGTTTCGAAACATAGCATACAGGTTTCGAAACATCACAAATTTACACTAAGGTTTCGAAACATACTCCTCATATTTCGAAGCATACAGTCTTTCCAGTTGGACTTGCACTTAGAGACAACAATGAGTGAGAGACATAATTTATTCCCCATTATGATTATACACATGATCTCCAATTCAAATTCAAATTTGAATTTGAATTCTTAGAGCATGGAGAATACGTTAAACAAATGATTTTGATAAATACAAAATTACAGCACATATGCATCTCAGTTTTTAAATGATCTGCTGACAGAAATGTCAAAGGTTTTGAAACATAACATATAGGTTTCGAAACAGAGTCCAAAACTTGATTTGAAAACAAATGCATTACATAGATGTTTCAAAATAGCATATACACTTTAGAAAACATGAAAACCTTTTCAAAGGGGTTTCAAAACCTGCACAGAAACATGACAGATTTTCAGAAGGATTTGTTTGAAAGCACAATTCATAACATGTATACATTACAACATATTTACAACATTTTCAGAAGTAAATGTCCATATTTTTTTTTATATTTTACCTTTAATTTACTTTAATACATAAATGTAAATAAAAAAGGTACCCCCCTATTTGGATTTAATAAAAATATCCAAAAAATCAAAAACCATAACAATAAGAAAGTAGATTTTTGGTTTTAGAACGAACTCAGGATTTAGCAATATTACCACTTTCAAAATATATATTCTCTATTTTTTGAAAAATTCATTAAAAATGATTTTATCACTAATGGATATTAGTTATTGAAATACCGGAAGATAGTTTTTTGAAATGAAAATGTTTTCAAAAATATGTTCTAGTTGGTCTTTTGCCTTAGAACAATTTTAACTTCATTTTGACTAACGATTTCAAGACTAATTTTGAAAAACACTTTAGGAGATTATTTTAAGTCTTAATACTTGTTTTTGCAAATCTCCATATGTATAAGAATGAAATTAATTTGGTTTTCATTTGAACAACATAATACTTGATATTGAAATTGATATATGTTGAAAACCATACCCTTGACTCATAACTTAGGGATTAAATCAATATGTGTTTTTCATCATCAAAACTAATATACAAAAGTTAAACAACACATTTAACGAAGGCAACTCAAACTTACCAAGGATTTGGACCCTCACTACGTCATACTCTACATTAAGACCTGCATGGAAGTCATAAGTTCTCTCCTTTTCCACAAACTTCTTTTGAATGATAGCATCCTCACTACACTTCATTTAGATGCACTGATAGTGATCCAACTCTTGCCACAAAGTTTGCAATAAATTTGCATACTCGGTTATAGACCGAGTCTCTTGTTTAGTGGCTTCCACTTTAGTCCTAATTTCATAAATTTGGGCAGCATCATTTACCTTAAAATAGGTGATCTTCACAGCTTCCCAAATGTGCTTAGCAGTTGAAAGAAACATCACTGTATCGCCGATTTCTGGAATCATGAGTTTCAAAACCAAGACATTACCAGTGGGTCCTCCTCATCCCACGAGGCATATGCCGTATCACTCTCCTTTGGCCCAATTCCCAGCAAGTGGCTTAACTTCCCTTTGCCTTTAAGGAATTAGCTGTGACCACTTGAGGTAATTTTTACCATTCAATCGGTATGCAGCTTGTATATTCTGCAATTCTCCACTAGTGACCACCACCACTATTGGAACTACCCGAGAAAGGAACCTCGTTGGTACTTCTAGATTCAACAGTTTCAGTCATGGCTCTAGGTTATGACAAAGATTGGAATAACGGAGGTTTTGGTTTCAAATAACCCAGAAAGGATGAGCTTGAATCAAAGAAAGTTTTGATTTCAAGCAATTAGGAAAAATGATTGGACCAAGTATAGAACCTAGGGCTCTGATACCATGTTGAAAAGAAGAACAAAAAATAATCCAATCTTATTATCCTTCAATTGTAGAGTGCAGTATATATACATGCCTATCAATTTGAATAGGCAACTTCCTAAAGAGAGAAAGTTTCCTAAACTAACTTAGGAAATATATAAAGGAAAGATCCTACAAAGGGAAAATACAATGAGATACAAGGAAACAAATCAGAACAAAAACAAAGGAAACACATCAGAACAATAAGTAGCAAGTAATCATCAAGATACGAATACACCATAAGAAGGAATAATCCACTCGTTGATTTCTAACAATAAATAAATCCATAAAAATATACCGAGTAGGTTTGGCACTTTGTGATGATAGTGAGATAATGTCTGCAATAGTTTACATCGTGCCACTGAAAAAGACCTCATTGTTTAAGAAGTTGGTGGATGAATTATTAATATTTCATTGGGAAAATTGAAAATGAATTTATTTCTAGGAGAAACAATTTAGTTGATGGTTGATGTAACTCCAAGTTAAGTTGGAGAGGACACATTAGTGATTGGATATTTTACATGTTGAAATAATTTTCTTTTATCCACACAATCCAATTCTGACATTCATTTTCCTTGAATAACATGCCAAATTGCCAATTATTAAATGATTTTATATTGTCATCGACACATATTACACTCAGATCAATTATTGACAATTTATCCTTGTCAAAAAAAGCATCACTCGCGCCCCCCCCCCCCCCCCCCAAAAAAAAAAAAGAAAAAAAAATGAACACTTCTGTTCTCTTCTTTTTCATCTGATCCTTCTCCTTCTTATCCTCTGTTGTGTATTCTTTGAGTTGTTAGGAAGCTGTGGATAAATTACCAGTTTTGCAGTTACTTGTGGGTTTATTTGCTGACATTTTGTTTTTCCAGAAACTAGAGATAGGGGCGACATTTCAGAGGTTCTGGAGGGATTGTTGCAAGGAATTGTTAGACAAAAAAAATAGTGGAAGAAGAGTTGGTTTGGAATCTTTGGATTTCGCCACACCACAAGATCTCATCAAAGCTAATACTATTTTTAAAAAATTGGATGGATATTTGTTCACATATAAAAATTACTTATAGACTACCCAAGAAAAGATTGATTTAAATATCTCAGATCAATTATTCTGAAAGATGAAAAAATTGAGAATGTTAGTCATAGAATCAGGGTAAGATGGTTAAAGTGAAAAAGTGCTTTCAGTATTTCACGTGATCATAAATTTCTTTGGAGCTAAAACGTGATCATAAATTTCTTTGGAGCTAAAAGGAAAGTTTTATCGTACAGTTATATGACCAATTCTGTTTATGACATAAAAGTTGGGCAGTTAAGTGCCAAATGCTCTAACTGTGACTGGACTGAGTTGATAATATTACTTTGAATGTGTGGCTATAAAAAAAGACATAATTAGAAGTGGGGTTATATCTAATAAGGTTGGAATGTTGTCTATTCAAAATACAGGAGAGTTGTTTAAGATAGTTTGGATGTGTAAAACCAAGATCAATAAATGCACTTGTAAGGAAAGTGGATGAAATGGAGTAAGTTTGTAGCAAAAGATGTGTAGAGGAGGAACTGAGGATGGAAAACTCTTAGTTGTGACCATGGGATATAATGGCTTACAAAAGATATGGTCATTAATAGAAATGATTGCGAGCTAGAACCATGTAGTCAGTCTGTCCTAGTGGAATTAAGGTTTGGTGGTGTTATCATTTGATTATTCTTTGTCATTTAGGTTGAATATGCACTCCAGTGCTCCAATACTTTCCTTGTGTATGGAGGTACTGCTGCTATTTTGTTTTATTTTTAAAAATGTTTTGTTGGCTTGCAAGTTTTCCACCTTTGAGATATTCTTGATGCAGTTTATTAAGTTTGTGATTTGAATTTATACCAGCATCACCCATCACTTCTCTGGTACAAGACAGTGAAGGTTTAATTTTATGTTTTGTTTCATTTTGCTCTTCAAACAGCATTACAGTTATGTTCTTTGGGAAGGAGGGTGAAGGTTGTAGCCTGATTCCGACTAAGGAAAGCTTGCTTGCACCAGTGACCGTGCAATTTGGACAAGGTTTAGGCCAAAAGTTCAGACAACCCTCTGGATCTGGGATAGACTTCTCAATGTTTGAGGAGGCAGAGTTACTGAAAGAGGGTGACATGGAAGTGTACCCTCTAGCAGTGAAGGCAGAAGCATCCCCAGTTAGTGAGAATGGGTCAGGAGATGGAAGCGCAGAGTCTGGAACCACGACTTCTCAGATAACTAAGGCAGTATTTGAGAAGGATAAAGGCAAATACCAGGTGAAGGTCATGAAACAGATCTTGTGGGTCAATGGAAAGAGGTATGAGCTGCAGGAGATTTATGGAATTGGGAATTCAGTTGATGGTGACTTTGATGGGAATGATCCTGGCAAAGAATGTGTTATCTGCCTCTCAGAACCTCGGGACACTGCTGTCCTTCCCTGCCGGCACATGGTACACCCCTCTTGCTCTACCCCTGCCCCCAATTTTTGATATTATGTGCCTGTGTTGTCACACTTTTTTTATTTGACAAATTACATTTGCAACCTTAAACTGTGGAGTACCGGTTCAGGTCTCATTTTTTCTATTGTAACAATTGGGATTTTGATATGGAGATCCGCAAAAGGATGGCAAAGTTAGGGGACAATGGTTTATTTAGAAATTTTATTTCTACTGATTTGTTTTGATTTGATTTGGTAGGATATGTTTTTTTTTTGGTATATTATGTGTAACTACCAGATTATGTAAGGATTGACTCGGTCTTAATTATGAATTGAATGTTGAATAGTCAGGATATTACCTGCGCTTTTCCTTCTCCTGTTCTCTCCTCCTTCCCCCAGTGCGTTGGTCTACTTTCCATTCTCTTGTTTTTTGCTAACCATTCTCTTCTTTGTTTTTGTCTCTGGTTTCTCTCCATCTCAGCCTCACTTTGTTTCCCATCTCCCATTATTCCATTTGGCTATCCGATCTCATCAGCCCCCTCTCATTCTCTGTTTCTTGTTCCCTTGACTCATTCTACTCCCACACTTGACCAATTTTTAGTAATGTCAACCTTTTATTGAACTCTGCAGTTAGGCAACCAGAAATTGCCATTTGGCATGCAGAGTCTGACATGTGTCAGGGGAGGTGTCAGAATGGTTCTCTACATGACAATTTGAGTTTCAACTGACGAAGTATGTTATAGAGTTGATGTTGCAAAAGATTACCTAGTGTATTCTAACCTTTTTATTAGTTTCATGATTCTTTTTTTTTTTTTTTTTTGTGATTTGTCACGAGTGTTGTACAAGTTTTTGGTGATATCAAGGTACAATGTCCTTTATTGATTGTGGCCCTCCATATCATGATCCTTGATGGACGCTCGAATTTCCTTATGTACCTGGAGATCTTTTAACATTATGATATTTGTATTTTTTTTTTCTTTGCACTTTCCCTGTGAAATGCTGCATTCTAGTAGGACCACCCCCTTAAGTGGCATCTCGATCGCTCTGAGTTGCGAACCTATTAATGGCTTGTTACTGACATATTAGCTGGGCTTCTTTTCTTGATCCAGTGCATGTGCAGCGGATGTGCAAAGGTTTTGAAGTTCCAAACAACCCGGTGTCCTATTTGCCGACAGCCAGTTGAGAGGCTATTGGAGATCAAGGTTAGTAATGGACCCGATGGAGATGAAGATCAGTAATGGGCCCGACAAACAAAAAGAGAATACAATTATTGCTGCCTCCTACAATGTAAAGATGTTTTCTTTTTCTTCTTCAATTTACTCTTACAACGCCCCCTTCTCCCCAACCCGAAAAAAGAAACATCTTCCCCTTCCCTCAGAATTCCCAATCCGCAATAATCAGACACATAATCATAATCAGCAGTCGTGTTGAACACGTGCTACGTGCTAGGCCTTCTAGGGAGTTCATTTGACCAGGAACGCAGCAAATGATCGCGTTCTGTTTGCCTGTGTTGGCATTTGATCTCTGTTCTTCTAAGTTGTTGCTGTTTGAGATCGAGTATGATATTGTATGCTTGGTTTTGGGTCGATTTGGAGAAAAAAGATTGGCAAGCTGCAATGTGTTTGCCTGCCTTGTTTGTTTGTTTGTTTGTTTGTTTGTTCTTCTCCTTCTAGCCAAGAGGTTTCTGTCAGCTGATTCTGTTCCAACAGTCTATTTCCGTGACCTCTATTCTCCCTGAAAAAGGAAAAGTTTATACAATTACTAAATGTATTTGTACATATGATTCCGATTCCTCCTGTAGTGGTGACTGGTTTCCGCATGTTTGGGTTGCCTGTTTGAGTGGGCTGTGACATGTTCGACAATTCAATGAAAGAACCATCCCTTCCTATTTCTTTGTCCTGTCAGATAGAAAGAAAATGTGACCCCAAAGAGCTCTTCTTTACCACTTTAGGTAGGGGGTGGGCTGGGGTTTACATACAACGGAGGCAAAGTGTTTTATGATTGGGGGGGGGGGGGGTTTACATAGGACGGAGGCAAAGTGTTTTGTGATTGAATGTCTGAGTTATTCTCTTATCATTTGATAGATCCAAAGAAAAGGAAAAACAAGATCAAAAGGAAAGAATATTTTATTTAAAAGAAATGAAAACATTTGGTCTTGAAGGTACAGTCAAACCATGCTCAGCTTTTTGTCCAATTATGGCCCAGGCTCACTTGGATGTTTGATGAGCCGGATTGTAATTAATTTAAATAAATATTAAATCTTAAAAGTAATATTTATTAAAAACCCTAAACATTTATTAAATCCTATTATGGTTTAGTTTCTTCAATTTTTTTTTTTTTACAAGAATCAAAATGGACAGAATTATTAAGAAAAATATAGTCTTTGTAAATAATCTTAAATTTGTACTTTATTTAAAAACCAACTCAATCAAAGGGGACAACACAAGACTCCCACTTCACAAAATTCAAGAAGATAGTTGATTATGTCCTTAATCTTACCATTTCCCCTTTTTCTCTCATACAAGATAAGCAGCTCAACAAGGGGGCGGGCTCCAAATTCTAGAGCATGGTGAGTGGAAAGGTTGAAGAAGAGTAGCATGCGAAGGTAGTAGAGGTACGTAGTGGGATACCCACTTTGATGATGCAGCAGCAGCAGCAGATCTCAAACCTAACGCAAAGCCAGCCACTGTCAATCTCAAAGCTCCAGATGTGATGTCAATGTGACAAAAGAATGGTGCATCTCTCAAATATTTATGCCAAAGAGACCTCCCCCACCCCCACCACTTCCTTCACTCTGGGCCTCTTTCAAATCCCACAAGGACATTCGTCTGTATCTGTCTTTATCTCTTAAGATGAGCTATCTTGTTACATGATTGTTTTACATTCTGTTTGGGCAGACACGAGACACGAGCTGTAGTAGTCGTGATAAGATTTTTATTTTGTGATTAAAAATTTATAATTTTAAATTAAATAGTTCATTAGCCACTAACAATAGTCACATGGTGGTATCAACTTGGATCTTTTTAAAGTGTTAAAAAAGGGGATTTCAAGAGATAAACGATAGCAACCAAAATGACAATAATTAGAAATCACTCGCCACCATCCATTGTCTCATCTCGTCTTATTATGTGATGAGGGTGGTTCCATGTTATGAACATTTATATATATTATTATATCATATGAACTTCTCAAATCTTTTAAGATGTTATAGGTAAGTTTGTTAAATTTAAATTCTATAAATTATTTTTAAATTTAAGACAGTAAGTTTGATGAACTAAAAATGACAAAAATCATATATTTTTCTAGTTTATAAAATGAAGATTTTTTAAAAAAAAATTTAATTCTGAAAGCAAGGGCTCACTGGACCATAGAAATCATAATTGCAAACTCATTCTGAGCTTGGCCCCATTGGCCATTTGTATTCAATTCAAAGTGAAGAAATAAAACCCTAATAAATTAGAGATAATAACCCTAATTCCCTACATATGTCTCTTTCTCTGCAATGCCACCCATTTCCATGAATGCTCTGATAAGGTTCTCCATCACCCATCAATGGCAGCTCAATGAAAATTCAAAGAAAAAGCAAAAACAAAGCCTTTTCTTTTAAAATTCTTTTTATATCTTTACATTCTCTTATCCCCTATATATATATATATATATATATTTACTTGGCTCTGGCCCTCTAGTTAACAACATGGATTGTTATAAAAAGCATTAGCAGCCCATCTGGAAGTTTTATTTTATTAAAAAAACTAAAAAAAAAAATCTAAGCATTGAACAATCTCTTCTGTCCCTTTTGACTTCCTTTAGCTGCATAAGAATGATGGGTACAACTAATCTGAACTCATTTGGTTCTTTATAGGCTTGTAGCACATAATTTGTGTTTCTTTATAGCACATAATTTCTCTTGTCCCTTAGTTTTGTATTTTCAAACAATATGAAGGTAGTTTTGTAAATTTATAAAAAAAATCCATGTATTTAATAAGAGTTATAAATTTGAGATTTTGAGTTTTGATATAGACGATGTCACTATCATCTCATGCGATTAAAAATTTAAATTTTTATTTGATGATATCAAAATCTTTTTATATTTCAAATTGCTAAACTACCCTTATAAAAAAATGAAACAAGAAATAAATATTATTATTTGACATTTCAAATGCAAGTAGAAGGAATATGTTATGGTTTTGGAACAATGTTGACAAAATGGAACTTGTCAATTGTAGCATTCATACCTTAAGGCCACAATACATCCAAATTATTGGCCTAAACTGCTTTGTGACAATTTTATCCTGTCAAATTCCAACTTAAAAACTAACATCAACTTAGGGAAAAAATAAATCATGCACATAAATAAGGTTAACATCGTCATTATTCTAATCATCATCCATGATTTGCTTCGTCATGCTTGGGATTTTGCTTCATGAATTTTTCAACTTGCACTAAAGTGGAGACCATTGTTTAGAATAAAACTATTATCTTCAATAGAAGGGTGGATTTATTATTATAATTGAGCAAAATATATTATATAAATCTAGTAATTGTGGTTATGTAAAGTTGGTATTTGGCTGGACATGAAAGGAATTTGCCACCGACCCCCTTAATAATTTAATCAATGCCCCTGAACATGCCATGGTGATGACCCTGCAATGTGTGATAGACAACATTAGCACCAGCAGCAAACACTATAATAATAAGGGCATTTAAATTAAAATGACAGCAACTTTTGAGAATCTTTTAAAATTTATTATTCCCCCCCCCCCCCAAAAAAAAAAAAAAAACCCAATTAAATGACGATGGTGATTTGCCAACTCATATAAATTTTTCAAAAATAAAAACCATGATGAGGGAGAGAAATGGAAAAATAATTAAGTGAAGTGAAGAGAAATGCAAAAAGGCCTTAAAGCTTGGTTTGGGACAGGTGAGGTGTAGGGTAGATAACAAAATAAGACTCTTCCAAATAAGGACAGAGTTTCTCCTTTTCCTACCCCAGTCCAAACAAAATGAAACTGTCAGTTTAATAATAATAATAATAATAATAATAATAATAATAATAATATATTTTTAAAGAAGGCGGGCTTTGGATGGATGGATGAATTAGAGCTATGTCTAAAATATTTTCATTTTTATATATATATTATTATTATGATGGCACAAGTCATTTAATTTGGACCAACAAATATGGCACCAAAAACGAATTAAACACAAATTGGCAGAAATAGAATCAAACTAGCAATGGATATTATCTCAAGCAAGAGAAATCATTATTCTGCTTTCATCATGCTCCATCCCATCTTATAATTAGAGTATATAGCTATACTCTAATTATAAAGATTCTTATCTATTACACTGAATTTAAACTATATATTTATTCTACATTACTTAACCAAGCTTTGAAATGGATTTAGAGATATACTTGGATGATAAAAAAATGAAGTTTTTTTTTTTCATCTTTTCCCCCTTAAATATAATAAATGCAATTTTATTTTTAAATGAAGTGTATTTAATACATTTTATTTTTAGACTTAAACATTTTAATTAATTTTTTAATTCTAATTACTAAAAGTTGTTTAGACCAAAAAATAATAATAAACAATAAATACATTTGATTACTTTGTTTTAAGGAAAAAAGAGAAGAAAATAAAACATAAAAAACTGGAAAGAGTTAAAAAGTTCACTCTGTAGTCTGTACCCAGGGAGGGAAACTTGCTACAGCTGGCCGCGGTTCCCATTAAGCATCATCATCTCTCTCTCTCTCTCTCTCTCTCTCTAAGTTGGTGGCATTTGAATATAGAATTCTATACGTGGGTTTTTGTTCTTCTTCCTCTGTTTGTTCAGGTGTCAGATTAAGCTCAGGCTCATTGAATTTTTTTTGATTGATTATAAAGTTGTAGATAACATAGATTAGATAGAGAAACATACATGGGGGTTGATGAACAGGAAAGTGTGTCTAAGGAGGGTGATGAAGCCGCTTCCAACAACAAACCTTGTGATTCTCCTCCTCTACTTCAACAGGTACTTTTCTGAGCTTTTTCTCCTTAAAATCTGTTGCTTTTCCTCCTTGCTTTGTACAGAATATGTAGCTTTTGTTACCCCATCAGTGAGTAAATTCTATTTTTTTGTATAAATTCTTTAATGGGTATCTTCGAAATTCCCATATTCTCGATCATTATTCAACTGTTGAATTGTTTCTCTCTGGGTTTTGCTTTGGTTTTTTTTTTCACTGCCCTTCGTGTCCCAATTGCCACATATCTTTCATTGGGTATTTTCAGTTCTTTCGAGGCTTTGGTTTCTGAGGTGATTGCAATTCGAAACCTTCAGAAAACCCAATTTTATATGTATATATAAGTATTTATTTCAGAATTTGGCTTCTTACAGTTAGAATTTACAGTTTAACTGCTTAGGAGATTTTTGTACCTGCATCCTTTGAAATACTTTTGGGTTGTGTTTGGATAGAGGGATTTCAAATGACATCATTTGTATTTGAAACACTTGATTTGAAATTTTTCTATATTTTCGGTCTAAATCCAAATGTTTTCAGCAAAGATGTATCCAAACATCCAAACCCAACCTAGATATTTAAATCTTTGCCCTTTGAGCTCCCAAAGTCGCCAACCCTGTACACTCTGACTTATTAACATTAATTAGGAACTGCTGGTATCTATGTTGTGAAAACTTCAGCCTACAAGGAACTAAGAAAAGAAAAAGAAAAAGAAATGCATATCATATTTGCCAATTCCTACTAATTTTTAGCCTCATTCATAGTTTACAAATTATTTGGTACGGTGAGCTTTTATTGTATTTTCGTCATAACTACTTCACATAGATGGACATTATTCTCATTCGTGGCATACTGTAGGTTGGAGATTCAAGTGAAATTATTGAAGAACCATCAAGCGGTCATCCTCAAAGGAACCAAAATGTGGCACCAGAGATACCCTTGAAAATGAATGAGGGATGTATTGAGGATTTTGTTAGAATAAACATGCCCCAGACACCAAGTCAAACTCCCAAAAGAGTAAACTTTTCCCCAATCCCTAGCCCTGGTTATTTCAGATACAATGATTCCCCAAGCCCAATGTCATCTAGGGGTAAATCAGCCATGAAAAGCCTTCTTCCAAAACTAAGCTTTAAATTCCGCAACAATAATTCAGAGATTGAGAAGGCTGCAATCTTAGCATTGGGTGATTCTCCGGCAGAGACACGGGAGAAACCTTTTTTCCGGAGGACACTGTCTCTTACCAAACTTTTTGCACCCAAAATGAAAAGAACTTCATCTTTACCTGTTACCCCTATCGCACATTCAAATCCGGAGTCCACACATGGAGCACACACAATTGATGAGTATGCTGTAAGTATTTACCCATATTTGCTCTGAGAATTGTTCATGCCGCATTTTAGCAATGCCTCTTGATATATATAGTACATATTATCATTATAAAATTCTTAGAGCCTTTCAGAACTTTTTTTGAAGTTGGTGTTGATGATTTGCTTCCTTTTCTATGCATGGACTTTTGCTAATACTGGCTCTTTCTTGATTGGTATGGTTATTATTTCAATTCATTTTAATTCTTTGCAATGGTAAAGTTTCTCTTTTGTGACTAGAATGCCACGGGCTTAAATTTTTGGAAACAGCCTTTTTGCTAAAAAAAAAAAGAAGCAAAAGTAAGGGAAAGACTACATACAAATATGACCCTTCTTAATCCTTGCAAAGTGGGGAGTCTTATGCACTAGAGATGGCTTGTTTTTTTTTTTTGGGCAGTTTCCATCATTACTGCTAGTTCAACTTCCTTTCATGGTCAGTCCAAAATTCTTAACTCAAATCCAAAGTCTCACAACCTTAAATATTTTAGGTCAGAGAACATACTGGGAGGAGCCTTATACATGATGTTTATCAAAATTCTGCAACCACCCCCACCCTGTCCCCCATACACACCCCCCCCCCCCAAAAAAAAAAATAAAAAATAAAAAATAAAATAAATAATAATAATAATAATAATAATAATAATAATAATAATAAATAAATAAATAGATTAACAAAAGGAAAGATGGCCTGACTCGTTTTCAGTTTAATTCCTTACAGATTCTCATGTTAGATTAACAAAAGGAAAGATGGCCTGACTCGTTTTTAGTTTAATTCCTTAAAGTGGCATTGAAGCTCTTCAACGTTGGACTTCCGTCCAATTATTTTGTCAAGTCTCTATTTAGTTCTTTCTGAATTCTTTGCTCTACAGAATATTGGGACTCAGCTTCAAATTCATCGTTCACACTCAGTCCCTGTGTTAAATAAAGATGGAAACATAACGCCAAGTGATTCATTGAATGGTGTATTTCGTGTGGTTCCCTCTACTCCACGAGCACTAGAAGGGCCTTTTGCTACATTGACAACAACTCTAACAAAAGATGCTGGTAAGTCTCTCCTAATTTTCTCCTTTTGTTAATACAACTTAATAAGCACCTATTGTCCATTGAATTAAAAATTTCTGCCCAAAGTTGCTCAAGGACCTTACAAATTGAATGACTAAGCTTGGAGACAGGGAGTTATCTGTTTATGGAATGATTTATTTATAAACCTTTGGGTCACTACATCCAAAGACTGAGCATTGTTCGTAGAACAAAGCTTGTTACATTATTTCTGCTAACTGGGTATGCGACTACCAATTTTATGATTACACTTACTAAAACCCTAAAATTCAGATAGTAGCTGTAACTGTTAGCTGTGTTACATGATGGACTTTGGCTTTGTGTGGGAACGACTTAGTAATGGAATGGAATGTATTGTAAAATATTTTCTCCTTGTTTCAAAGAGTGTAAGATGGAAAGTAACGTAAAGTGTTTTCTCCTTGTTTGTGAGAGGAATGGAAAGATATTAATCAACAAATGACAATTAATGTTCTCTTAATGGAAAGATAAGAGTTTTGTGAAGTTAAGAAAAAAATTGAACTTGTATTTTAGAAAATTATTAAGATTAATGTCGTGACTCACAAAAATAAAGTTCTCCGTCCATTCTCCCCCAATTTAGGGGAGACAAAAAATGAAACTTTGGAGAAGAATGGACAGAAAATGTTTCCATCCCTTTTTTTTTACAAATTCTATTCAACTATTGTTGCCTTTCTCAAACTAGAACCCTTCCATTTCCATTCCATCGCCATCTCTCAAACACACTGTCAGGCATGGCTGTTGGTTCTTAAACCCTTGAACTTGGGACATTGACATATGCATCCAGAAGTTGAACAAACGTATGTGTTATAAACATTTGAATATACTAATGTTGTAACATTATATGGTGTTATCACGAAGATATGTACCTAAAACAATGTTTATGAAAAGAAAGTTGAATTTTTTTTACGTCTCATCTATCCATGTGAGAACCTCAAATATTCCTTATTATCAAGTATAAGCTATGGTTTCTTCAAGTATCGTTGAAAAATCAGAATAAATTATCCAAGTTGGATACAGCTGTTGGGACACATTTCCTATACCCTTACACTTTTCACATCCAATGAACGCAGCTACATAAGAGAGAGGAAAAAGGGTGATGTAGCATCAATCCTAGAAATACTATGCAGAAAATTCATTCCTTTTATGAGATCATAGAATCAATATTATATGGAAAAATCTCTTAAAACCAGTGCAGAAACTTTGACTTCTCGGATTCTAAAAGATAGGCTTTACCAGTTTACATTTTCTGCTTCTGCTATAACTTAACACCTCTTTTGGAGCTTGCGATAACCAACCTATGCCTTAAAGGTCTTGTGCTTCAGATGGAAATAACGATGATGCTGAAGATATTCCTGAAGAAGAAGCTGTTTGTAGGATCTGCTTAGTTAAACTTGGGGAGGGTGCTGACACTCTTAAGATGGAATGTAGCTGCAAAGGTGAGCTCGCTTTGGCCCACCAAGAATGTGCTATAACATGGTTTAGCATCAAAGGTAACAAGACATGTGATGTCTGCAAGCAAGAAGTCCAGAACCTACCTGTCACCCTTTTACGAGTTCAAAATTCTCAGGCTCGTAACTTTTCAGGAAGCAGAGTTCTACAAGCTGAAATTGCTCAATACAGGTAAGTTGATTGTGTTTTCTCTTGCAATGTCTTGAAAAAGCACCCATTCTAATTTTTTTTATTTACACTCAACATTTCTCCACTTATTTGTATTACCTACTGGACGTCATAATTTAAGGAGCTAAGATAATTAGTTCAAAAGTGGAATCCTGTTGAAAACATGACTTAGAAGCTGCTGATGTAGTTTGAAGGAGTCAAAATAACTGTTGAACATTATCCATAACCAATAAATTAGCAACTATCTGATATACTTCAGGTTGTTTGTTAGCTGATCTTTAGCTAAATTTTAGTAAATTCTGTTTACATTTTTGATGTATAAATATGTATTTTTACTGCTGAATAAAATAGTCTTTGGTGTTCTCTCTATTTTCTACATATCTTTCCATAGAATATATTCCCTTTTCTTCTTTCTCCATAAAAAACCTACAAATGGTAGCATATTTTCTTGAGGGACCTTTGAGTATGGAGAATCACTGAGAGCAAGACTAGAGCAAGAGCATGAAATGTACAGAGGAGAGATTCCAGACGAAGCAGAGATGGATGCCGATGTCAACATGTCTAGGGCTGAGGAAGAAGAAGACCCTAATGCTAAGGACTTGCAAGAGATGAAGAAGAGACTCAAGGAGATAGAAGAGGAAGCTGGTGCCCTTTGCGAAATGTAGACCAAAGTTGAAAAGGAAATGGGCGTTGTTCAAGATTCTTCTAGTGGGTCTGCTACACAGGCTGAGAAGGAAGAATTGGACGTCCGGTCAATATATGTTGACAATGTTGACTATGCATGCACACTGGAAGAGGAGGAGTTATTTTAACTCTACTCAAAATCATATTCATGCCTATGCCCTATAACCATGTCTATGCCTCATAACCATAAACCATAAAATGCCCATATGCTTTTATCTAAGACATGCCAAAATTAAAAATTTGCATTTGCAGCCTCAAAGTTAAGGAGAAGTGTTGAAAACGTGACTTAGAAGCTGTTGATGTAGTTTGAAGGAGTCAAAATAACTGTTAAAGATTATCCATAACCAATAATTAGCAACTATCTGATATACTTCAGGTTGTTTGTTAGCTGATCTTTAGCTAAATTTCAGCAAATTCTGTTTACATTTTTGATGTATAAATATGTGCTTTTACTGCTGAATAAAATAGTCTTTGGTGTTCTCTCTATTCTCTGCGGGGGTCGGGGGATCCCCCGAACATCTTTCCATAGAATATCTTCCCTTTTCTTCTTTCTTCATAAAAAACCTACAAATCCCTTATTGACTCAATTAACATCAGTTGTAATCAATAACATTTTCATTAGATGCCATCAGTTATAACTAATTACTACACAGATATATCTACATCTTGTTGTCAACCTTAGTTTTATCTTGATTTAATTTTATTTTTAAGAATTGTCATTTTTGGTACGAACTTCTATTTAAATCTGTATAAGTTTGGCTGGTGGAAGAGTTCATTTTAAAGCAATATGACTTTTACCAGAGTCTGGCAGGATGTCCCTGTTCTTGTCATTGTCAGCATGCTTGCTTACTTTTGTTTCCTGGAGCAGCTTTTGGTAAGTTCAGCTATTCTTGTGTACTGCACTTCAAGTATCAATATTTCTCATCTTCCTTTCTGTTTGCA
Source organism: Diospyros kaki (assembly GCA_036245055.1). Lineage (NCBI taxonomy): Eukaryota > Viridiplantae > Streptophyta > Magnoliopsida > Ericales > Ebenaceae > Diospyros > Diospyros kaki. The sequence goes on along the minus strand of BSEG01000009.1, from coordinate 39,986,954 downwards.
GGTTACCAAACTGGGGTCAGGTGCAATTGCCATATCCCTTCCATTTTCCTGCATATTGGGTCTCCTCGCATCCATGACATCAACTACCATGGGTAGGTAAATTTTCTGCATTAAGCTGCCCTTTTCTGAAGAATGAGTTTATGCATCTCATACACTGCCAATTTCTCTCAATTTGTACTAGTGAGGAGAAAATTTGCCTGGCCATACGCAACTCTTCAGTTTGTACTGGTGGTTCTCTTTGCTCACCTTTTTTATTCCCTGGTAAGAGTTACCATACTCAGAATCCTTACTTGAGGACCTTCTAGGTGTCTGTTCTTTTTCTTTTCATTATTAGCAAGACATTTAAGAGTGAGCCTTGTTAGCAATTGTATCTTCTTTGTGACTACATGGTCATGAGTCCAAATTGTAGAAAGAAACAGCCCCTTTGCAAAGGAAGGTAAGACCGTATACAAAAATGACCCCCTCCCTACCCTGAGTCCCTGACAAAGTGGGAAATCTCATGTAGTGAAAGACGTCCTTTGTTTTTACAAGACTTGTCAAGACATTTATATTGATCTACCTTAACTTTCTTGTATCCTGATTGACATTTGAACATAAATGGCCAGATATGAACCTGCATTTCTAATTTATGTTTTGGTATGTTTGTGTGGGAGCGACAGCTCCATGTGCAGGCTGTTCTCTCAGTTCTTCTTGCGACGCTTGCTGGGTTTGGAGGTGCAATGAGTGGGACTTCTATTCTTCTTGAGGTTTCAAAACTGAGGGGAAGGTGGAATGCTTTGTTAAATCGACAGCAGAGTTCTCAGCAGGCAACAGAGTCTCATCAGACTTCTGAAACTCCAAATATGCCAGAAACAAATGCACTCCCTCAAACTGGAATTGCAGACTCCAGATTGAATGGAGGCAGTTGATTTGACATCACCACGCAATAGATTCATGTTACATGCTAGAGTTGAACGAGGAATGGCCCTTAACTCACTGTAAATTTTGGATTGAATATGAACACTCTGGTTTTCCGTCAACTCTGCTGGCCAGTTTCATCTTTACACCATAACAATACTAGGCGAGGAGCATGTTGAATTATCTTGTTACAGGAGACTGAAATCTTGTAATCTTGAGAACCGTGTGCGTATTTGCTGCCCAATAGTATATTGTTGCTGAACTTGTGTCCAATTTATCAAGGAAACTGTACAGTGATGGATTCTTAAATTATCAAGGTCATGCAAGAGTAGTTTGATTGAATCCTTCATTACCATGTTTTAAATTTGCAAAACTGCCAGTAAAATAGTTTTGTAAGCTGCCTAATTATTCCCATTCACTGGCTGCTTGATATAATCTCCTAAAGCTCACATGATCAATTGCCTGATAATTACTGTAGACCATGTCAATATTTGGTTGACAAATGTAAATGGGAAGTACACACCCTTACAATCCAATTCCAATTCCAAGAAAGAGAAAATTAAACAAAAAGGAAAAAGAGCTAGGGAATTTCAAAGGAAGACGGGTGAATAAAAACAAAACCCGAAGGATTATACATTTGAAACAGCAACTTTTATTATTCTGCAGCCATCTATTATCAAGTAGGCAGCTATGTAATAGTTACAAGGTGGGAGAGATGTCTCTTCTGAACCTCTTGCCACGCCATTAAAAGGCCGTTTTCATCTGTGGACATGAAAGGGGTGCCGTTGTCAGTCTCGTGTCTGAAAGGCTTTGCCATTCCGAGCAAACCAACCAGAGGAAAAGCAGGGACTGATCAGAACCTATAGAAATGCAACGCCATAACGATGAGATTGGCTGTGTCTCACTTCTAATGACCATTTTCATCACTTGTAAGTAGAACTGCCTACTTTTCCAGAGAACAATTGTTTCTCCTTCAAACTGGTGCTTAGCACAGGATCAGAGTTGTTTGATTGGCTTTCAGGAAACCCAGGTCTTGTCCAGATCTTAATGTGTCCCTCCCTGCACACAGTAACAACGGATTCCTGAGTAAATAGCAAACCAGAGAGAGGTTCGGTGTGAACACGATGCGCAACCATCGGGGAGAGCTTTGGAACATCTTGCATGCTAGGAGCAGGTTGCAGAGTACCCAATGGATGAGCACTGTCCCAATGAGATGACTGGTTACCACTGCTGAATGTGGGAGAACCACCAGGTGCTCGGCGTAGTGGCACAACAATCTCGTCCATCTCCAGGTCCCACAAAAGCAATTGTGCGTCCTGCATAACAATACAAATTATGGATGATAGAACATCAAAAAATTAAGCAGGCAAGTGATGGTAGGTGAAACATAAACATAACACCAACTAAATTTGTTCAACAATGCATGTTCAATGACAAACTCAAATTTGGAGACATCAAAGAAGGAACACAACCCAGTATGTCTTCTTGGGTGCCATGACTTTAAACTACCAAATATTTTCATCATTCCAGTAAGTCAAGAATTGGTAATAAGCAATTAACCATACTCAGAATTAGCACACACTCTAGTACAGATCTGAAGTTAGCAGTCTACTAAGTTTCACCAAAATGCAAGGAGACCGTGCATTTGTGATGATAACAAATCATCTTTCCCAATCATCTGTAGCACCCTTGAGTGAATGACTCGGCCTTGATGAAGGAAACTAGAGCTGTCTTCCCTAATTACATAAGATGGGCTAAACCACTTGAGTAAGCTAATAATCACTACTCTGTCAAATTTCATTCCTATCATATTGGCCATAATGATGACCAGAAGTAGCAAAAATATATGAGAAAGTGCAATCACAGTTGCCACTAGTAAATTGCAGAAATTAACTCATACCAGCAGATCATAGTGAATTTCCTGGATAGAAACATCATTTAATCAAAATGCCTCATGGGCTGCAGACAGCAGATACCATGAAGAGAAAAGATACAACAATGAAATCAACTGAAGAAATGAAATGAAAGGAATTAGGGGATAGCTAGCAGGTCAGAAACAAAATCCATACTGAGTCTACCTAATTCAATCAGATCTTGCCGCAAATTTTATATCCTGAATTTTGTTTTTGCTTTTGTTTTCATTTCTGCTTTCATTTTCAACTATCTTGTTACAAAAATTCTACCAGCCAAACATGCACCCTAAAGCATCTCATCTACTCATCTAAGGAAATTATCTATTCAATTTGACAGGTATCCATATTTTGTGACTATATACATGTGGAAAAAAGAGATTTTGTACTTCAAATAAGCCATCTCTTCTTAACCTCCGACAGATTGAAGGAGATTGGTGTCATTACAAAAAATGAAAACTTTACTACACACAAGCAGCATGTATTTTCCTTTTTCCTCAACAAAAAAACCCTTCAATTTATACACATCTCACTGCAGTTCTAGCTTTGACCCCTAATCTAGTCTCTGCTCATATTAAAATTTCACCATGCTTGAGATTTGAAATGGAAAATCTATAACGTGCCTCATAATTTTTATGCCCACACAACACCATTAATGTTTGAAATCATTATGAAATATGCCGAGTGTATATTGATGACCAGGAACTGAAATAATTACCTCTAAAAACTGCCAGATACAGATTAATTTAAAAGAATCAGAATTGCAACAACTGAGAACTGTCACCTGTTTTAGGATTTGAATTGTAGAGAACTCCATAAACAGCAAGATTTAGGAAGTTCAAAAATGAAAGACACATTTACATAACTAGATGGCAGGTGACATAATCAACTATATTTAATACCACAAGAAAAGAAATTCCAAGAGTAAGCATCCATACAAGATAGTATATTTGCGATTCATTATGATTTATGACTAACCAATATGATACCTGTCCAACAGAACCAAATCGGAACACAATATTTTGACTTGAGTCATCTGAATTTGGGGATGACCAGAAGGAATCGAAAGCAACTCCACTGACCTGCCACCCTCCAGTCAAAACAAATATGGCTGTCATGTTCTTGAAAAGAAACTATGAACTCATACCATATGGTTGAGAAAAACTTACCCAAGAGTTGTGTCCCTCACCCCATGCTACAACCTTCCGATCTTCCATGCTCCAAACTTGAACTAGATCATCTTCACCTCCAGTCAAAATGTATTTTCCATCCTTGCTGTTGAGTAGCAATAATCGTCAATTATTATACTATTCTGTTGAAGCAGGTCTAATACCAAGTCTAAAGAACACCTCAGTAAAACACTACCATTTTATAAAAGGAAAATCTCAAGAAAAAAAAAAGATAAACAGGCTCAAATAAAAATAACTAGTTATGGGATAACTACAAAAGCTCCTTACCTCCAAGCACAACATAATAGAGCACCATAATAGCTTTTCCCACCACAAATCAGCTGTTCATTATTATAGTCAAATACCCGTAGATAACCTACATCAGTTTAGTGGTCAAAGCCTGTGGATGTCCCTAACAAATACAAACAGGAAGAAGAAGAAGAAATGAAGAAAGCAAAACTGCAGTGAGATACAGTAGGATTCTAGACAATACCATCCCTGCCAACAGTTGCAATGTAGGTCCCTTCAGTTGAAAAAGCTACACTATTGATTGAACCTTGGCAAATATGCCATCTAGCTACTGGGTTCTGCATAAAACCAAAGGAAGGGTCAAAAAACCTCGATTAGGCCTTCACACAGTTCCTCGCTTGGTGTCAATCTATATGGTCATAAAAGAAAGAGTTAAAACATTGCCACCCCCCTTTTGTAGGTGAGGGAGGCTGCTTCTTATAGTAAAATCATCCAAATTTCACCCCACCCCCTCCCTTGCAGGCGAGGGATAACACTCCTTTCAGTAATCATTCTTAAGTTCATATTCTGGCTGCGCAATATTAACCTGTAAATTACATAGGCGGTAAGCCTTAGTTCTTTGTGCTTGCTGAGCCTCCTGCTTAGCAGTTTCTCTTACCGATATTGTAATAAGTATCAACAAGCTCAAGGGGGCTCCTTCATTAGCTTTATTTTAGGCTTAATACATCTTAAAGTCCCTGATCTACTACAAAATATAACATTGAGTCCCTCACCTAAAAAATCTCAAGATTCGGTCTTTAAACAATTAAAAAGATATATTTTTAGTCCTTGCCGTTTACATCCGTTTGTGTGTGACAGCACGCACCGTTTAAGGTGCGTGACATAACAAGTGATTCAAAATGATTTTATATTATTTTAATTACTATTACTATATTCTGCTGTTATACTGTTGTTCTAATTTGGCATGAATTTAGACGGCATTTACTTGGCATTTCAGGCTGGTTTATGCGGCCTGCTCAGATCCACCCCCTTCCATGGCTGCGGCCATCACCCCCTCCCGCCGTGGCCATGGCCCTCTCTCTCTCTCTATATATATATATATACATATATATTACACAGACCCACCCCCCTCTCTCCCTCTCTCTCTATATATATACATATACTGCACAGTGCATAGACCCACCCCCTCCCATGGCCGCGACCTCTCTCTCTCTCTCTCTCTCTCTATATATATATATATATATATATTGCACAATGCATAGACCCACCCCTCCATGACCGCGACCCCCTCTCTCTCTCTCTATATATATATATATTGCACATATATATATATATTGCATAGTGCACAGACCCACCCCTCCATGGCCGCAACCCCCCCTCTCTCTCTCTCTCTATATATATATATATATACATATACTACACAGTGCATAGACCCACCCCCTCCCATGGCCGCGACCTTCTCTCTCTCTCTCTCTCTCTCTATATATATATATATACTGCACAGTGCACAGACCCACCCCCCTCCCATGGCCGCGATCCTCTCTCTCTCTCTCTATATATATATATATATATATACTGCACAGTGCACAGACCCACCCCCCTCCCATGGCCGCGACCCCCCTCTCTCTCTCTATATATATATATATTGCACAAACCCACCTCCCCTCTCTCTCTCACTCTATATATACATATATACATATATTGCACAGTGCACAAACCCACCCCTCCCATGGCCATGACCCTTTCTCTCTCTCTCTCTCTCTCTCTCTCTATATATATATATATACTATAAAGACCCACCCCCCCCCTCTCTCTCTCTCTCTCTATATATATATATAGCTGCCATATGTGTGCGTGTGTTTGTGTATATTGGGGGGTGGGTGATGGTTGGGGGGATGGGTGATGGCCGCAGCCATGGTGGTTGGCGGTGACTGCCATGGCCGCGGTCCTTTGTGTGTTTGTGTATATGTATATATATGTATGTGTATATAGAGTCGGGTGTGTATATATATATGTATATATAGGTTTGGGACAAACATAATAGAGCCGTTTACTCGCATTGACGGCAAGGACTAAAAGGATATCTTTTTAATTGTTTAAAGACCGAATCTTGAGGTTTTTTAGGTGAGGGAGTCAATGTCATATTTTGTAATAGTTGAGGGACTTTAAGATATATTAAGCCTTTATTTTACAGTCAGTTCAAAAGACTCAATAAGCAAGTGAATGAACTCAGCTATTATACGAAGTGTGTCACAGTTCTGTTATTTATGTTATCTAGGTAACACAAACATCTCAACTTAATTACAAAAAGCATATGACAATTAAGTCTTTTGCCAAGTCGGTGCAAAAATGTTACAATATCATCAAAACCTTTAAATCATCAGTGAATACAATAACAGATATACTATCTGAAGCACTAGCAGCGATTTTCCTATCAGGAACAAGTTAGTTAAATTTTAAAACACTAGGAGGTCCTCTATATGTACTAAAATGCATCAAATTAATACATTACTTTTGTTGAGATTTAGTTAGACCTGTGGGATATGGTTCCTTTAACATTTGTAAGGTACAAGGGCTCAACTTTACCCAATTCAACAATACCTTAATCCCAATTACATAATCAACCATAAGCAAACCAATACCCTCCTTTAAGCAACGAGCTCCCCTCTCAAACCAACACTGATGTTCCCTTTGGTGTTACTCTTGTTCTTTGGCATCTTCAATTTTGATTATATAACCCTCCAAATCAATGATTACTAGGAAAATCATGATCCATGGAAGAGGGTTGGATTTTGGCCAGTGTGAAATTGGCAACAAGATACACGCACCTAAACAGGCTTCCTTCTGCTATCTATATTCCACAGTTCATGATATTGCGACATCTCTTCAGCATAAAAAAGCCTCCAAAAGAGAGTACAATTATTTTGACACAGTAAACACTGTTAGTAGCAATGTTAAGGTTGTGACCAGAAGGTCCAGACTTCGAGTTATGAAAACAACTTAATAGCAAAGTAGTGAGGTGCATACAAAGACAATCCTCCCCTAACTCTCGCAATGAAAGCCAGGGAGTCTCTAACATTTGAAATAATGCCTCTCCTGTGAGGTAAGTCTGTTTTTGCATATTTGTATAACAGCATTCTAAGCTGATTTGTCTTTAAATTTAGCACCTAGAACAAGCCCTAAATAAGTCAAAAGTAGGGAACCTACACTGCCACCAAAGTGGCAGAAAACAACTCTTGCTTGTCCACAGTGTCTAGTGACATAATTTCACAGTTGGCTTAATTAACTTGCAAACTAGACACCCTATCAAAACACAACACACATCTCAAAATCCATAAATCTCGAATCCTTGCATAAAAAAGAGTATCATCCAAAAGAATGTGAGGCATGAACCTACCTACAACAAAGCCCAAAAGCCAACCTGCCCTTTCTATTCTTTGCATCATTAGCATGAAAGCTTCCATTACCTAAATGAAAAGGACAGGTAGAGGTCCCCTGTCCTGCCTCAACCCCCTACCCCATTAAAGAAAATACCGTTAGTCGTGCTGAATTACTAATCAATGAAAAAAATCTTGTCGAGAAAATACAGGAACAAATCCAACTCTATTTGGCACCAAACCCTGATTCTTATCATATTAAGAACTAAAAAATCCCAATAAACATGATAATCAGAGACAACAATTTTACCTGAAACTGTTCAAGACCAATCCCATCCAGCTTTGATTGGGGCAGGTTTAACACCATTTGACTAAGTTCAGAGCAAAACTCAGAGATACCCCAAATCCTTCTAGCTGGGAGAGGAGAGATTGCTATACACACACCCTGCCTTGTCCTGAGTAGTATCTATATACCCTACATATATTGTTTAGGGCTTCATTCAGATCACTGATTTCTGTTGTGCTATTTATTATTATTATTATTAAGTTCAGAGCAAAACTCAGAGATACCCCGAATCCTTCTAGCCGGGAGAGGAGAGATTGCCATACGCACACCCTGCCTTGTCCTGAGTAGTATCTATATACCCTACATATATTGTTTAGGGCTTCATTCAGAATTGATCTCTGATTTCTGTTGTGCTATTTTTTAGGACAAATTTAGGACAATAGAGCAGGTCTGTAGATCCTCATTCCCCATTAGGGGAAGGGATGGAATTTGAATTTTTTTTACCTTGACAACGTGGGGCTAGTACAAGGTGGGAGTTGAGGCATCAGGGTTATGAATTTTCTAGTCAAATTCATGACCCAACCAAAGGACCAGCCTTTAAATTTAGAATACATATTCATTAATGAAATGAGATGCATCCACAATTTGACAACCAATACAAAGGCATTTTGAAATAGGGAAGGTACTCTCCGAATTGCCTCCACAACCCTCGAGGAAATAATTTTAGCAATAATCTTGCAAACATTATTGTTGGCAAGATTGAGGACACAAGATTAAGCTAAAAATCTATTCCTACTATTTAGGAGATAAACTCTTGTCAGATCAAGGAATTCTCTCTGATCCGAGAGAGAATTCGTGGGAATAAGGGAGGGAATGTCAAATAGGGAGAGAAAAGTAGAAAGAGAGAGAGAACAAGAAGTTTAGGAGGGAGATTTCGGATTTCAATTATCAAATCATGCCTTCACAATGAGTTGGGCCGATATCTTATACGGCCTCAACTTCAGATTGGCGCCAAAATGGTTGCCAAGCCCTTTCTAGAATCAGTCAAGTTGCCTAACTGTCTACTTACAACTTGCACTACTTGGAACCTTCTACCAGTAGGCTGAACCCCTCCAAAAATTACAATAATAACTATGAATAGCAACAAAGTTAAAGGTTACAGCCTCGGTACATAACAGCTACCCCCTCCATCAATCATTTCTTGTCCTCAAGAAATGTGTAGCAGGCTGGCCGAGCTGAGAAACTGCTCCAGCAGATCAAGTAAGTACTCCCAAGTGTCTGACGGTTGTGAAGACCACTCGACCAATACTTGGATAATTGGTGCCCCCTATCTGTAGATGATTCTCCTATCTAAGATAGCAGTAGGAACGCTGGATCCTGCTTCCTCATTGGTACTAGAGGGAAGTGTGTGGCTGACTCTCCGCGAGTCCACTCCTTTCTTGAGCAAAGATATGTGAAAAACAAGGTGTAACTGGGAGCCTTCTGGTAACTACAATGGGTAGGCCACTAGCCCTACCATTGCCAGCACTAGATAAGGCCCAAAAAATCTAGGGCTCAGTTTAGACATCGACTGCTTGGTAAGATATCTGAGCTGCTAGGGAGTTAGCTTTAAGTACACTTCCTCTCCTTTGGAGAATGCTCTCTCACTTCTTCTCCGGTCAACAATTTGTTTCATTCTATTCCGAGCCTTTGTTCCTTCAAGAGTCTCACGACCTCCTGCCTTTGTTGCATATAAGCTCCCACTTCCGCCACTGTCAGTGGTCCCCTTACCGTCGGTAGCAATCCTGGTTTGTATTCGTATAAAGTCTCCAAGGGACTCATATTTATGGAACTATGGTGGCATGAGTTATACCACCATTGAGCTACTGATAGCCACTTGTGTCACGGACTTGATAGTGACAAATATGCAGCCTTCTAATTCGGTATGAATTATAAGGTCAATGGGAGTCCTAGGGAGAGATACAGCAACAAGATAGAAAGAGAGGTTCGAGAGGGAGAGAAAGAGAGAGATAACAGAGAAGGAGAATAATATTCCTCAACTTTTTTATGTCCTCTACAGGCTGGGTCTAGAGGATATATATAACCTCTAGCTTGGGTGCTGCCTCAACAGATTCCACCCCTCCTAACTAACTATTTTGTCTTTTCCCAGGTCCCTTTACACGTGGGATATTCCCCTAGACATCCTCTCTGCCTACAGCTGCCATAACCCCACGAGTACAATTGCATTAAGTAAATGAAAACATAAAAGCATAACATAAACGAAAGGAACATTAAAACAGAAAAATAGCTGATGTCGCGCCATGGCCCATGTGTGTGACAATTGCCCCTCCTTCAAAAGATTTCTTGTCCTTAAGAAATGCTGAGAAGGCTGACTGCCCTAGGGAATCGCTGAAGGAGGCTTGGCAAATATTCCCAGCTGCTACTCCCTTTGTCTTTGCCCTTCCATTTGACCAACACTTGAATGAGAAGGGCCCCTTGGTTATGGATCACCCTTCTATCTAATATTGCCTCGGTTTCCTCCACCCTTTCCTTTTCCTTAGGCAAGGGCGGCAGCTCAGGGTTGACCTGCTCTTTTCCTGATGACCTTTTCAAGAGGGACACGTGGAAGATGGGATGCATTCGAGATCTTTCAGGGAGTTGCAAATGGTAGGCCACCTTTCCCACCTTAGCTAAGATAGTGAACGGGCCAAAATACCGGGGGGTTAGTTTAGTAATTGGTCCTTGAATAAGAGACTTCAAATGGGGATGATTCAACCTTGGATAAACCTTCTCCCCAACCTCCAATTCTCTGTCATTCCTTTTTTGATCTGCGTTTTGTTTCATTCTGTTCTGGGCTGAGACTAATTCTTTCTTGAGTTGTCTAAGTACCGTCCTCCTTTGCTACAAATACTCTTCCACTGAAGCAATCATAATCTGTCCTCCTATGGCTGGTAATATTGAGGGTTTGTATTCGTAATTGGCTTCAAAGGGAGACATTTTCAGGGTGTTGTGGTGGGTAGAATTGTACCACCACTGGACCAAAGCAAGCCATCTGTGCCACTAGTTAGGGTGTAGGATACAAATGCATCTAAGATAGGTTTCTAAACTCTGGTTTACCCTCTCCATCTACCCATCCGTTTGAGGGTGGCAGGCAGTCGACATGTTAGAGTTTTATCCCAATCGCCCTCATCAATTCCTGCCACACGTTGCTAGTAAAGATTATGTCCCTGTCTAAGATGATTACACCTGGTACTCCATGCAAGGCCACTATTTTGTCCATGAAGGCTCTAGCCACCTCTTGGGCTGTATAAAGGTGGGCCAACCCTATAAAATTTGCAAATTTGGTGAACCTATTAACCACCACCAGAACACTGTCCTTCCCTTCTGACTTGGACAATCCCTCAATGAAATCCATGGATACACTAGTCCAAACCCGGTTGGGTATTGGTAAGGGTAGGAGCAACCCGGGGTAAGCCACATTTTCGTATTTGCACCTCTTGCAAGTATCACAAGCTAATACAAACTCCTTCACGTCTGCCTTTAGTCTTGGCCAGTAGAATAGTTGCTTAACCTTTAGATAGGTGTTTTGGACTCCCAAATGTCCCCCTAGGGTAGACTCATGCAATGACTGTAGTATTTTTTTCCTCGAGTCCCCCTTTTTGCCTATGACCACTCTGTTTTGTAGTCGCAACAATCCCTTCTTTCAAAGTGTAACCCCTAGTCCCTTGTGGCCTTACCGCCACTTCTTGCATGAGTTCCTGCACCTGCTTATCCCCTGCATAGTTGTCCATTACCTCTTTGCACCAATTCGGCACTACCATAGTAATAACTACCAATTCTTCGTCTTCATAGCATCTTGAGAGGGCGTCCGCTGCTGCATTCTCCTTACCCTTTCGATATTGTATGGAATAGTCTAATCCCATTAACTTAGCCATCCCCTTCTTTTATAGCTGAGTTTGCAATTTTTGTTGTAGCAAAAACTTCAGTCTCTCATGATCAATTTGGATTATAAATTTACCCACTTCTAAGTAATGACGCCATCTCTCCACAGCCATTAGAACAACCAAGAATTCCTTCTCATATATACTTAAGCTTTCATGTCTACCACTTAGGGCTCGACTTAAGAAGGCTAAGGGTCTTCCCTTCTGGGACAGTACTGCCCCAATACCACTCTCATGAGCATCTGTCTCCATTACAAATGGCTTGCTAAAATCAGGTAGCCCCAAAACAAGAACATCACTCATTGCTCTCTTCAGTCTTTCAAATGCAATGTCAACCTCCTACCCCCAATTGAAGCCCCCCTTCTTCAAGAGTTTTGTTAGAGGTTTACTTATAGTCTCATATCCCTTGACAAATCACTAGTAATAACCAGTTAGTCCTAGGAATCCTCTCAAGGCCCTTACGGTTGTGGGTTTTGGCCATGTCAACATGGCTTCCACCTCCTTACGGTCAGTGCTAACCCCTACCAAATACTCCACTTGATTTTGCCCAAATGCACACTTTGACCTTTTAATATAAAGTTGGTTAGCTCTAAGGACCTCTAGGGTAGTTTTGAGGTGAGATATGTGTTGGTCCAAAGTGGGGCTATATACCAAGATGTCATCAAAAAACACTAGGACAAATTTCCTTAGGTAAGGCTTAAAAATTTGATTCATTAGGGACTAAAATGTTGATGGGGCGTTGGTGAGCCCGAATGGCATTACCAAAAATTTGAAATGGCCATGGTATGTCCTAAAAACGGTTTTGGGGATGTCTTCAAGCTTCATTTTGATTTGATGGTAGCCGGGCCTAAGGTCTAGCTTTGAAAAGAAATGGGCATCATGCAATTCATCCATCAGGTCCTCAATGAGGGGTATGGGAAATTCATCTTTAATAGTTAAGGAGTTTAATTTGAGATAGTCAACACAAAAATGCCAAGATCCATCCTTCTTTTTAACTAGGAGGACTAGCGAGGCAAATGGGCTTTGGTTATGTCTTATAAAGGATTGGTTTAACATATCCTTCACCATCTTTTCTATTTCGGTTTTCTAGGTTGGGGAATACCTATAGGACCTGATATTGATGGGTTCCGTATTAGGCTTCAAGTTTATTCAATGATCTAAGGTTCGAGTTGGAGGTAAGGTAGTGGGTTCAACAAATAAGTCCTTATAGCTATCCAACAGTTCATCAATTAGGTGTTGGGTGAGTACCTGGTCAAGCTTCCGAGGCTGAGTCGTGATGGTCACGTGTTCTTTCCCGTCGATCTCTATTTCGGGCTCTCCCTCTACAGCCACAAGCTACCCGTCCCCCACAGCCATCAGTGAGAACAATTGGGACAGTTGACACCATTTGTTCTTCAGTATCTTATGTAATTTCCTCCCCAAGATCATCTTGCAAGCTCCCGATTCTCTCTCCCTTGACAATGTCATTTTCCTTCCTCGTCAAAAGACACCTCCATCCTGTTGAAGTCAAAATTGATAGGGGTTACTTCCTTCATCCAGTCCACCCCCAACACCACATCACACCTTCCTAATTGTAGTAGCCTCAAGTCCGCCTTAAATTTCTCTCCTTGCATCTCCCACGTGAATCCATTGCATGTTGACTCGTTGATTATCCTGCTACCATTTGTGACTGTCACACTTAGGGGTTGGGTCCCTTGGAGTGGACATTTTAGCCTCTTAGTTGTCCCTTCATCAAGGAAGCTATGTGTGCTTCCACTATCGATTAAAATCAGTAGGCCATGATTCTTCCTACTCCTGGCTACCTTAATGATCTTGTTGTTGGACACTCCCTTGAGAGCATGCAATGAAATTTCTCCATTGTCCTCCTCTTCCGAATCACCATTCTCCTCTACTTCCTCCTTAGAATAGAGGTATCCTTTGAAAAATGAGGAAAAATGATGACACTCAAAGGAGGAAGAGAAACCGGGGCCTGCAAGATGATGACAGGAAGGAGCCTACAACGAGTCTTTTGGAACAAATGGAGTAAGCTGGCTCAATTGTTTTCAATAGTGGCAGTGGACGAAAGGCAGGAGAAACTGAGGTACAGGGAGCTCACCTTGTCCATTAGCAACAATCAGAGGAAAGTTGGCTAGGTACACTCTAGCCACCTTATTGATGAATTGTTGGTAGAATTTGGGGACTTATTTGCTTAACCTAATACCCTACCTCCCACCCGAAACTTAGACCATTCTATCAACCTCAAACCGAGCCAATAAACATCAAGGCTTACCGATATTCACCCACACAGAAAACAAAGATCGAAAAGATGGTAAAAGAGATGCTAAACCAATCCTTTATAAGGCCTAGCCACAGCCCCTTCGCCTCACCAGTCCTTCTAGTCAAGAAAAAGGACGGATCTTGGCATTTTTGTGTAGACTACCGATAATTGAATGCCCTCACCATAAAAGACAAATTTCCCATACCTTTGATAGAAGACCTAATGGATGAGCTGCATAATGCCACCATTTTCTCAAAGCTAGACCTTAGATTAGGCTATCACCATGTAACGCCCCGCTTTTCCCGAGCGTTAAATAACTTAAGAATTTCGAGGTATATTTTTTTTTTCAACATAAACTCAATATAAATCATTTTCCGACAATCCCGTTCTACCTTCTCAGCATAGCAAAATAGGAATCGATAAGCTAAGACAGGTAATCATCATAAATGCAGAAGCAATAATTGAAAACTTAATATGGTACATAACCGAATTTACTTTAACCAAAGCATAAGAATCCGTACTATTATATCTTCAAATACTTAAATACATGGAGACTCATCATCAAGAGATAACAACTAAATACCTCAGGTATATACATTGAGTCATACTTGCATTTAACAAGACTAATCCTCAACGGAACATAGCTAAAGACATATCTGAATCTTCCTGAAGAAGCAAATGCCAGGATCATCTTGCCAAGTTCATCAACACGTCACCACGTCTCGTCATCCCTCAATCACTTCCTTGCCTACGGTGCAAATCTTATTTAGAACGTTTGAATGTTCTAGGGGTATAATCCAATTAGAAGATGAATCTTCTAGTGAGGGTCTAGAAACATGACACATGAATACATGATACCATAACATGAACAATCATATGTCCTAGTGTAACTTCCCAGGCCCACAAGCTCGACACAGAACCCTAAACAGAATCCCAACCTGCTTTTAGAATAATCCTATCGTTGTTCCATCAATTGCCCTCGAGAAATTACGACTACACTATAGGGGCGACATCCCATCCCAACACAAGTACCGATATGTCAGTAATATCATGCTGAACAAAATATCATAACCATCGATGCAACAATATATGCACACATATGACAAGATGTGCATAAAATACATATAACTTAGCCACTTCCATGACTATCATGCTCAATATGGACAAAATATAACATGTATAAACTTTTGGGAAAAACCACTCATCTTTTTGCACGAAATTCAGAATACCTTAAAAAACGTGCACCACCTCGACTTGCATGCCCGACCTCGATTTTCGTGTCAAATCCCAAAAATTGCACAAATCACTTAATCTCAAGCACAACAATCATATAAATCATATTTATTCATCGAAAGCACCAATACTTCAATTTCTTTATTTTTCCTCTATTTTTCTCTCTAAAATTTCAAATAAATACCTTCTTGACTATTTTCTCCAATCTTTTTTCACAACAATTCATACTATTCTAAGAACTTCAAAAGAAAATTCCAAAGCTTACCTCGAAACTTCGTTTGCACGCAAAATGAGGCTGATCATTACGAAAACCGAGAAACCGGAAAGGCCAAAACCAAAACTTTTTGCACAAACTTTGAGATCACATTTTTCTAGGATTTTTGAGATTTTTTTCCCAAATTTTTGGACCTGGGACTCGCCCGCACCCGCCGCGCGTGGCTTCTGCACGTGAAGGCCATGCTCTGGCCTTCTCCTCCGACAACGGCACACCGGCGATGAGGGATTCCAATGCCATCTTCTTTTTCTCCTGCAGTCAATCAAGATGGCACCAAGAACGACTTGAAAGGAACACCGGAAAGGCATCAACTGGCCAACAAAAGCCTCGACTAGACCGTCCGTCTCTTTCTCCGGCCAAGCCTCGAAACCCCCTCAAATGGCTACCAAAACGCCTCAAACTCTCCAGAATAGATCCTTAACTCTTGGGCAACAAAAGCCCCTTATTTTTTACCATCAATTCATTCGAAAACGGGAGCAATTTGAAGTTCCATTTCTCCCAAAACCCTCAGCCAAGCTTTCCCTATTTATAGTCAAAATCGACCCACTAAACAACCAATCTCGAGCAACCCAAGGCCATTAACACACTTACCTACCCCATGTTGATCCAAAACTTCAAACGAAGCCCCAAAAATTCCCTTCACAGTGGCCCAAAATTCCAGCCACATTCTCCGGCGATTTGGCCTTTTGTTGACCAAAAGATGATCTTGGGCCGTACTCTGAGGCTCCCCACCCACTTCCTCGAGTCTTCCATGGCCAAATTCGGTGATGGGATGGAAGCTAGTCAGCCATGGTTTGTGGAAGTTTTTGAAATTTGCACTTTCACCCCTCTCAACTTTTGATATGCATTTTGGCCCTTTTCACAAGACCCATGAGCTTCCCAATAGTGCTATTATGACTTACAAGTTCTATACATTCCATTGCATCCCTGAAGATTCCGAAAAAAAGGTCATTTCGACCTCCCTCCGACAAAATTAAGAAATTACACTTAGGCCCAAATCTATGGTTTGACCGAAAACCCTTTTGTTTCTTCCCGAAACTACTGAAGGGTTGTTTTATGATAAGTGTCTTTTATACACTTATTTTGGTCTATAAACTTAGCATTTATAAATTCAATGAGCATAATTTCTACTTGATTTGGTTCTATATATAGTTATGTAGATGTGAAGCATGTGTGAATGCGGACATGGAGCAAAAAGAGTGATTTTGGTACATTATGGGAGTGAAATAAAGCTTGGAGGCATGGTCGGGTATCGAATTAAAAGAAAGCAAAAGAATATCGAGAGCAAGAAGTTGAAGATGATAAAGCAAGAGGGTAAAGAAGAAGGCTAGCGGTCTTACAGCAGAATGCATACCGCTGTAGGACCGCTTTAGGATTTGCTTTCTGGAGCTCATGGGTCTGCAGCAATAAGCATACCGTGGTAGGACCACGGTAGGGTTCAAAGCTTCGTAAAAAAGCCGTTTTAAACCCGTTTCAATCCAAATCAAAGAGGGATAGATTCCTTTAAAGTGTAGGACTTTGATAACCTAAAGAGGACTATATAAAGACTTATTCTTGGGAGATTTGGGGATCTTTTGGGAGAGAAGAGAAGCAGACGGAAGATTGAAGACTACTCTTGGGTTGTATTTTTCTTTTCTTTTCTTTTCTTTTCTTTCTCAATTCTTTACTATGGATTCCAACTCTTTTCCTTCTCTTTTGATTGAGAGCATGCATAGCTAAGTTTTTATAACTAGGGTGAATGATGAAACCTCGACTTCTAATAGTTTGATTTAAAGTTATTCGATTTGCTATTTTCTTATCCATTCGGGTTGATTGTTTGTTATGTTCATAATGTTGTTTTAATGCTTGATCACCATTGGAACATATTTGTGATTTGTATTGCTTTCGAGAGATTCAATATGGATTACACATGGTAGCAATCAACATAGGGTCCTATAATAGGTAGAGATACCGTTATGCCATATGAAATCATTTTGTGATGATCTCCGTGATTGAATGCATGTTTATATGTTCGAAGGTTGACTAGAGATAGTTAATCTCATATATATTCATAGAACTGAATGACCATCGAGAGAGGCTTTTGGTTGTGATTGGATCATCGATTTTCAACCTAAGATAAGGAATAGTAAGACCCGAGTAACAAATAATTGAATCATAGAAGGCCGACGGCGGATTCACAAACCCTAGTGTCTTAGTCTTGTGAGTTTTAAATCAAAGGAATTATTTTGTTTGCATCTTTTATTCATAAATTAGTTTTCATTACAGTTGAATTCTTTGTTAATATGTGTGTTAGGTTAAGGTTAAATCAGTTAGAGTAAACGTAAAAAGTTAGTCTTCGTGGGTACGACACTCTATTCATCACTGTATTACTTGTCACGATCCGTCCACTTGCGGGATAGAATTAGGCGGACATTCTACATACTAAATATGAACCTCCTTGGGATTCCGTTAACTTCTCCGAAGTCTCCTGCGATAATTCAGTTTTTCAGCCCAAATGATAGCTATTTTTTAGCTGTATTAAAAATCGTTTCTGATCCAATTTCTTTTAATGCCATAAATCATGTCTCAAAATGCTCATTAACACTATCACATTTTCCTTGGACATCTCAGCTCCAAGTCATTCCCTGCAGTCGATTCGATCATTCATAATGGTAAGAAATTACCCTATAACCTCAATTTATCTGTAAATTTCATTTTTGCCTCAAAATAATTTACTCTTAAGTCCTTTATAAATTCTCGAGTATTACACACCAAATCAAGATAAAAGCTGAAGATGTCCGCAAGACTCCCTTTAGAACTCATCATGGGCATTTTGAATTTTTGGTGATGCCATTTGGATTCACCAATGCACTGGCTACCTTCCAATCTCTCATGAACCAAATATTTGAACCCTATTTGAGAAAATTTGTATTAGTCTTCTTTGATGACATTCTTGTTTACAACCCAACCCTTGAGCAACATCTATCCCACCTCAAAACCACCCTAGAAATCCTCAAATCCAACCGGCTTTTCATCAAAAGGTCTAAGTGTTGCTTTGGCGAAAATCAGGTGGAATATTTGAGCCATATAATATCAGGGGAGAGAGTAAGCACAGACCTAAGGAAGGTAGAGGCCATGGTTAACTGGCCCAAACCCGCGAACTTGAAGCCTTTAAGGGGATTCCTCGGCCTTACCGGATATTATAGATGGTTTGTTAAGGGTTATGGCATCATTAGTCGCCCCTACCTGACCTGTTGAAGAAGGGAAATTTTAAGTGGGGTGAGAAGGCCGAAGCAGCCTTAGAGAAGCTTAAGGAGGCGGTGAGCACAATGCCGGTCTCAGGGTTACCGGACTTCATTGAACCCTTTATACTGGAGACGGATGCTTGTGGAGTTGGTGTAGGGGCAATCCTAATGCAGAAGGGGAGGCCTCCGGCATTCTTGAGCCAAGCTTTGAGCGCTAGGCACGTGGGGTTGAGCATACATGAGAAAGAATTCCTAGCAGTGTTAATGGCACTCGAGAAGTGGCGACATTACCTTGAAGGAGGTAGATTCATCATCAAAACATACCATGAAAGCCTAAAATTTTTACTACAACAGAAATTACAAACTTAACTACAAAAAAGAGGTATGGCCAAGCTAATGGGACTCGATTATTCCATACAGTACAAGCAAGGCAAGGAAAATATAGTTGCGGATGCACTATCAAGGTGTCAAGAGGAAGGCAGTGTAACGCCCCGCTTTTCCCGAGCATTAAATAACTTAGGAATTTCGGGAATATTTCTTTTTTTCAACATAAACTCAATACAAACATTTCTCGACAGTCCCATTCTACCTTCTCAGCATACCAAAATAAGAATCAATGAGTTGAGACAGGTAATCATCATAAATGCGGAAGCAATAATCGAAATATGATATGGTACATAATTGAATTCACTTAATCATAAAAATCTGTACGATCATATTATCAAATATTTAAATACATTGAGACTTAGCATCAAGAGATAACAACTAAGCACTTTAGATACAATCTAACGATTCCTCAGAAATACATTAAATCGTAACAATTACACATGATTTTCAATATAGTACAATCTTCTAAACATGACAAAAAACATATCCCGAATCCTCACAAAGGTGTATATACCAGAACAACTCGTTGAACCCATCAGCCACGTTATCACGTGTCGTCACATCTCAATCATTCTCCTGTCATAGCTACAAATCTTAATTGGAACGTTTGAATGTTCTAGGGGCATAACCCAATTAGAAGATGAATCTTCTGGTGAGGGTTTAATAATATAACACATGAATACATGATGCAATAACATGAACGATCACATGCCCTCTAGCATAACTTCCTTGGCCCACTGGCCCGGCACAAAATCCTAGGCAAAATCCCGACCTACTTTCAAGATAATCCTAACGTTGTTCCATCATTTGCCCTAGGGGAATTACGGCTACACTATCAGGGCGACATCCCAATCCCATGCACGAGTATCAATATGCCAATAATATCGTACCATGCAAAATTCATCATCCATCAATGCAACAATACATGTATAAATATGATAGGATGCTCATATAATACATATAACTTCGCCACTTTTATGACTATCATGCTCAACATAGGCAAAATACAACATATATAAGCTTTTCAGGGAAAAACCACTTACCTTTAACACGAAATTCGAAATACCTCGAAAAATGCGCATCGCCTCGATTTGCGTGCTCGACCTTAATTTTCGTGTCAAATCTCAAAAGTTGCACAAACTACTATTCCTCGAGCACAACAATCCTATAAATCATATTCATTCACAAAATATCTCAATACCTCAATATTTTAATATTTTCATTTATTTTCTCTCATTTTCTCTTCTAAAAATTCAAATAAATACGTTCGAGACTATTTTCTCAAATCTTTTTCCACAACAATTCATATATTCTAAGATCTTCAATAGAAAATTCCAGAACTTACCTCAAAGCTTCGTTTGCACGCAAAACGAGAATGGTCGTTGCGAAAATCGAGAAATTGTGAAAGCCAAATCCAAAACTATTTGCACAGGCCTCTACATCTTGAGTTTAGAAGAATTTAGCAATTTTTTTCAAAATTTTTGGAACCCAGACACACCCTCACGCGCCCTATAAGACTGCCCCACACGCCCCTACTCGCAGGGCCCGCTAGCGCGTGCACTGCATGCGCCAGTCATCTTCAACCTCCAGCTCCGTCGTAGCTCGCGAACAACCTGATTTTTTGGCCATATCTCCCTCATCTGAGCTCCGTTTTGCCTCCCGTTTGAATCTATGTCTTCCTCTCTTCATCCTCCACAAGACTATAGCTTCAAATCGGTCGAGTGGAGCTATTTTTTAACTGCTCAACCCGATTTTCCAGTGACGCTTGATTTTCTGTCGAAGCTCCATATCTCCTTCATCTATCAACGAAAATTGCTCAAATTTCACAGGAATGATCCTCTAGACATGGGGAACAAAAGCCCTTTATCCGTTGCTCTCAATTTTTGCCCAAACTCTCGGATCTAACAGTTTAATTTTTCACTTCATTCAGCCATTCCAAAAACCTCTATTTATAGGCAACCCCAGGCCTCCAAACGCTCATGGTTGCTCGATCCAACCTCCTTGAGGCCTCTAGCTGCCCCATATCGATCCAAAATCCTCGAAGACAGCCCCCAAAAGCCGATTACTATTGCCCGATTTTTTGGCCACTTTCGGCTGAAATTTGGCCATTTCAGTTAATGCCAAGGCCAATTATCGGCCTAGGTGTTGCCCCATGGTCCCTCAGGCCACTCCCTCGAGTCATCCACCACCGAATTCGGTGATGGGAAGGGTGGCAAGAATCTTGGTCTACCATGACAGCTTTCAAGTTTTGGAAATTTCACTTTTGCCCCTTCATTTTAACTTCTTTACATTTTGGTCTTTCCATGAAGCCCCGGAACTTTCTATAACTTCCATTGAGTCCCTCAAGCTTTGAACTCTTCATTTCCTCCTCTAAGATTCCGAAAAAGTGTCATTTCAACCTCCCTCGGGCAAATTCGTGAAATTGCACTTAAGCCTAAATCTTCATTTTGGTCATAAATCCTTTTTTTTCTTCCTGAAACCATTGAAGGATTGTTCTACATACTAAATATGAACCTCCTTGGGGTTTCATTAACCTCTCGAAAGTCTCCTACAATAATTCAATTTTTCAACCAGAATCATAGATGTATTTTAGCTGTACCGAAAATCGTTCCTAATCCAATTTCTTCCAATGCCATAAATCATGCCTCAAAATGTTCGTTAATGTATCATTTTCCTTAGATATCTAGGCTCCAGGGCACTCCCTGTAGTTGATTCGGTCAATTTTTCGGACTATTTAGATACCAATCTTCCCCGAAATTTCATTTTTCTAATAAAACACTTATTCTCAAATAATCCCAATTTCTTAGGTATTATAGGCAGTGTGGCAACCATTACTAAAGTAGTCCCTGAATGGTGTTAAGAAGTTGTTGATAACTATGCCGACGATGAGCAGGTTAAGGAGCGCTAATGGAAAGGCTGGTGATTGAACCTAATGGGGCTAGAAACTACACTCTAACGGAGGGGATGGTGAAGTTTAAAGGCAGGCTTGTCATAGGGAGCAAAAGAGACCTTAAGCGAAGAATTTTACAGTCATCGCATGACTCACCCTGAGGGGACACTCTAGGATCCAAAATACCTACTTCAGAGTTAAACAGTTATTTTATTAGCCCCAGATGAAAGTGAAAGTAAAGAACTTTGTGTTAGCCTGTGATATATGCAAGAGATGTAAACTGGAGAATGTGGCTTACCATGGTCTCTTGCAACCTCTACCAGTGCCGGATCGACCTTGAGTTAGTGTAACTATGGACTTTATCGAGGGACTACCTAAATCTGAAGGGAGGGATAGTATTATGGTTGTAGTGGATCGGTTCACGAAGTTCGCGCAGTTTATAGGGCTAGCTCACCCTTACACCACCAAGGAAGTGGCTAGAATATTTATGAACAAAATAGTATCACAGCATGGGGTGTCGAGTACCATTGTATTAGACCGCAATAAGGTGTTCACAAGCCATTTTTGGCAGGAATTGATGGGATCTATAGGGATTAAGCTCAACATGTCAACGGCATATCACCCCCAAACAGATGGTAAACTGAGAGATTCAACAAAGTGTTGGAAACCTACCTAAGATGCATGTGTATACAGCAGCCCAAACACTGGCATAGGTGGTTAGCATTGGCACAATGGTGGTATAATACCACCCACCACACACCCCTAAAAATGTCCCCATTTGAGGCGTTGTATGGATGCCCACCACCGCTGTTGCTTGCCACCGGAAAGCATGCAACAAAGATATCAGTGGAAGAATACTTACAGCAAAGGAGGGTGGTCTTACAACAATTGAAGCAAGAGTTGGCATCGGCCCGGAATAAAATAAAGCAGTATGCTGACAAAAAAGGAAGCAACCGGGAATTAGAAAGGGGGGAAGAGGTGTATCTAAAGCTAAGGTACCCTCACTTAGAGGCCTCCAGTCAAGGGCTAGTATCCAAGTTGAGTCCCTAGTACTTTGGACTGTTCAGCATAACAGAAAAAATAGGTAAGGTGGCTTACAGGCTCCAACTACCCAAAGGCACTCACGTACACCCTGTTTTCCATGTATCTTTGCTGAATCGATCAACCAGGGCAAAGCCAGTTGATACAATCTTACTAGCGTCGTGTAAGGGAAAGAAAGGTCCCATGGAACCAAAAGCTATTATAGACAGAAGGGTGGTACACAACCAAGGGGTCCCTCTAATCCAAGTGTTGGTGAAATGGAAACAGGGGAGTAACAAGGACAACACACAGGAATATCTACCAAGTCTACTCTAGTGTTTTCCAAGAGCAACAAGCCTTCTTAGCATTTCTTGAGGAGAAGAAATGTTCTGGGGGGGGGGGGAGAATTGTCACGGCTATGGCTACTTTTTTGCATTTAATTTTAGTCTTATTCCTGTTTATTCAAATATACACTGTTGTATTTCTTTGTTGCATTTATATTCTAGCTAACAGATTCTGTTAAGGGTAGAAGGCCACGTGTAAGGCCTTAGGAAAAGAAAAAATAGTTTGTTGTAACTGCTTGGAGAGGAAAGGATCTACTACATCCACTTCCACACCAAGCACCTATATGTACTCCTCCCATTCCACGGGAGAAGGCATGAAAAAGATTGAATACAAAATTATTTTGTTCCTCTCTATCTCTCCCTCTCTTGCCTCACTCAGTTCTCTCTACTTCCTCCGTTCTTTCTACCTCCCTACCCAATTATTTCTGTTATTTCCCCTTGAAACTCACCGAGCCAAGGGAAGCTCATTGTCTCTGTCTAGGACAGTGACAAAGCATAGCTGGAGAAATGTTCCAACATGTTCCTAGGCAAGTTGTAAGGCAAGTGAGGAAGGCATAGCCGTTTATGGCGCCAATTGAGCCATAGATCAGTATTAAAAGGATTAATCTACGCCTCTGCCCCTATGTTGAATGAAATCAGGAAATTAGTTTCCTTCCTAATTCTCTCAATCCTCCTTTCTCTCTTCCTCTCCCCATTCTCGATCCCTCGAGAATCCACTTGTCAGATCAGGAATCTGACAAATTGGTATCAGAGCAGCTTTCCAAGCCGACGCTTCGGAGCTTGAAAATGCAATGGCTAACGAAACTCGCATGAAACAAATGGAGATGCAGATCCAGCAAGTCACTGCAACGGTGACCAAGGTGCAACAGCAGGTCGAAAATATGGAAGACGCGATCGGAGCCATGGATAAGAAGTTGGAAGTAGAGTGGCGAATCGCTTAAAGGGAGATATGCGCATCCAGATCCGAGAAGAAATGCAGGAGCATAGCAATATGGTGAGAGATCAGATGCAGCAATTCATGCTGATGTTCTCAAATCAGGCGCAGGTAAGAATATCCCCAGATTTTCCCCCTCGAGAGCAATTGGATCCCATACTCCCAGGTATTAGCACTAGCCATAGGGCGGTGGGGTCGTCAGAATTAGGAGGTGAATCGAGGGAAATAAGAGAAAGAATCATGGACCGAAGGCAAGGAGTGGTGGTAAACTCCGGTCACTCTAATTTTCCAATCCCTAAATCAGAGTTATTGGTGTTTGATGAGGCTAAACCAAGGTGGTGGACCTGACGATGTGAAAAACTATTCAATATATACCAGGTGGCCGAGGATCAAAGAGTTAACCTGGCCGCAACATACTTAAATGACGCAGGGGATATATGGTTCCAAAGGTGGTCGGGAGTAAGAGAGAGCTACAATAGGGGAGAATTTGTTAGGGGACTGTGTGAATGGTTTGGTGAACGAAGGACAGTAGACATTGTAGAAGAATTCAACAAATTAAAAAAAAAAAAGGAATGGTCCAAGATTATCAATTCAAGTTCGAAGAGTTGAAGTCGCTCATGCTCCACAGAAATCCTACTTAACCGAGGATTATTTTGTATCGAGTTTCATCAATGGATTGAGCAATGATCTCAGATCTATGATGAAGATGATGAGACCAGGATTGGTGCAGGAAGCAGCAAAAGATGCACTGTTACAAGAACTTATTGTGGAGGCCTTAATGAAGAAACAAAGGGTGCAAAGCAAGGGAATAAATTCGGGAATGATACCATCGGGAGACCGAATACAGAACAAGGAAAATTTTAGAGGAGGAACAGGGGTAAAGTATCTGACCAACACCTCCCATGCTTCAAATTTTCCCTCAAGAGATAAGATCTTTGAGCAAAGAAGGGTTGTGGGTTTGTGCTTTAGGTGTGGGGATAGGTACTCCCCTGGACACCAAAGCAAGAAGCAACTACTCTTATTAGAAGGGGCAGAGGGAACAAATGAGGAAGAGATCGCTGGCAAAGAAGAAGACGAAGATGAGGGAGGAGGGGCCATCTCTTTGCATGCTATAAAAGGAATGGCCAGTAGCAAAATTATAAAGGTGGAGAGGAAGGTTCAGGAGAGTACCCTCATGGTTTTAATAGATAGTGGGAGTGCCCACAGCTTCATAGATGAGGGAATAGCTAGAAAGATGAAGTGGTCGTTAGCCAGTACTCAACCACTCTCGGTAACTGTGGCTAACGAAAACCGGGTTATCAACAAATCCGCTTGTGTGGGATTTTGTTGGGAAATGCAAGGAGAAGACTACCAGGCTGACTTAAGGTTGCTCAAGTTAGGAGGATGCCATATTGTTCTTGGGGTTGATTGGATGAAGGAGGTCAGTCCAATTAATTTTGATTTTAACAAAATGGAGGTTACCTTAGAGAAAGAGGGAAGAAGGGTGGTATTACAAGGAAATATGGAGGTGGGCACTTGCAAGATGATTAAAGGAAAAAAACCGCAGAGACTGTTCAAGAAAAAGATATCACAAGTAGCCCAACTATTTTCAATTGAGGCCACTAAACAGCTGAGACTAGAGAGTGAAGCAAATTCATCAATCACATCCACTTGGCAGGTACATGATTTGGCTCTCCTTGATGCACTTTTAATTGAATATCAAGATTTGTTTGTAGAACCTAAGACCTTTCCCCCTTAAAGATCCTTGGATCACACCATACCCTTTTTACCTAATGCTGAACCAATGAACATTAGATCCTATCGGTACCCCCCCAAAACTCAAATCTGAAATTGAGAAACTTGTCAAAGATATGCTAACTCAATCTATGATTCGACCCAGCCATAGCCCATTTGCCTCTCCCATCCTATTAGCCAAAAAAAAGGATCGAACATGGCAGTTCTGTATTGACTACAGGCAACTCAATGCCATTACTATCAAAGACAAATTTCCTATCCCTATTATTGAAGACCTTTTGGATGAGCACACCTCTGTTTTCTCCAAGCTAGACCTAAGGTCGAGATACCATCAAATTAGAATGGATCCTAATGACATCCCCAAAACAGCCTTCAAAATACACCATGGCCATTTTGAATTCACTGTCATGCCTTTCGGCCTAACTAATGCACCAGCCACATTTCAAGCCCTCATGAATCAAATTTTTGAACCCCATCTCAGAAAAATTGTGTTGGTTTTCTTTAATAATATCTTGGTTTACAGCCCCTCTTTTGACCAACATTTAGACTATCTTAGAGTTACATTCAAAATCTGGAGATTCAATCAATTGTACATCAAAAGGTCAAAGTGTGCCTTTGCACAAAAAGAAGTGGAATACTTGGGGCATATCATTTCAGGGGCCGGAATGGGAACAAATCCCAAGAAAATTGAAATTGTTGTGGCCTGGCCGAAACCTACAAACATTAGAGCTTTGAGAGGGTTCCTAGGGCTAACAGGGTACTATAGAATATTTGCAAGAAACTATGGAACAATGAGCAAGCCTTTAACGAAGATGCTGAAGAAAGACAGCTCTAGATGGAGCCTGCAAGCAGAGTCACCTTTTGAGCAACTGAAAAAAGCATTGAGTGAAGTTCCAGTGCTAGACCTACCAGACTTCAGCAAGCCATTTGTGTTGGACACTGATGCCAGCAACGATAGAATAGGGGTCGTTCTGTCCCAGGAGGGCAGGCCATTGGCTTTCCTAAGCCAATCCCTAGCTCTTCGCCACCAAGGCCTTAGCATATACGAGAAAGAGTTAATGGCAGTCCTCATGGCAGTAGAAAAGTGATGACACTACTTAGAAGGGGGAAAGTTTGTAATAAAAACGGACCATGAAAGCCTTAAGTTCCTGCTACAACAGCGACTGCACACTCAATTATAGAAGAAAGGCATGGCCAAACTTATGGGATTGGATTATGTAATCCAATTTAGAAAAGGGTAGAAGAATGTTGCAGCAAACACCTTGTCTCACTGCCAAGAAGAGGGAATAGTCACGACCCAAGGGTCATTATTGTCATTTTCTAAATTTCTTGCAAGTAGCAGTGTAACTAACAGATCTGTTGTGGGGTGAAGACGGTCATGCCTCACGTGCAGGTTGTTACCGCCTATGCATGGCCTATAAAAGGCTTATAGGCGTGAGGATAGGGATTCATTCATGATAATAACATTGAATTCTTTCCCTCTTAATTCTCCCTCCAAATTATATCTTCCCTTCCCTCCAATATTTCCATTCTCGTTACCCATAAACATCGGAAATTCAAGTCTCAATCCAGAGGCTTGACAATTGGTATTAGAGCTGATGGTCTTAGGCGATGAATTCGACTTAGTGGTCGATTATCGGAGGCGACTTGGACGACGGAATTCAGAATGGCTGAAGGAACGCGAATGAAGCAATTGGAGAATCGGATGGAAGCAGTGGAATTCGGGCTGACACAAACGCAAGAAGCAGTGACTCAGAGCCGAGAGAAGGCTCGATCCATTAGAGAAGAATTACGAGAGGACATAGCGGCTTCCCAAGATGGAATGATGAGAGAATTAGCCCGACAAAGAGAATCAATGGAGCAGCGGATTAGCAGTGTGATCAACATGTTGTTCGCGCTTCCGCAATTCAGGCTACCACCTGAATTCCCCCCTCGATCAGCATTGAAGACAGGAACATCGGGGCAAGGGATACTTCCTAGGCCCTCAGGAGCGAGAGAGGCTGAGAATACACACACTGAGGAGACATACAATCAGGTAAGGGATCTTTTAACTCCCCTAGAAGTAATCATGGACCCGTACCAAGGTTCGAGATACCTCTGTTTGAAGGATCCAAACCAAGATGGTGGATCTGGAGGTGTGAGAGATACTTCCAATTCTACAGCATTCCCGAGAACCAGCGAATCACGATAGCTTCGGCTTATCTTAACGACGTAGCCGATTGTTGGTACCAAGGATGGTCGAGATCAAGAGGTATGGGGGCAAGATGGATAGACTTCGCAAAAGAGATGTGTGTGAGGTTTGGGGAGAAAAACATGACTGATGTAATCGAGGAATTTAATAAGTTGAGGCATGAGGGAACTGTGACTGAGTACCAAGAGAAGTTTGAAGAATTGGGATCACTCATGTGGAGTGCGCAGCCCACCTTAACTGACCAATACTTCGTGTCCAACTTTATCGGTAGCCTCAAAGACGAATTGAAATCAATGGTGAAGATGATGATGCCAGCTACGATGAGGGAAGCAACAGAGAAGGAAAGGCTTCAAGAACTAACGCTTGAAGCCATTTTCAAAAAGAACAAGTCCATGACGAAGTCATCCACTATGGGAGGTCCCTTCATTGGAGGTAATTCAAAGGGGGGACAAAAAAGGGGATACAACGCGGGACCCAACAGGAACACCACTCTAGACCAGAGAAGGATGATGGGATTATGTTTCAAGTGCGGCAAGAAGTATAGCCCAGGGCATCAGTGTAGGAGACAATTGTTCAAGATGGAAGGTGGTGATGGGAATGAAGAAAAAGAGCTGGATAGGGAGGAAGAAGAAGACGAGAAGAAAGAGGAGCACCCATCAAAAATACTGGAGGAAGAACAAGCACCAGAAGGTGGGGAGATCTCTTTCCACTCCTTGAAAGGGGGGCCGATGGGAAAGATAATTAAAGTCAAGGGCTAGCAGGGAAAAAAGAAACTCATGGTACTAATAAACAGTTGAAGTACCCATAGCTTCCTCAATGAAGCTACAGCCAAGGAACTAGGATGTAAGTTAACCCACACCAACCCCTTATCAGTAACCGTAGCCAACGGACATAAAATGTATAGCCACTGCAAGTGTGCGGGGTTCACCTGGATGATGCAGGGTTACAAGTTCAAACCCGACCTGAGGGTCTTAGAGTTGGGCGACTGTGATATTGTGCTAGGGGTGGATTGGATGAGGACAGTTAGCCCCCTAACCTTTGATTTCAACAAGCTGGAGATCATACTAGAAATGGGCGGCAAACAATTGACATTGGTGGGAAGTCTGGAACAAGGGGAGTGCAAAATGATCAAGGGAGACAAGCTACAGAAGCTGTTGATAAAGAAAAGGGGACAGGTATCTCAATTATACTCAATACATGCCATCGAGGGAGATGAAGTAGATTAAACAGATGCGTACCTACCCGACAGGAAAGGAGTGTCTTGTGCCACCCCTCAAGAGGTAACTGCTTTAGATAGCTTGCACGTACTAATGGAAAACTTTACGGACCTCTTCCAAGAACCTAACTCCCTACCTCCGCAAAGGCCTTTGGATCATGCCATAACCCTTAAACCTCAAACCACTCCCGTAAATATTAGAGCCTACTGATACTCTCCTACACAAAAGGCAGAGATTTAAAAACAAATCTCTAGCATGCTAGCCACCTCATTTATACAGCCTAGCCAAAGCTCTTTCGCATCCCCTGTTTTATTAGTTAAAAAGAAGGATGGGACTTAGGTTTTGCATAGACTACCGCCAACTCAACTCACATACCATCAAAAACAAGTTTCCCATTCCCCTCATTGATGATCTTCTAGATGAGTTGGCCGAGGCCAAAGTATTTTCTAAGCTGGACCTGAGATTCGGATATCATCAAATTCAGATGAAACCAGTAGACATCCCAAAAACTGCATTTCGCACTCACCAGGGCCTCTATGAATTTGTTGTTATGCCCTTTGGGCTCACCAACGTCCCAGCTACATTCCAAGCCCTTATGAACCAGATATTCGCTCCCTATTTACGAAAAAATTTTCTAGTCTTCTTTGACGATATCCTCATTTACAGCCCAAACATGGATCAACACCTATACCATCTTAAAACAGCATTTGAGGTCCTTAGAGCTAACCATTTGTATGTCAAGCTATCCAAATGTATTTTTGCCAAAGATGAGGTAAGCTACTTGGAGCATATCATTTCAGGAGTCATCGTCAAAACCAATCCCAGCAAGGTCATAGTAATGGTGGAGTGGCCTAGACCTCAAACAGTGAGGGACTTAAGGGGATTCTTGGGATTAACAGGTTACTACCGCAAGTTCATTAGGCACTATGGCTTGATCAACAAACCTTTGACTAACTTGCTTAAGGAGGACAGATTCGGTTAGAATCCCCAAGCAGAAGCAGCATTCTTAAACCTAAAGAATGCTATGACACAAACCCCTATATTGGCCCTACCAAACTTCAGCAAACAATTCGTGGTGGAGACTGATGCCTGTGAAAAAGGGGTTGGGGTTGTATTAATGCAAGAAGGGAGGCCTATCGCATACATAAGCCAAGCCTTGGGACCTAAGCACTAGGGGTGGAGCGTATATGACAAAGAGTTGCTGGCAGTATTGAACGCAGTGGATAAATGGAGACACTATCTAGAAAGCAACCCATTTGTAATCAAGACAAACCACGAGAGCCTAAGATTTCTGTCCCAACAGAGGCTGCAATCTCAATTACAAAGGAAGAGGGTGTCTAAACTAATGGGATTGGATTACACCATCCTCTATTGGAAGGATAAA
The DNA here is from genome assembly GCA_036245055.1 of Diospyros kaki. NCBI lineage: Eukaryota > Viridiplantae > Streptophyta > Magnoliopsida > Ericales > Ebenaceae > Diospyros > Diospyros kaki. The sequence goes on along the minus strand of BSEG01000009.1, from coordinate 39,956,057 downwards.
GAAAATATAGTGGCTAACGCGCTATCCCAGAGGGATATGAGAGAAAATGAGGGTCATTGTTATAGCATCACTGCAATAGTACCAGAATGGGTAAGGGAGGTGGAGCAAAGTTATGAAAATACAGGGTGGGTGCAGTCTCTATAGACCAAATTGGCGGTGCAAACAAGGGAAGAAAAGGGCTACTCCCTATCAAATGGCCTCCTCAGATTCCAAGGGCGTCTAGTGATAGGGGACAACAAGGAGTTGAAGACGAAGATTCTGAAATCCCTACAGTACTCACCTATAGGGGATCACTCAGGTATCCGGACTACCTACCACAAAATAAGACAATTATTCTTCTGGCTAAAGCAAAAGCAGGAAGTAGTAGATTTTGTACTAGCATGTGAAATATGTCAGTAGTGCAAACATGAAAAAGTTCCTTACCCGGGCCTGCTACAACCTTTGGGAGTACCAGAGCAAGCATGGGAAGATATCTCCATGGGCTTTATGGAAGGCCTACCTAAGTCTGAAGGTAAGGATGTAATTTTAGTGGTCGTAGACAGATTGACAAAGTTTGGACATTTCCTCAGCCTCACGCACCCCTTCTCGGCACAAGAAGTGGGCCGGTTGTTCCTAGATTCAGTGGTCAAACTGCATGGAGTCCCAAAGACCATTGTGTCCGACAGGGATAGGATCTTTAGTAACCATTTCCGGCAGGAACTCTTTAAGAATTTGGGAGTAGGATTTCACCTATCAATTGCGTACCACCCTCAATCCGATGGTCAAACGGAAATGGTGAATCAGTGCCTAGAAACCTATTTGAGGTACATGTGCTTCACCAAACCAAGGAGCTGGAACAGATGGTTACTGCTGGCCCAATGATAGTATAACTCTTGTTTCCACAGCGCCATCAAGAGAAGCCCTTTCGAAGCAATGCTTGGTTACAAGCCACCTCTCGTACCGGCTATAGCAAGCAGGTCATCTAATCTGTCCATGGTGGAGCACTACTTACAGCAGAGACAGGAAATGCTAACTATCCTAAAAAGAAAGCTAACTAACGCCCAAAACAGAATGAAATAGGCTGCAGACAGGAGGAGGAGTGATAGAGAATTTGAGGTGGGGGACAAGGTGTCACAACCCTGTTGTGACTGCTGCAGTCTTACCACAATTTCGAGGGAATTGAGAAAGAGATTCAGAACTCCACTTGGTATGGAGCTGTCGGAAAGAAGAAGAATAGTAAGGAATTTGAGAGAGGTGAGAAGAGGGAGAGATAGATGAGAGTGACAGAGAAAGAGAGAGAGAGATAGCTGGAGAATAGAATCTTCTTGATTGTTAGCATACCCTACATCGCACGGAAGGCACCTTTATAAGGCCGTTGGAGGGTACATTCCCCTGACAGATGGGGCCCTCTCCCTTAACCGTGTAACAACTTTGATTATATCCTCCCTACTGGTCCACCAAACGCCTAAGGCTATAGCCGAAATGAACTTACAATTTAAAGGTCTTAATTTAGCAAAAATTTAAAAAGAACAACTCTTAGTAGACTGCCTTCGTGACAATGCTCCCCTCTTGAACGCTTCCTTGTCCTCAAGGAAGATTGAGTAGGCTAACCGCGCGGGGAAACTTCTTGAGCAGTTCAGGGAGGTATTCCCATGTGTTGCCATCCGTAGTGTTTCCTTGCCATTTAACCAAAACTTGGATTAAGGGCACCCCTCCTTGCTGGATCACTCGTCTCTCGAGTATGGCCTCCGACCCCACAGCTTGTTCACTTCCCGTGGGTAAAGATGGCAGCGTGGAACGTGCTGGTTGCCCCCCAATCAACTTCTTCAGTAGTGAAACGTGAAACACAGGGTGGATGTGAGTCTCGGCTGGCAATTGCAGTCAGTACGCCACTCTTCCCACCTTGTTAGTTATAGGAAAGGGTGCAAAATACCTGGGGCTAAACTTGGTAGCCTTTCCCTGTGTCAGTGACCTTAGATGTGGTTGTTTTAGTCTTAGATACACCTCCTCTCCAACTTCAAACTCCCTTTTCGTCCTCTTCTTGTCCGCATATTGCTTCATGTGGTGCTGGGCAGAGGCCAGCTCTTGTTTCATTTGTTAGTCACTTCCCTCTTTTTCTGTAAGTACTCATCTACCGTGGCTACTTCTGATCCCCCTCCCACTGCTGGAAGTACGGGTGGTTTATACCCGAATAGAGCTTCGAAGGGGGTGACTCCAATAGCTGAATGTAGGGTGGTGTTATACCACCATTGCGCCAAGGATAACCATCTATGCCATTCTTTGGGTCGCATTAGGCATATACACCTTAGACAAGTTTTAAGGCATTGATTTACCCCCTCGGTTTGGCCATCCGTTTGAGGGTGGTATGCTGTGGACAACCTTAGGCCCGTACCCAACGATTTCATCAACTCCTGCCATAACAGGCCGGTAAAAATACTATCCCTATCAGAGATTATATTCTGAGGAACCCCATGCAGCTAGACCACGAGATCTAGGAATACCCTCGCAACCTCCTGAGCCGTATAAGGATGGGACAAACCAATGAAGTGAGCGAATTTGGTAAACCGATCCACTACCACCAAAACACTGTCTTTACCCTCTAATCTAGGTAGCCCGTCCACGAAATAAATCACCACACTCGACCAGGCTTGTTCTAGGATGGGTAGGGGTTGCAGTAGTCCTGGGTAGGGTACCAGCTATGTTTTACACCTTTTGCATACATCATTGCCCCGTACAAACTCCCTGACCTCCGCCTTCATCCTTGGCCAGTAGAATATCCCCTTAACCCTCACATATGTATTTTGTTCACCCGAATGGCCCCCTAAAGGCGACTCATGCAAGGCCTGCATGATCTTTCTTTTTAGCTCAACCTTATCCCCGATCACTATACGACCCTAGTACCTCAACATTCCTTCCTTCAGAGTATATCCTTCCACCTCTTCTTGCCTCACAGTCAGTTTTTCCAACAAAGCCGTAATTCCTTGGTCTCCCACATAGCTGCTAATCACTTCCTCGTACCACTGACTACTGTGACTGCTACAATGCTTCCCTCTTCACGGCATCGGGATAAGGCATCCGCTGCTATGTTTTCTTTTCCTTTTCTATATTCTATCGTGTAATCTAATCCCATGAGCTTGGCCATCCCCTTGCATTGCAGCTGCATTTGAAGCTTCTGCTACGATAAGTACTTCAGGCTTTCGTGGTCTGTTTTGATGATAAATCGCCCCCCTTCCAAGTAATGCCTCCATCTATCCACTACCATTAGAACTACCAAAAATTCCTTCTCATAGATGCTTAACCCAGAATGTCTAGGGCCTCGCACTTGGCTTAGGAAAGAGATAGGCCTCCCTTGTGCCAGCACCGCCCTAATACTAGTGCCACACGCATCAGTTTTCGGGGTAAAGGGTTTATCAAAGTCTGGCAACTTCATCTCAGGCACCCAACTCATGGCCCCCTTCACCTCTTCGAATGCTTTTTCTGCCTTGGGACCCCAATTAAATTCTCCCTTTTTCAGCAACTCGATCAGAGGTCGGCTAATAACTCCATAGTTCTTAACAAACCGCCGATAGTAGCCTATTAGACCAAGAAATCCCCTTAGGGCCCTCATGGTTGTAGGTCTTGGCCAAGACACCATAGCCTCGATCTTCTTTGGGTCAGTGCTCACCTTACCCTTAGAGATGATGTGCCCCAAATACTCCACATACCTCTGACCAAACTCGCATTTGGATTTCTTAATGAATAATTGGTGGGATCGAAGGATGTCTAGGGTGGTTTGCAAGTGCACCAGGTGTTGTTCGAAGGTGGAGCTATAGATAAGGATATCATCGAAGAAAACTAAAATGAATTTCCGTAAGTAGGGCTCAAAGATTCGTTTCATAAGTGATTGAAAGGTAGTTGGGACGTTGGTAAGCCCAAACGGCATTACCAGAAATTCGAAGTGGCCATGGTGGGTTTTGAATGCAGTTTTAGGAGTATCCTCGGGTTTCATCCTAATTTGATGATAACCTGAGCGCAAATCGAGTTTGGAAAAGAATTGGGCATTATGGAGCTCATCCAAAAGATCTTCCACCAAAGGTATGGGAAATTTATCCTTGATTGTGATGGAATTCAAGTGGCGGTAGTCTACACAAAACCGTCATGTTCCATTCTTCTTTTTCACCAACAAAACAGGGGAGGCAAATGGGCTTTGGCCTGGCTTGATAATGGATTGTTGGAGCATGTTCCTAACCATCCTCTCAATCTCATTCTTTTGGATAGGTGGGTATCGATAAGCTCTAATGTTGACTGGTTCTGTATTTGGTTTGAGGTTAATCAAATGGTCAAACAGCCGGTTAGGGGTAGAGATCTTGGTTTTGCAAAGAGGTCCTCATATTTCACCAATTCATCAAGTAATGTCAAATGTGTTACCTGATCAAGAGGTTCTCCCTAGTTGCTGACTGTTAGGGAAGCCTGCCCCAGCTCTCCTTGTTCCTCGAGTGTGTCTTGCTTGGCCACTATTGAAAAGAGTTGTGCCCATTGAACCCACTTTCCCTTCATGACTCTTCTCAAACCTTTCCTAGACATCAGCTTACACATCCCAACTTCTCTTCTGCCCGTGATGGTCATTCTTTTGCCTTCCTTCTCGAAAGATACTTCCATACAGTTAAAATCAAAACTAATTGGGCTTACTCCCTTCATCCAATCCACCCCCAAGACCATATCGCAACCTCCCAACTGCAGCAACCTTAAATCGGTTACAAATTCCCCCCCTTGCATCTCCCACGAGAACCCATTGCAGGCCGAAGTGCTCAACATCTTCTGGCCATTGGCCACTGTTATGCTCAAGGGAGGCGTCCCCATCAACTGGCAATACAGCCTTTTAGCAGTGATCTCATCAATAAAACTGTGGGTACTCCCACTATCAATCAGAATCATCAAGTTGTTGCCCTTGGCCTGCCCTCCTACCTTAATAATTTTATTATTGGCCACTCCCTTCAGGGCATAAATGAATATTTCTCCATTGTCTTCCATGCCCTCATTGCCCCCTTCTTCTTCTTCCTCCATCTCTTGGTCACTACCTTCATTCCCTTCTAGCAGCAGGATCTGCCTCTTACAAGGCTAGCCAAGGTGGTACTTGTCTCCACACCGAAAGCATAATCCTGCTAACCTTCTTCGCTCCCTCAATTGATCTCTCGAGGGTGTTGTGCTTTGACCAGCAATTCCCTTCACCCCGCTGGTACCCCTGACTTCTTCCCGGTTAAAATACCTCCCTACTCCATTTTGGGTCCCTACCACCATTCCTTTTGTCTGTTGTCGTTGCTTCTTTAACAAGGCTTCTACTACTAATTCCTGTAACCAGGCATCTTCCGATGCTTGAGCTACAGTTTGGGGTTTAAGTACCTTTACCATTGGCCTTAATTCATCATTGAGGCCACTCAAGTAACTTGACACAAAGTAGGCTTCGGTTAGATAGGGGTTGTATTGAATCATGTAAGACCTCGGCTCCTTAAAACTTTTCTGATACATCTCCACAGTTCCCGATTGTTTGAGCTTATTGAACTCTTCCACAATGTTAGCCATGCTTCTTTCTCCAAACCTCCCGCATAGAGCCTCTGTGAACTCCCCCCACATCTTGTTTCTCCTTAGTCGTATCACCCCTTGATACCAGGCATCAACCTCCTCATTGAAGTAGGCGGTTGCCAGGGGCATCTTCTACAGCTCTAGGATATTATGCCATTCGAATAGCCTTTCACATTTCCTTATCCACCACCGTGGGTTAGTCCCTTCGAACACTAGGATTTCCATCCTAGGAAGAGGAAACCCCTGAGGATGATGGTTCATTGGGGGCCTTGGTCCCCTTCCCAGTATACCTTCTTCTATGCCACCTTGGTTAACTTCCTCCTCCTGTATCTCCAACTCCCGACCAGCTCTGTCCCTCTGAAGGATAGGCTCTATCCCTTCCCTTGGAGGGAAATCAAGTGCTAGCTTTATCAGTTGTTGTCGGCCTAACATGGTCATGTACTGTTGCATTTGTGCCCCCAGTTCCTCCTGTACCCACGTAATGGACTCTTCCAACCTCCTTTCCATTCCACCCATGAAGTTCTCCACCCGACGATCTAGCGCAAGGATCGCCTCCTAATTCCGAGTCATACCTAGCTCCAATTGCTCCATCTTATTTTGACATTCTGCTTCCACCACCCCAGTTCGTTGCAACTGGGCTTCGAAGTTCTTCATACACGTTCCCTCTGCCATAGGTTATCATTTCCACCTACTGGCCAGAATAGAGCTCTGATACCAATATGTCACAACCCTGTTGTGACTGGTACAGTCTTACCACAATTCTGAGGGAATTGAGAAAGAGATTCAGAACTCCACTTGGTATGGAGCCATCAGAAAGAAGAACAGCAAGGAATTTGAGAGAGGTGAGAAGAGGGAGAGATAGACGAGAGTGACAGAGAGAGAGACAGCTGGAGAATAGAATCTTCTTGATTGTTAACATACCCTACATCGCACGGAAGACACCTTTATAAGGCCGTTAGAGGATATATTCCCCTAACAGATGGGGCCCTCTCCATTAACCGTGTAACAAGTTTGATTCTAACCTCCCTACTGGTCCACCAAGCGCCTAAGGCTACAGCCAAAATGAACTTACAATTTAAAGGTCTTAATTTAGCAAAAATTTAAAAAGAACAACTCTTAGTAGATTGCCTTCGTGACACAAGGTGTTTTGAAAGTGAAAAGGTTTCCGCAATAGCCTTTCACGACCACACCAATATCCAAGCTCAATCCCAAATATTTCGAGCCCTATGTCAAAGAAGGGAAGGTGGCTTACAAGTTGCAATTACTAGAAGGGATACAGGTGCATCTCGTGTTTCACGTGTCTCTACTTAAGAAGTCCATCCAACCAGGAGCACCCACAAGCCCTCAACTACCTGAGATCGAAGATGAACTGGAAGAGTAGCGAGAGCCCCGAGCTACACTAGACCAGAAGGTGGTTTACCAAGGCACCGCTCCCTTCATCCAAGTCTGGGTTCGATGGTCACACCTTCAGCCAGACCATACTACCTAGGAATACATCCCATAGTTACTGAAGAAGTTTCCCAGAACGGCAAGCCTACTTTGAAGACTTCTTGAGGACAAGAATGCTGCTAAAGGGGAGAGGAGTGTCACCCCACAGGTCTGTTGTGGGGTGAAGACGGTCATGCCTCACGTGCAAGCTGTTACCGCCTATGCATGGCCTATAAAAGGCTTATAGGCGTGAGGATGGGGATTCATTCATGATAATAACATTGAATTCTTTCCCTCTTAATTCTCCCTCCAAATTTTATCTTCCCTTCCCTCCAATATTTCCTATCTCGTTACCCATAAACATCGGAAATTCAAGTCTCGAACCAGAGGCTTGACAGGAACCTGTGAAGCCATCTCAGCAGTCGTCCCAGATTGGTTACAAGAAGTGACTGCCAGTTACCATCAAAATGACTGGGTAAAAGGCTTATTGGAGCAGCTAAGTCTAGCCACCCACAGCAGACTCGAGTACTCACTAAACAATGGGATACTCCGTTACAAAGGTAGATTGGTTATCAAGGACAATGAAGCATTGAAGAGAAAGATCCTACAAGCACTCCATGAGTCTCCCATCAGAGGTCATTCGAGCATTCAGAATACATACCGAAGGGTCCAGCAAGTATTCTTTTGCCCTCAGCTGAAAAAATATGTTTGAGACTATGTGATGCGGTGTGATGTGTGCAAAAGATGTAAGCATGAGACAGTATCTCACCCGGGCCTTCTACAACCCCTACCATTATCGGACCAGATGTGGACTAATATTACTATGGACTTTATAGAAGGGCTTCCTCGATCAAAAGGAAAGGACTGCATCATGGTGGTGGTAGATAAGTTCTCTAAATTCAGCCACTTTATTGGGTTATCCCACCCATACACAGCTCAAGAAGTTGCCAAGACATTCATGGACAGTGTGGTGAAGTTGCATGGTAAACTGCAGTCCATCGTGTCAAACAGAGATCAAATATTTACTAGCTTATTCTGGAAAGAATTAATGAGGCTGCTGGGCACTAAATTTTTTATGTTAACAGCCTATCATCCAGAGACGGATGGCCAAACCGAAAGAGTGAACCACTCGCTGGAGCTATATTTGAGATGTTTCAATTTCCTACAACCTAAAGGTTGGCACAAATGGTTGGTAGTTGCCCAATGGTGGTACAACTCAACTTTCCACAGCTCCATTCGAATGACCCCATTTGAGGCTCTCTATGGCTACAAACCAAGGCTCCTACTGGCCTTAGCCAACCACACTACAGTGGCAACTATTGGTAATTACTTGCAACAAAGACAAGACATTATGAAGTTGGTAAAAACAGAATTGACTAAAGCCCAAAATCAAATGAAACAGATGGCTAATCGAAATCGAAGTGAACGTGAATTTTCAGTGGGAGAGGAAGTTTACCTAAAGCTCGATCCACAACACCTTGGGGCGTTATCCTAGCAGCCAATTTCCAAGCTCAGCCCAAGATACTATGGGCCATTCCCAATTGTAGAAAAGATCGGAACAGTAGCCTACAAGTTACTTCTACCAGAGAAAACCCAAATACACTCAATGTTCCACGTCTCCCTCCTCAAGAAAGCCATTGGTACACAACCACACAGCACTTCGCTGCCTCCCATGAACATAACTGACTAGCAGGATCTGGTGCTCACAGCCATTTTAGACAGAAGAGTGGTCTGAAGACATGGCGCCAGGGGCGGATCCAGAAACCTATGTAGGGGGAGGTTAAAATTTTTTTTTGAGGTATAAAATTACACACCACAAATTTTGGGGTGGGCTGAAATTTTTTTTGACTGAATTATTACTAAAATTTATTATTTTTTACATTAAAATTTTAATTTTTTATATTAAAAATTATTTTTTTAATATTAAAAAATTATTTTTAATTGTGAACTGTCTGGGCTTCTCCGCCCCTCCATGGCGCCCCCCTCATTCAAGTCCTAGTCAAGTGGTCATCTCTCCATGAGGACAACACTTGGGAGTATCTCCTAAATCTGCTACGTCAATTTCCAAACTCTGCCAACCTACTACATATTTCTTGAAGACAAGAAATGCTTTAAGGGGCGGGGATTGTTAGATAATTGGGCCAATGTACTAGGCCTTAGGCGCTGATCTGTTGGGCTGAAGCCTATGTAAATAAAAAGCCTCGGTTAAAGCATAGCTGGAGAAATGTTCCAGCATGTTCGCGAGCAAGTTGTAAGGCAAGTGGGGAAGGCATAACCGTTTTTTGCTCCAATTGAGCCATAGATCAGTATTAAAAGGACTGATCTACGCCTCTGCCCCTATGTTGAATGAAATCAGGAAATCAGTTTCCTTTCTAATTCTTTTCCCTCCTAAATTTCACTCTTCTTTTCCCTCTAATTCTCTTAATCCTCCTTTCTCTCTTCCTCTCGCCATTCTCGATCCCTCGAGAATCCACTTGTCAGATCAGGAATCTAACACACTCAAACTCCAATTTCAGTATCCCAATCAATAGATAGCAATCTGATTTACAGTGCTCAATTCCAAAAAACTAACAAAAAGAAGGAAGAAGAACAAAAAAAAAAAAAAAGAAAACAAAGGCCAATTCGGGAGGGCCTCCTCTCCCACAATCTTCTTCAAATCCCTTCACACCCTCTCTCTTCTTTTCTTTCCCTTTTATATAGATTCCCCTAACGGTTACAGCCACGTGAGGTTGTTATCCCTAACCGCCTCTGACACTTCTACCCCCATGTCCTTTTCCTCAATTGCCCTCTTGCCTCCTTCCTTACCCCTACGCTGATATGTGTGGTGTATCAGGGCTCTACCAGACTGTTAGGCAGACAGAATCCTCTGGAGCTTCTCCTCCATATTCCTGGCTTATAGTTGTCTTGCCAACATCAATGCCTTTTCTTTTCTTTTGATTGGGTATGACCACCTTTGCATTTGGTGCAGAACAGATTCTTGTCTCTTATTCCTTTCTTAGGACACAGCATGCTTCACTGGAAACTGGAAACAAATACTAAAGTCTTTGAGGATGAGGAACATTAGGTTCACACTACTAATGAATTCTATCCTGGTTTCACTTTTGTTGAGGTGTTGTGGTTCTGTTCATTTTCTTGTTTTCCTTGACTAATTTCTTAATGAGATTTTTTTATTGAGCAGCCTTAGTATTTTTAGTTGTTCTCCTGTCAATTCAGACTTCACTCTCCTTTTGGCAATGCTCCTTTGATATCTGTCAAAGGAAAGGGCCAACTATACATATTTCATCCATGCAATGAAAAAACTGCTAACATATGAATTGAGAGAGAATTTCTTGACCTTCAATTTTCAAGAAAATGCCAGACATTGCATGTAATTGTCAAAAAGCTTCAGTCTACAAAGACTCTGCTTCTTGATTTTCCTATCAAGTTTTGGCATGTGAACTCATATAAAAAACACTATATCTCAGACAAAGAAAAACAGAAACAATTATTAGGAAATTTAAGCCATATTACATGAACAGGTACCAAATAGTTTGGGAGGGCATCAAGCATTACCTTACTGTAACGTGCATGTGCAACAGAAAATTGAGTTTGATCCTTAATAACGGAAAAGGATGGATCTCCTGAACCATCTTTATTCTGAAAAAAAGAAAAGAAAAGAAAGAGAATTATGATAAAGCAGAAAATCAGTTTACATAACTTTCAAGGAAGCAGAAAACTGTTTGTTGATATACATCACTTGCCTTTTCATACACATAGAAGTTCCCATCTGCATGAGCAACAACAAAAGCGCCATCCCCATTAGGCACCCAAGCAATGCTTGTACAACGACTGTTGAAAGAACCAGAAAACTTAATGAAACAAGAAACGTGTATAAACTTCTACCACAAAATTCTTGAGCCTTCACAGGAACAAGTTTTATCATTCACTAATGTAGCATAAAACAGCATATCAAGCCTTAATTTACAAATGTAGATAGACCAAAAGAAACATACAGCTAATATATAATTTATAAATGCATATACAAAAATACACATTGATGTGTCTTGGATAACAACCCACTTGCAAAAAGATTAGGAATAAGAATAAACAAAGCCCAAAGAAGCCAAAGGATAGAAGAGAAACCATGAAAGACTTGGAGACCTCTCGTCTAGGTCTCCCAGAGACCCTCTTGTATAGGTCTCCTAGAGACTCTCTCGTCTAAAGTCTCCCGAAGACCCTCTGAATGCAGTCTCAGTCAAAGCATGTCAACTAACTTTTGAAAATAATGTCTTGAAAACCAGAACAAACAATCTTGGAATATGCAAATACTCTCTCATCTGTCAGTTTCATCCACTGTTGTTAGAATCGTAAAATTCATGATTCAAATCATATGATTTGACTTGATTCTTATAAAAATCGAGTCGAATCTATAGGGTGAATCGAAAATCCCTTAGAATCGATTGTGAATCGCACGATTCATGCGACTTCGTCTGCATGTGTGCTTTAATCAAATATTCATTCGATTTGGCTATCTTTGAAGACAAAGAAGATGATGAAAATGATGATACTCTTGAACTTGAAGATGAAAATGATTGATAACTAGTGAAGATTATGGACAATGGAGTTTATTAGTAACCTAAAAGTTGTAGGGTTTTTTTTTTCTAGCTTGTTATTTTGAAAATGGTTTGGTTTGGTGCAATTTGAATTTAAAGGCAACATGAATATACTTTTGCCTTTTGGTATAATTTTAAACTTAGCAAATATATTTAGAAGTACTATTTATCTATTTAAATTTAAAAGAATTGATCATGGTGGGTACATTATTTATTTTCTATGAATATATATTATTTATAATTGAAATTGAAAATGTATACCGAATCTTACGATTCGATTCTAGATTCACAATTCATAAAATAAGGATTTCGATTCTCGATTCGAATCTCGATTTAACAACTATGGCTTCACCCTCTATGAATAGGGGTGACCTCTACTCTCTAGGTACGCAAAAACTCCTACACAAGCTACTTAAATACTTCTCTATTTTCTAGCTAAGACTAACTTAAACATCGAATGGATCACACAGAAGGCACTCTGCACCCCTAACTATTTTATGTCTTGCAGTCTCTCGAGTATTTGTTGTCTCCCGAAGACTGAAGAGTCTCCTGTAGCTATAAATCTATTGTTGTATCTCGACAACAACACACATAAAACTGAACATGAGGAAGATGAAGAAGAAGAAAGAGGAGGAAGTAACATATGCTAAAATTCCCCTAACAAGAAAAGCTTCAAGCAAGCATTTTAAATACCCGAAGAAGATAGTAAAGCTTCCTAAAATGATATCAAACATTCAACTCAACGGAAATCAGATCAAATGGGAACTGAAACAAAATATATATGCATCTTGCTAGTGTGGCAAGTTGTAGGTCCAAAATAAACCAACTGATCTGGTAGTTCCACACAGAAACCTTTGCACCATTTAACAGATTAATTTGTACATGAAGATAGAAACATAATAAACAAAAGGTTTAAAAAAAAAAATCATAAACTACATGATGCTGGAATCATATCATTTACATTAGGAGTTATAAGATAACATTGACCTTTTTCTGCAAGCACAATATAGACTAACCTTGCCCCATTAAACAAGTAGTATAGCTAGTTCTTGCAGAAGAGAAGTACTATGTATTAAAACCAAAAATCTCACCTGATATTTTTATTGGAATCTAACCTTGCAATTTTCTATAGTTAAAAGAAAAATTCCCCAAACTGTCCATTCTTCATCACCTCTCTGAACATTTTGCCATCACTTCCACAGATAAAAACTTGCAACAATCTCAACTCACACCTATAGTGTACAACAAAGGAAGGCAGCTTGCAAGCAATAGACTTCTGTCCTATAGGCAATCTGTCATGTTGTCGTTCTGTTGCCATTTGCTTCGTGAGAATAACATTTCACCACTGGAACCATGAAATCAAAATACCAGGAAACCTATTCTAGTATACCTGAGCTAGGCAACTAACAACTACAGTCGCTTTAGGTTGGAAATCTGCTGTCTGATGTCAGAGAACCAGGACACTCCCTTCTAAAGGTAGTGCCACAGCAACCTCAAAATTAATATAACATGAGTGGAAAGCTATAAATTTAGGGCTGAAATTAACAGTTTCTGAGCTGAAAGGGCAGTATAGGAATAAACAGTCTTAGGGACTAAAGGGTAAGAATCTGAGAATGAATTGGATAAAAAACCTCACGCGGACCCCCGGTGTTCTTTTTGTTTTTTTTTTTTGGTGGTTTAAAATCAAGCACAATATCCATGTTGAATGTTAACTGTTTTGTGTGCAATAATTGTAGGAGTGATAAGAGGAGGATTGGCTTAATAAAAAATTCTGAATGGAAGAAAAAGTTAGAGACATTCATGCCTAAGGTTGAAATGTCTTGTGAAGCTCTCTAAGTACTGAAAGTTCTCTGAAATTAGAAGCATTATATAGATTCATAACAACAATAACAAGCCTCAATCTCTAGTGAGATTGACTACATAAATTGTTTCTCGCTGATCACTTCTCTATGACCATGTTGAAAGATTCAAATTAGTCTTGTTGGAAAACAAAAAAGAGAAAAGTACTTGGAGATAAAATCCTGGTTCTTTCTCTTATGGCTGAGAATTAAGTGATAAGGTCGTTAGGAGATAAGAAGATTACAAGATTAAAGGGATAAGGTGATAAGGTTCCAAGATTAAAGGGATGAGGCAGTTTGCCAAAGATAATTCCAGCAATTTTAAAGTTTAGTTGATGTATTTTATATTCTCAGCCTAATTCAAATTTGTTCCTGATTTTTAGGAGATATTTTAGATGATTTCTTGTGCATAAATATCCCATACTTGAATTCAATAAAGAATCAAGTAAGCTTACAAAAAATATTCAGCTTATTTCATTTTCGTTCATCTGTTTTATATGGTATCAGAGCCAGGTTCATTATTCGTGGCTGCTCTGATTGAAGCTGGGCTGAAAAAAGTCCTCTCAAAATAGTCATCCACATCACTTACCTTTCTGAGCTCAACAAGTCTTGCTACAGCCTTGTCTCTTAGTACTTCTGGAAACAAACCAGATCTAGCGTCTTTTTCATTGTTTTTCCACCATATCTGACGTTATAGCTGAGTCAACACCTACTACCACATCCCAAACCTATTGATCAAATAATGATGTGGCATCGTAGATTAAGGCATCCAAGTTTTCCATATCTTAGACACTTGTTTCCTAATTTGTTTAAAGGAATGGATTGTTCAATTTTTTGTTGTGAAATTTGCCACTTGTCAAAAACTCATCATGTCACATTTCCTTTGAAATCTTGTTGTGTATCAAAACCATTTTATTTGATTCATAGTGATGTTTGGAGGCCATCTAAAGTCAACACACTTTCCCCAAAAAAATGGTTTGTGACCTTTATAGATGATCATACACATTTGTGTTGGGCATATCTGTTAAAAGTAAAAAATCTGAATTTGAACAATTTTTCAAAGATTTTTACAACATGATTGAAAACCAATTTCAAACAAAAATTGGCATTCTTCACATTAATAATGGAACTGAACATTTTAATTAGTGTTTGGGAATTTTTTTGAAAGAAAAAGGTAGATGAATGCTGAGAAACACCTCAACAAAATGGGATTGTCGAATTAAAAAATAGACACCTACTTGCAAATGTGGTAAACGTGAAAAACTCTAATTCACAATTGCCGAGTATTATTGTGTCAAAGACAAGGGGAGAAGTACTACAAAAGGATCATGGTAATCCTCATTCTCAGCTTCAGGTTTATGCCAAAAGGAAGTCTCACAAAAATTCCACAGCTCCTTTAGATCCTCCAGCAAAAGATCAATCAAATCAGCCGAGTAATGGTGCTTCTGCAACCACTTAGAGTAATCCCTCTACTATTCCTATTTCATCTTCTTCAACTGAATTGTTTAGTACTAATTCTTCCGACCTAAACCTTCCCATTGCCAATAGAAAAGGAGTCCGTACTTGCACAAAACATCCCATTGCTAAATATCTGTCCTATGAAAAATTATCCAATAATCATAGGGCATTTGTATTTAGGATCTCTAACTTATTTGTTCCAAGAACTATTCAAGAAGCACTAGGTGACCCGAATTGGAATTTAGCAGTTATGGAAGAGATGAATGCTCTCAAGAAAAATGATACATAAAGTGTGTTGATCTATTGGCAGATAAAGAAAATGGTCAGCTGCAAATGGGTGTTCACAATAAAGTGTAAAGCTGATGGTAGCATGGAGAGATAGAAGACTTGACTTGTGGCAAAGGGGTTTACACAAACCTATGGTATATACTATCAGGAAAGCTTTGCTCATGTTGCCAATATAAACTCTATACAGATTCTTCCTTCTTTGGCAATACACTCCAACTGGTTGCAACATCAACTAGACATAAAAAAATGCATTCTTAAATGGAGATTTGGAGGAAGAAGTTTACATGAACTTGCCACCTAGATTTGAAGGATAACTTGGTATTGGCAAGGTCTACAAGTTGAAGAAATCCCCGCATGGCCTTAAACAATCTCCAAGAGCTTGGTTTGAATGGTTTGGGGAAGCTATTAAAAGACATGAATTCTACCAAAGCCAAGCCGACTATACTATGCTTTACAAACATTCCTGTAGAGATTTTGAGAAGATTATTGGAAATCATAAAAATGGCAGATTGGATGTTTAAGTTTGAAAAAGAAAAAATAGGGTAGTTAAAGGAATTCAAGATTTGAATGAGGCAGCCTAGAAGATAAGATAATTTCCAAAATTCAAGGAAATGATCAAGATTGAAAATGGAAGATAATTCAACGTTTCAAATATTAGTTATAGCAGTTCAAATATCAGTTATGGTTATCTAAATTTGAATTTATTCCTGATTTCTAGGAGATAACATTTTGTACTTGTATAAATACCCCTACTCAGATTCAATAAAGTTCAATTTAGTTCTTCTCCCTAATATTTTCTGCATGGTATTAGAGCAACAAAAAAAATCCTTCTCTTTTGTTAAACCCTAGGCAGCAACTGCCACACCTAGGCAGTGACTGCCACGCTATCTACCATTCAATCCTTCACTCCTGCAACCTTCAGATCTGCAAATCACAACATGGCCGGGAAAAGCAATCAATCTTCAGAGATCATCCCCTATCCAGCCAACAGCACGGGAGCCGTTGACAACAATATGTTTACTATCACTGGTCACAAGTTGAACGGGCAGAACTACCTCCAATGGTCCCAATCCATCATGATGTTCATCGGCGGAAAGGGGAAGGATGACTACCCAACTAGAGCCACAAGCAAACCAAGGGAGGAAGACCCAAAGTTCTGGATATGGAAATCTGAAAATAACATGGTAATGTCCTGGCTTATTAACTCCATGATTAATGAAATTGGTGAGAATTTTTTGTTGTATGAGATATTTGGGCAGCTGCTAAGGAGGCTTACAGATATGTTGAAAATACTTCAGAGTTGTTTGAGATTGAAAGCATGCTTAATGATCTACGGCAAGGAGAATCCCATGTTACTCATTACTTTAGTTCACTCAACAAGTACTGGCTCCAACTGGATAAATTTGATACAATCCAGTAGAAGTGTCCGAAAGACCAAGATTCAACCAAATACAAACAGATTATTGAGAAAAAGAGATTATACAAGTTTCTTATAGGTTTGAACAAAAACCTAGATGGAGTGAGAGGGAGAATTCTAGGTACAAAACCCCTACCAAGCATTCGGGAGGCCTTTTCTGAAGTACGTCGAGAGGAAAGCAGGATGAAGATAATGCTGAAAACGGCCCCTCCAAGTCTGGCAAATTCAGCCCAAACCACTCGGGGTACTCAAAAACCAGCTATACATACTGAGCTCTCTCCCTTAACATAAGAGATAGTACCATCTACCATAGTCACTATTATAATTTTATCACACCTTTTATAGTTTGATAATCCATGTAATGAACCGATCATATAGTTTGAGACTCCTGTATCCACACCCCAATCATCTATAGACAACAATTTAGAGAGATAACACTAATGGAAAGTACCTTGTTTAGCAGGGGAAATGATTGGTTTTGGGGTTTCAACTAAATCTGACGATTTTGTAATCTTTGTCTGGTTCAGTACCTGTTGTAGAACCTCCAATTGATCTGTTGTTAAGGTAAAATTAGTCATTTTACCTCTTCAGCACCTTCTGCATAAGCTACTTGAGTTTTCCTTTGGCTTTTTCCTTTCCAATTTGCTAGTTTTCCATGGATCTTCTAGCAATTGTCTCTGGTGTGATAAGGCTCATGACAGTGATCACACCATTGTTTCTCTTTTTGTAAGTTTCCACGTGTTGGTGTTGTTCTTTGTTTAGAAGCAACAAGGGCTAAACCACTCTAAGTGCTATTTTCAAGTAATGAGTTAAGGACTACCTTCTTCTGGCTTTCGTCTCTTCTTACTTCTGCAAATGCCTTCTGGATAGATGGGAATAGCTTGGTCCCTAACAACCTCCATCAGACTTCATCCAAGTCAGAATTAAGGCCATGTAGGATATCAAATACCCATTCTTTTTCCACCATCTTAGAGTATTTAACTCCATCCTTGGTACACTCCCAACTAATGTCATAAAACAAGTACATTTCCTGCCACAACTTAGATAACATATTATAGTAATCAATTACTGAGTGATTACCTTAGCGAATGGTCCATATAACTTATTGAACTTCAAAGCAGTGTGCCATGTTTTCCATATCTGAGTAGAGACTTTGTACAGCTTCCCATACTTCTTTGGTTGTCTTATAAAATAGACAGGTTCTCCCTATCTTTGGCTCCATGGAATTAATGAGCCAAGCCATAACTATGGAATTTTTGACATCCAATACTTCATAATTAGCAGCTTCAGGATCTAGCCTAGAAGTACCCCTAGTTAGATACCCCACTTTTCCCTTCCCTTTCACAACCAACAAAATTGATTGAGACCATTCCCGAAAGTTAGTCCCATTCAATTTATGCTAGGTAATTTGAACGGTGGGGTTGTCGAGAGAAATAGGGATAGCTGAAGGCTGTGAGGTTCTGGTAGATGCAGGACAAGTAATGGAGGTTTCACTGGTTGGAGAGTTACCAGTCATCTTGGAACGACTGTGTGAAGAAGAGTATAAGGTATGTAGTCACTGGATCGATGGCTCTGATACCATGAACAAATTATATACTTCGATAAAAATTATCTAAGTGACAATAAGGTGAGTGGAAACAAACTCAATCACCCTTTGTATTTGATTGACTACTGCATATATATACATGAGTTGCCCTCAGCTTTTTCCTAGAATCTAAGAATTCAAAAAACCAGTGTTCTAAAACGCGCTAGGCACCAGACTGAGGCCTAGCACCTAGGTGGGGCCTAGATAGGGCCTAGGCAGACTACTTTTTCGTTTTTCTTTTTTCTTTTTTTAGTTTTTAATGTAGTTTCATATTATTTTCAGATAAATCAAAGTTTAAAAGACAAATGAAACTTATATATATATAAATCAAAAACTTATATATATTTATATATATATATATAAACTGGGGTGATGGCTAAGGCGGAGGAAGAACAGCCAACAGCGAGAGATGATTAGCGATGGCTAAGGGAAATCAAGGGCCAAGAGAGACGACTGGCGGTGTCAACAGTGATGAGAGAGAGCTTTTAAAGAGGCGATTGGCAGTGGCAATGAGAGAGAGAAATTGGCCTATGCGCTGATCTGAGGCCGATTAGCCTATATTCACAGTGGCACCTAGGCGATCGCCTAGGCTGATTTTAAAAAAATGCAAAAAACAAATTTAAATACAGTACAACAAGAGATGAGATAGGATTTAAACTTGAAAAGTAATTTTTCTCCTATCTTTGTGGAACAACTGTAACTTCTTATCTTCTTTTAATTTCAATCTCTTCTTCTTATCATCTTATCACTCATTCAAACAACTAATCTAATCATCATTTAATCCGGAATTCCAATATGTTCTTGAGCCAGATTTTCTTCCTCAACAGATTATTAGTAGGATCGTATTTGTTTTTCTGTATAAATGGATAAAGAATCAAGGGAGAACTCACCTAGATGATATTGCATATACAAGTTCTGAGTTTAATCCTCTCTTGGTTTCTTCTCCTTCTCTGCTTCTCTTCTCGCTTTCTTCTTCTTCCCTTGTCTCTACAGATTTCTTCCCCTTCTTCATTTCCTTCAGCATTTCCTTCAGCTTCTTCTCCTTCCGAATTTTTCTCACCCCTCAATTCCACATCAATTCCTACTTCTAAATTTTATTTGTCATGCCCAACCCCCTATCCTTTCACCAAGCAGCACATGACTTTCTCATTTCTGTCCGTACATCAACCCATGAGGATAATACTCATGCTGAACTTGGCAATGAAATTCCAATACCAATAATATAATAATAAACAATTCATAATAGACAATAGCAGTGATTATTGAAGTCCGAAAGTTTGGGAATGATGCATAGTGAAGATTGATCTGCAATTAGACACTCATAGAATAAAAATGGTTAAGTTCTTGCCTATTATCAACACAGCCATCTTTGTTATAATGTTGTGCTCCAACAAGCTTCTTTCCAGAATCTTGTAATTGTTGTCTTATTGACGCCGAATAGACTACAAAAGCCATGAACCAATTTTCATCTCTTGTAAGTTAAAAGGTGCTCATTGGAATTTCAATTTTCCAAAGACAAGAAAAAGTTACCATCTCCAGACGCCAACCCAATAAGCAAATCATGCCCATCCCTAGCATCTGGGTCAAATGCATGGCAAACAGGATTTGAATTACCAAAGTTTATACACTTTATAGGCTCCTGCATTAAAAAACAACTTCTCAAAACTAAATCAAACACGCCAGACAGCCAACAAAGGAGAGAACATAAAAACCAGTCTTACCTTATCTGGAGAATTCAAATCACTAATGAAAATTGCATCCCCAACATTGAACACCAAATAAGTTCCCTTGCCATCAAAGTTTGAAGTACTCATCCCACTATTGGAGCTTGATGAAGCCAGAGACCCAACTCTGCTACTCACATTTACAGACTTACTCGCACCATTGCCTCCACCAAAACTAAGTGCCCGACTCCCATTCCCACCACCTAAGAACCTAGCTGCCGCTGATCTCACACCACTGCTAACACTCGTGCTTGATGATGTTGATAGTGGAGTCTGTGTTGGCTTATCCTTGAGAGGAGCTAGGGTTACCTGATAATCAAAATTAACAAGAAACAGTGCACAATCAGAGTCCAAATTTTGAATTAGCAATTAGGTTCAGCCACAGAGAGAGAGAGAGAGAGAGAGTGATGGTTTGGTAGTCGAAATAATGTGAGTGATTTCTCCAAAATTTTGGTTCACTAGTAGCAAACAGCTACCGTGCAATATTACGAAAATAAAAGGCCAACTCCCTGAACAAATCAAAATTAACCAGAGACACACCAAATGGATGGTGAAACTTGAGTTTGAGCAACAGATAAAGTTCAAATATGGATTGGAAAAATGGGGTAAATGCAACTATACAAGTGACAAACCAATGTATAGATTTCCTGAGACAAAAAAAAAAAAAATCCAAATTACTCAAAACGATTCCAAATAGTTAGAAAAACAAATAATTCGATACCAAAAAAAAAAAAAAAGGTCCAATTCCTAAGGACGCTACTAAGGAAAGCAAAGTGAAAAATTACTATCCGAGGCAGAAACCATCAAAAGCATTTAATCACAAGAAAAAGAAAACGGATTTTACCAAATGGGCTGTGAAGAAACATATTTCTGATATGGGTTAATTCTGGTAATGAAATTGCATGATATAAACCTGAGTGAGGGTCCTGCCATGAGCGTAGTGAAGAAGACCTGGCGGGTGGGTCTTCTCGTAATGGAGCCTATAACGGCCTTCTGGGGTCTTGAAATACGTCTTGAGAGTCGGCGACTGCGCGTTGGTTGCCGCCGATGATGACGACGACGGCAGCATGGAGGCGTTGTTGGTGTTGATCATAGTTACCAAAACGATGACGATGTTATCTTCTCACAGACATTTACACAAACAGGTAATAGGGTTTTTCGGAGAGTTTTGAGAATGATGATCTTACGGCTCCGAGAATGATTTCTCTCTCTCTCTCTCTCTCTCTCTCTCTCTCTCTCTCAGGGCACAATGGGGAACTGTAATGGATCAAATCGGTGTCTGGGTTTCGTGGGAACTTTTAATGGAGCGGTCTGCAGAAAAAGGCCGTTCTTTGTTTTCTTTTCCTTCAACGGGGTGATGATTGACCTTTGGTAATGGGCTTCTTGATTCGACAGGGACCGACGGTGGGGACAATCTCTCTCCCTATCGGCGCTGTGAGCTTGAGAGAGTTAAGATTGGGTCTGGCTCTGGCGATGGATGAGACTTCGTTTGCTTTCGACTCTCGATAGGAAATATTCGATCAACTGGGCCAGATGGCCAAACCCGATTCACTATTCAATTTTGATTTGGTATTTCTGTTTATCGTGTGCGACATAATTATCGGACCCTTCCAAGATAAATGCCCAACATATATAGTTCATATTTGTTTCATAATAATAATTTTTTATCCCATAGTGATGAACCAACTCTTAACTCTTTATGTCTAACTAGACACCTAATTTACTCATTCCCTCCAATAAAGACTTGGATTAATCTGCTCTGTCCAATAATTTTATCGAGAAACTAACTAAAGAGCATAAAAATAACAAAAATATCCTTACCTAAATTATAAATTTGCTTCTCCTGACATTTTTGCCAGTCTCTTATTTCCTCTTTCTATTCTTTCGTGGTCGCCTCCAACAAGTGTTGATCATAACTGCATTGCCTCTCTACCTCGCCTTGCAACTATAAGGTGGTAAGGTGAGGCGGTTGGACAAAGGCGGTGCTCGACGCTTGTTGGAGATGACCATGAAAGGAAAAAAAGAAGATAGAGAAGGCAGACAAAAAAAAGGTAGGGAAAATAATTTTGTAATCTAAGTGAAGACATTTTTGTCATTTTCATTCCTTTCGATAAGGTTATTGGACCATGTAATAGGGTTTTAAAAACTTAACTTACCATTTTTATAGAGAAAAATCGTTGTTTTTATTTAAATAATAATATTTTTGAGATTGAATCGTCACAAATTCCCTTTCTTCTAATTCATCATCTATAAGTTCACATTTTAATTTGATTTAAATTAGTCTCAAAAAAATTTTTTGGCCCACACACACTTATTAATTAGGTATCTTAAATTTATTCTATATTATTATGGCATTATAGTTTATCGTTTTAAAATATTAATTTAAGGTATCTATTAGAGTGATGAGATTAAAAAATATATCTAATACTTATCAAATAGATGACTAATGTAAAATTGAGACGATTGTTTTGATTTGAGGTGGCGTGGTTTTAATTTCACAAAAAGTGTTTAGTATTAATCAATTAATTAAATTAAATGAGCTTTGCAGAATATAGTTGAGAGAGGGCTTGTTTGGGAGTATCATTTCTCATTTGATTAACTGTGAAAGCAACTAGTCATGATAACATAGGACAGTGCTTTAACTTGATGGAGGCTAGATAGCTAGAGGCATTTGATTTTTTATTTTTTTTTAAATATGGGGTAAGACTAAGAATTAAGAGACTCAGACTTTGAGTCTGATATTGTCTCAAATTATGCTTTATCCATCTGAATTAGGCATTGTGATTGATAATTGTTTTTAAAATTTACATGACACACATAATTATCAAAGAATTGAATCGTACCCTTATTAAGTGTTATTGGTGACATCATTTATCCTTTTATTTTATTTTTATAATTAGATTAAGTTTATAAATTTAAGATCTATTATGCTTATTATATAATAACAAGTTAAGAGAGAGTAGTTTTTTAGATTTTTTTTCATAATTATTTTTTCACATGGTATCAGAACCACCGATAAGAAAAAAACCCTAACCTAGTTGTGTATTTTTTTCCAACATTTAGAAACCCTAACCGTTAAACTCTAACCATCACTGCTCAATACCAAAACCCCACTGTCCGACCACCATTGGATAACACCGCCACCACCATCAAGTTCGCCGCCCCTAGATCGGTCGACCGCCGAAGACTCGTCGCAACTAGACCACCCACGTGCTGCCGCAAATTGCTGCCTCCGTCTCCACCCGCCAACGCATGACAAGATCCACCGGTCATTTTTTTTTTTGGCTTTTCCAAATTTGAGTGCCGGCAACTCCTCAAGCCACTTCCAGTGTCAAAACCCTCGCCATGTCTGATTCCAGTAACGCCGTTTCTACTAGTATTATTCCCGCTTCGGTACATGTTGCCCCTGGCGCCTCTCAATCTTTTATTGTCTCCAATTTTGGGACAACCAATATTACCACTATCAAGTTGATAGGGTCAGACAATTATCTCTCATGGGCAACATTTCTCAAAATGTGGTTCAAATGGCAAGGCCAAGCAGATCATCTTATCACAAAGGTTGAAAGTGTGTCAGAAGCGAATCAGGCCAAATGGGAACAAGTTGATGCCCAGTTAGGAAGTCTATTGATCCTTCCATCATGCAACTTTTTCTTTTCTTAGAAACTTGTGTTGATGTGTGGAAGGAAGCTGAAGAGTGTTATACAAATGACATCCAACGTTTGTACACTATAGTTTCTAATATCAAGAATTTCAAGTAGGAGTCGTCCATGGAATCTTATATGGGACAGGTTCAGGCCCTCATGCAAGAATTTGATGCTCTTATTCCTCTCACTAAAACCCGTACCGAACAGATTGCTCAACAAGAGAAGTTTTTTATAGTTATTACTCTCTCCGGTTTGAAACTAGAGTTTGACACCATCAGACATCAAATCTTGACCAGCTTCGCTAGCCCTAACATGAAGAACTATTTCAAAAGGTTGTTGAATATGACATGTGCACATGGTATGTCATCTTCTTCTCATATTGTTCCTCTAGCCGCATCTCTAGTTCTTGTGTCTCAGGCTTCAACCGTATGAGGAAATAGAGGACGCAATAATAATCGCTCACGTCCATAGTGTACCTTTTGTAAGAAATTGGGTCATCTTGAGAACAAATGCTAGAAAAAACATGGTCGGCCAACTGTTCCACCTATATCATCTACCAGTGCAGCTCATGTATTTCATAACGATCCTAGTCCTACTCAATCTCCACCAAAGTTCGCAATTGGTATCTATGTCTGCAACTGAGTATGATGCCTTCTTGAAGTTTCAGGCTACCTAGCCGTCTCATCCTGGTAATCTCATTGCTTATGTTGCTAAAGGCTCATCTATTAGTTATTGGATTATAGATTCTGGCACCACTGACCATATGTGTGGTAGTGAACTTTTTTCTCCTCACTTACCTATTATGATACGTTACCTACTGTTATCCTGCCTGATGGCACTAAAATTGCAGTTAAAGGAATCAGTCAAATCACACTAACCTCGTCTTTCTCAATAAATTATGTTTTATATCTTCCTGATAGTCTTTTTAATTTGATTTCAGTTAGCCAACTTTTCAAAATCCTTAACTGTTCTGTTATCTTTACTCCTACCTTTGTTTGTGTTCAGGACCAGGGTACGGGGCAGACGATTGGCGTCGGACGTGAGTCACAGGGTCACTATCATCTTGTTGTGCCTAGTTCACCGATAGCTTTCACCAGTACTGCTTCCCCAGATCTTCTCCATTATCGTCTTGGTCATCCCAATCTCTCCAAACTAAAGAAATTAGCTCCTAATTTGTCGTCATTGTCCATGTTTAATTGTGAGTCATGTCAGTGTGATAAACACGCTCGTTATTCTTTTTCTCGTCGAGTTAATGATAGGGCTGAGACTCCCTTTTCCCTTGTGCATTCTAATGTATGGGGGCCCAGTCGCATCAATTATACTTTTGATTTTTCATATTTCGTTTCTTTCATTGATGACTTTTCCCATTACACTTGGTTGTTTCTTATGAAGAGTCAATCCAAATTATTTTCTATTTTTCAAACATTTACTGCTAAAATAAAAACACAATTTGGAGTTTCTATAAGTGTCTTCCGTAGTGATAATGCCTATGAGTATTTTTTTTCTCCATTTACTACTTTTATAACTGCTAATGGCATTTTGCATCAATCTTCTTCTCTTTACACACCTCAACAAAATGGGGTTGCTAAGCATAAGAATCGTTATCTTATTGAGACTGCACGGACGCTCCTTTTACATGCCAATCTCCTCACTAAATTTTGGGGTGATGTTGTTCTATTTACATGTTATCTAATCAATCTCATACCATCTTCAGCGTTACAGGAGCAAATTCTTCATTCCTTTTTGTTCCCTACACAGTCACTTTATTTTGTTCCTCTTCGTGTTTTTTGATGTATTTATTTTATGCATTCTTTTTCACTTGGACAGGATAAACTTGCTGCAAAATCTCTTAAGTGTATCTTCCTCGGCTATTCTCGGTTGCAAAAAGGCTATAAGCTTGGTTGTTTCCAATGGATCTAAATATCCGACTCTTACCAGGATAGGGAGAGCTTTATTCAGACCCTGGAAGGTATAGGAGACTGGTAGGCAAGTTGAACTATCTCACTGTCACTCATCCTGACATTGCTTTTGTTGTGAGTGTAGTTAGCTAGTTCCTTAGTTCTCTATGTGATTCTCACTGGGATGCTGTTATCCAGATTCTGAGATATATCAAAAGAGCAACAGGTAAAAAGCTACTTTATGATGATAAAGGACACATAGATATTTGTTGTTACGCAGATGCGGATTGGGTAGGATCTCATTCTAATCGTCGATCAACTTCTGGGTATTGTGTTCTTATGGGATGAAATCTGGTTTCTTGGAAAAGTAAGAAACAAAATGTAGTAGCCAGATCTAGTGTAGAGGCAGAGTATCGAGCTATGGCTAATGCAACTTGTGAGCTCATCTGGTATAAACAACTTCTGCAGGAACTCAAGTTTTGTGAAGTGTCTCTTATGAAGCTTATTTATGATAATCAGGCTGCCTTACACATTACTTCTAATCCAGTGTTCCATGAGCGGACTAAGCATATTGAAATTGACTGTCACTTTGTTAGAGAAAAGTTAGTTTAAGGTGTTATTGTTACAAAGTTTGTTAACTCTAATGATCAACTTACAGATATCTTCACCAAATCTTTAAATGGTGCTCGAGTGGAATATATTTGTAACAAGGTTGGTTCATATAATATCTATGCTCTAGTTTGAAGGAGAGTGTTAAATTTATTAGTATATATTATAGTTATTATATGTGTTTTTTATTTTTGTAATTAAATTAAACCCATAGGTTTAAGACTCATTATGCTTATTATAAATAACAAACTAAGATATACTAGTCTCTTAGGTTTTTTCTCATAATTATTTTCTCACAACTTTGTATAGAAAAGTATTTGATAAAAAGATTAGAACTTACTTGAATTAGCATATTAAATGATTAAAGAGAACATAAAAATTATAATTATATATAAATATGTAAAAAATCAATTATGTATACATTTTAGTGTTAATTTAAATTACTATTTTAACAAATCTTTGTATAATTTGTAATATAAAAATAAATATATTTGTTAAAATATTTCTAAATATATATGTGATTATAAAGAAACCTAAAATGTATTATATATAAATATAAATCTTTGAAAGCATATATATAAATATATAATAAAAAAATTAAATGGCATAGAAGAGCCGTTTCCAAATTGTTTCTCATTCCCGTTTCGAACCCTATTTATATTTTTTTAAAAAAAATATTTGTTTTCATATTTTCATTTTATATTAGAAATGTTTCCTATTTCTTTTTCCATGTAACTTAGTGAATACCAATATATGAGGTTTTTTCATTTATGATAATAGAGATGTTAAGCAGATCAAGTAGCCTCTGGGATGGTCAAATCCTACATGTGATGAGCTCAATAAGCTAAATAAGACCTGGCTCAATGTATATAGAGTTGGGTCGAGCCCAACAAATTTGGGCCCTTGACTCGATCCACCAACTCAACTTGTTGGGCTCAATTCATTGGGCTTAGCCTAAATTTATTTTTTGAAAAGAGAAAGTTATAATTTTGTATATCTTATGCACAATTATATATAGTCATGCACAAAATGCTATGCTCATTTTAAGTAAATGTTAAATATATGTTTATTGAATGAGGAACTTTTTATAACTTTTAAATATTTATAAATTTTTATATAGTTCTAAAAATATAATTGGATCATTAAAAACTAAAAAGTTGAAAAGATTGAAAGATAAAAGTTTTAATTTTCAAACATTTAAATTTTAATACTAACTTCTAAGTTTTTAAATTTGTTATTTTAAAAGTTAAATTAGTATTTTTAAAAATACTTTTATATCTCATACACTACATAAATAAATATAATTTTTAAATTAATTTTTAGACAATATAAAAAATAGGCTAATCTAACATGCTTTTGTTGGACTCAGCCTATTTAGGTTCTTGAGCTTGAGCCTTGCCTAACTCATGAGTTTGGTGGGTTGATCAATTGGTTCAATTTATTTTAGATAGGCTCATAAGTCGAGTTGGGCTCTATTTTGCATTAACAAGTTAGGCACAAACTTGATTAAACCTATTTGACATCATATATAACGGGAGCAAAAAAAAAAAGAAGAAAAATGAAAGAAGAAGAAGGTAGTTGCAACTAATTGTCGATCACTCTTCCTTGGTAGTGGCAAACCTCTTTTCTTTAGTGAGAGAAAGAGGGAAAAAAAAAACGATGAACAATTTTGGTTAGGGTTTTTATAAAAACACGAAAGAAATTAAAATTTGTGCTAATTCTTTGGGTATATTAAAAAATTTTAGCCAAACTCAACAGCACCTAACCATTTGGATGATGTTGCATTGAGTCCTAACTCAACCCAACCAACTCAATGCAATTGGTCTCAAGTTGGGATTGCCAAATATTTTGTGTTATTGTATTTGAGCAGCAATTGTAAGATAATTCTCTTTTGTACATAAGAAATTATAGAAAATATAAGGCCCTAGTGGACCTTATTTTAATGAAGCCCATGAGGCATTCAATAGACCTCTTAGTGAGGGAAGGGCCTATTAGGGCACATTTGCATGAAGGAGTTTAAAGACCTTAATAAAAGATGCCTCTTCCAAAGTTGTCTTTTCTATGCAAGTGGTTGAACATCTCCCTCTTCATTCTCCTTTTTTTTCTCCGATTTTATTCTAATCTCCTTACGCTTCAATCCCCAAAATTCCACCATGGGATCATTCAATTGAGCATGTTCTTCCCTTCTTTAATAGATTTATGGATCTTTTCTTTATGGGTTTGATATAAACCTTACTTACAGTCGAATTTTACAGATTCTCTTCCCTTCTTTCTCTCTCTCTCTATCTCTTGATTGTTCTCTTGCAATTGCTATTATTTGTTAGTCTTGAAGAATTTGAGCATTCGTTGTAAAAACAAGTAAACGCCTACCCTTCATCTTCTCCTTTGTTAATTCTTGTTTGGTTTTGTGTTTAGGGGTGAGGGTCGAGGCGAGACTTCTGATTTTTGGTCTTCAATCCTCTAATCCCTCTTAATCCCTCTCAATTTAATCCATTTATTACCAAGCCTTTAGTCGAGTTGTGAGCCTCTTACACGCGACGTCTCCTTGCTCTTGTTGATGAAGCCTTGGATCTATCCCTTAGGTGATTCAATCTCGTTACCTCTTCATCCCATCTTAGCTACCCACAAACAACCAAGGCAGGTGGTTGCGACCAAATAATTGAAACACTCGTCTCTTTAGAGTGTTTTTCCATATCATAATTTGGAGTTGTTTTTCTTTTTTCTTTTTCTTTTTTTTTGAAAACATTTACCTTAAGAGCTTTGGCCAACTCTTAAAATTTACATCTTGTTTTTAAAATCTTCATTTGTTTGACCTTTCATTTTCATCAATTTTTTTTCTCTAAATTCACTAAAGATTATTCTCATAAACAATGCTTAAAGAGATTTATCTATTGTGGCCTCGCATTTCCATTGAAACTATGGCATTCAGTTTAGTTCTTCAAGATAAGGTCTTTGTGAGTACGTTTATTTTAATATATCGAATCTAGATTAAGTCATAACTCGAATTAAGAAATCCAAATTTTAAATTATTCTGAAATACGGAATTTAAAAGAGGAAGAAAAACCTTCTGGGTGTCCAAGCAAAAATCTTTAGAAATCCTCAGTGAAAATTTCTAAATCACTACAAATATAAAAGTCATCTATTTTTATCAAAATAATGTAATAGGCTTTAAATGGAAACCAAGTTTGTACAATAGATTTAACATGTTTAACACACTTGATATTGCCAAAAGTGCCTCTTAAAAGATCCCCAACCATGTCACTTTAGACATAAGTGGTATAGAATAAAATAGCATAGTCATACATGATCATAGATGTAAATTAAAAGTCAAAACAAAATACATATTCGGAACTAATTTTTTTCATGTAAGATGAAAATTTATAAATTAAGAATTTGTGAGTGAGAACCTCATCGGGATCTTTTTAGAGAAGATCTTGTTTGTTCTTCTTAGTTTCCTGACTTCTTCTTAATCACCTTGATGACAAGCTTCCCCCCTTCACTTGTTTTCTCTTTTTCTTCCTCCCTTCTCTATTTTCTCTCTTCTGTTATACTTTAAATTTCTCAAATGAGAGGTCCTCCACAATTTATAGGAGCTCTCACATTCCATATCAAAAAGCAAATTAATATTAGAAAATTTGTCTTTTCTTTTTGTTTTTGAAACTTTTCATTTTTGTGAAACATCCTTATAAATATATATGAGAATGGAGGAAGAGAAAAAGAGTTTACGATTTAGAATTTAGCGTCAATGGATCAATAGGAAAGGGGTCAATTGGTCAATAGGGAGATGCCTTCTAAACCATCCCAAATGGTGAAAGAGGGTTACCTAAGACAGCCCTTGGTGCAAAGGGCAAGCTAGCGGGCGCTGCCCACTGTCAATTGGAGCACCTGGCGGGCTGGGAAGGTTTCCCTTGTTATATATATTATACTTCACATATATATGTTTAAATCATTTTACTCACTTTCTTGGTCAAATAATTTTTTCTTAAAATTAAGTCCGAATTTATTTTCTTAAACTTCCAAATATTTGAAAATTATTATTTTTAAATAAAATTCAAATTTATTTTCTTAAATCTCTAAACATTCTAAAATAATTTAAGATGTTAAAACAAAGGTCGCCAACTGCCACCACTAGCCAACATCTCTACCATTGTGCCATTGTAGTGGTAGCGCATGTGTTACAAGTCAGTAGTTACAACCAGATCCTTTAAATCTCTAAATTCTAATTTAGGGGTTTTGGTATGTTTGGTTCCAACCTAGTCCTAAACTAGGATAAGCCACTTATATTTAAGTTTTTATTCCAAAATAAGTTATTCCAATTTCAAGTTCAATGAACTAAATAATATTTAGTTCATTCCTAATTTTAATTAGACTTAAAAAAATAATAAACAATTGGGCCAATCTTACATTTTAATTAAGCCCAACCTTACATTTTAAAGACAAGCCCAAATCTAATATTTTATTTAAAAAAGCCTAACCCCAACATTTAAATCAAGCTCACAGATAATTTTGTTTTTTGAAACAATGACAACGTTAGCATAGCAATATTATACTCATTCTATTCCATTCTTCGAAATCGTTCTATCCTTGAGGTTAGCTCGTCGATTAGAACGCTTGTTTTAGGCTGCCGATTATTTTAGTTCTTGACTTTTATTTTAAATGTTTCTTTATGTGCTTTCATATAATGTTAGGTGACTTTGGTACTATCCAAACAAACAAGCAGCAATTAAAGGTTATACCTTCTCAAGTACTGTGAGTGGGGATTTATATTATGTTGGTTTTACCAAATTCATATACTTGTTCAATTTATAAATTTTACTATATTTCACTTTAATCGCATTTAAATGGGAAAGTAAGAATGCATAATATGATTCGTCATATCTTCGTATTAACGGCATAATGTCATTAATCATGTATGATATCTTATAAATATAAATAATAAAAATACATTAAATTACTTATTATGGGTGTAAAATAAAACTAACTCCTTGCATAATACATGAAGTAACTAGTTAAAACTTTGTAAGCTAGCCACCAAAACATGACGCAAATGACAAAAACTCTTAATTTTTTTTAAGAGTGGCAGAATATCAACTCTTGATGACGAAACAAATGTCTCATTTGATGTATTTACTTGAGAGTGTATAAACTTGTGATCGCGTTCGATTTACTCGAAAGCTGAATCAAGAGGAATGCTAGTATTGTCCAAAACTAGGCGGACGAAATTCAGACACCTAAGTCATAAAAAAAAAAAAAAATCATATATGCTAAGTTGCTAACTACAATGTTCGGTAGCTGTTGGTGCACCACATGTTTATTTAATATGTGGGTGTGAGTAAATGTAAGTATGGGTATGGGCATTGAGTAGGGTCTGCCATACTACTTGATGGTTCTACGTGTTTACTTCACTCATTTATGTAAATTGGATTGGCATGCTTAAATAAATTGTATCCCTATTCTAATTGCTTACTTGGTATGACAAAATATGGGATAAATTGTTGCATCATTCTCATTTCCCCACTTCATGAAACATTTAACTCACCCTATTACAAATTTTAGCTTGTCGGTTGGAGTTTAGGAAACTCACCTACAACATTTATTAAAAACTAAAGATCATGGTATCTATACTTTAGAATACTATATACGATATCCAATAATTAGAATAGATTTCTTGACTTAGAAGTTAGAACTCTTAATTTGAATATGTAATGAAATATTGGCACATTACCCTTAAGAATTATGGGACATCCATAAATGAATTCTATGAACATTTACAATATTATTATGTTTATTTATTCTCAAGAATGTGAATGGATGAATAACTATATCGGATGATAGATTTACTATTTCTTGGTAAGACTTACAATTCCATTAAGGAATAATAACAATTATGATCTTTTAATTTGGGTCGTGACAAAAAATGTCCACATTAAGGAACATAGAAATGTTAGAACTCACGACTATATACTTATGATAAGGGATAAATCATCAATAGAGCCATATGATTCTCATTTAAATTTTTGATAAAAATTTATTTGTTCAGCATTACCTATCTCTATTATTACATTTGCATATAAAAACAATGAGTTAAATTCATATCCACATTCACAGGGCTTTTCAATAACAGAAATTGTGGTCCATGGAGAATCTGTCTCTTTATTCCATCTGTTGATCCATAGAACCAAGGGCCCTTTGCAAGTTTGCAACCTTGTTCACATCTTTCTCTACTTGTCCCTTTTCACTTTGATTGGAAAATGAGAATGGGGCTTTGCAGTTCAGTTGGCTACTTGGTTTAGCTCACTTTGGCAATTGGCAGTAGTTAATATCTGAGGATTTTAAATGGGTTCTATAACTCAATTATAGTTTTGGGCTTTACATGCCTTTGAAACTTTTTCCAACTTCTCCTTCCAGTGTGGACCTCGGGGCTCCCAAATTTCTTATGAAAATGACATACAAATTTTCATTAAAAATACTTAAATAAATAAAATAATATAAAATGGCATTTATAAAACTATGACTGGGTCGTTTTGTATGAAACTTTTGTGAAGAAATTGTCCTTCTACCAACATTATTCTTTTAAGGATTATACTATTAGAGTGTGTTTGATTATACATATTTTTTATAGAAAATATGTAATCATTACACATTTTCTATGGAAAACAATCAAACACTTTTAATTTTTTCATGAAAAAATATGTAAGGTACAATCATTTAAAGCTTTTTTCCATAGAATTCATTTTTCAAGGGGGTGAAATAGTTTTTATTTTCTAGCCAATATTACCTAGAATTAAATTCTAGGTAATGCAATCAAACACACCTTTACTGTTTTTGAACATGTAATCTTTATAAAACTTTGTCTTTGCATAGCAAACTTCAGATTTCCCATGGGCATTTGTATGGTGATATTTCTTACATCCATCCATCCAAGACTTCCAAGTGCTAAAACATAGTAATAGTATGTGTGAGGAATGATATGTTAGCCAATGTGGGCTAGTAGGGAGTGTGTGGGTCCCACCTCCTCTCATGGGACTTACACCCTTTCTCTCGATTTGCCCGCATTGGGTAAATTTTATGTTGCCTAACGCGGGCATGCAGGGGGAGGGGGGTCACGTGCCCACGCCACTCTCTGAGTTTGTTCATGTCAGACAAATGTTATGTTACTCGACGCGAGTAATATAATATTTCACTAAATATATATATTTGAATAGAGGATGAATTTTGATAATAATAATAAAATTCATCTTTTATAACATGATATAGGTTTGAGTTGTGAAAATAAAATAAGATTAAAATTATCTAAAAGAGCGATGTTCTCTCGACTTTTGTAAAGTGGGGAGTCTTACTTGACAACTTAATTGGTGGCATTACTAACTAAAAATTCATGCATAGAAATGAAAATTTCCCCTCATATATGATATTTAGATGCAAGTATATATGCACTGATTTTTGCATTAGCTCACAAGTCAAGTTTACACATCCCCCCTGAATAGCTCAAGCCCAGTCAGATGAAAGAAGTACTTAATCTGCTTGATTTTACATTAGGCTTTTAGCGCATTTAAGTAAGGTGTCAATTAAATGGTTCTCAATGCTTATCTATGAACCATCGAGAGAGATGCTAAACAGTGGAACACCACTGCCACAGTTGGGAAAAGATTGAATGATTGTAATTTTGAACCTTAAAATCTCTAAGAAATTATGCACCAAAATGATATGATAAGACATAAATAATTTTTATTGTTTCAATATTGGAACATTGAGGAACAAAGAGATCAAACTCGGGTATTTCTTGAACTATATTTCATTGAGTAAGTATAGTTTGGTTGAAACTAGGTTTACAGATGTAGGTTTTGTAGTATAATTAGAGTTAAGGTCTCCTACGAAACCGATAAGATGGAAATGGATTATATTCTAATGGATCTGGTTCTTACACCAAATGTTGGATGAAGAAGCTTTTCTCATGAAGAACTTCAATCAGTCACTTAGGCTGGTTTGTTTTCCCCATCAGCTACTTAACTCTCCGTCTCTACCTTTCCAGGATGGCTAGGACATTAATGTTCTCTTGCCACCTTATAATACAAACCTCTTACCTAACCCATGCCTCTTTCCATCTCATCCAAACTCAATAAAAGGCCAATTCTGTTGCAGCAAAACATGTGCAATTCTCCAATTCAACACAAAAAGCAGTAGCTTGCCTCATACTGCATACTAGAGCAAATCCCACAAAAATGGTGAACCAAATCCATTTCCCATTGTCACTTGTAGTGATCATCCTCTGCTTCCCCAATGTCTTTGCTCAGGCTCAGGCTCCGGCACAACCCCCGGTTACTCTGCCTCCACCAGTGGCCCCGGTTACTCTGCCTCCACCAGTGGCCCCGGTTGCTCAGCCACCCCCAGTAGCCCCGGTTGCTCAGCCTCCAGCTCAAGTGCAGCCCGTGACAATGGGGCCGGCACCAGCAGGGCCAACCAACCTCACTGCCATCCTTGAGAAGGCTGGTCACTTCACCACTCTCATCCGGCTGCTGAGGAGCACACAGATTGATGCTGAAATCTACAAGCAGCTCAACGATTCGAGCCAGGGCCTAACAGTTTTTGCCCCAACTGATAATGCCTTTGGCAACCTCACCCAAGGAATACTCAACTCATACAGTGATCAGCAGAAGTTCCAGCTGGTGAAGTTCCATCTCCTCCCCTCCTTCTTTTCCCTCCCCGAGTTCCAAACTGTCAGCAACCCGATGAGCACAGAGGCCGGGAGCAACTCTCAGTACCCATTAAACGTGACCACTACCGGCAGCGTGGTGAACGTATCAACCGGGGTTGTTAATGTAACAGTAGATGGCACCGTTTATACTGATAACCAGCTGGCAGTGTATCAAGTGGACCAGGTGCTTCTTCCATTATCCTTTTTTGTTACTCCAGCACCGGCTCCTGCACCATCATTATTGGTGCCCAAGAAGAAGGCTCCATCTCCTTCAGCCCAATCCACCAGTAATTCTGATGATTCTGATACTAGTACTACTACAGCTTCTGGTGCAATTCGATTGGCAATCAATGCCATGTCCCTTGCAGGATTTGTTGTTGCAGCACTGTCTTTATGTGCTTGAGTCGAAAACGGTTGCTGTGGATTGTGCTTTGTGTACAAGTGTCCTGCTATGCAGGCACTGCCTCTCTTTTATTGTTTTGACTTGAAAACTGTTTGATGTTGATTGTCTTTTATGTCACACTGTTTCTATTTTTTCATTGAAATAGAATAGTTCCTGTTGAGTAATCTCTCTCTCTCTCTCCCTCTCTCTCTCTTTCTGAGTGAACTGTTCCCTTTAAAAAAAAAAAAGAACTCATCTATCAAGGAAACATGTTTATCTTTAGCAATTGGTGACTGAATAGTTAGGTTGTTTGGAAATTTGAAGATAGAAGTAGTCCCAAAAAAAAGAAAAAAAAAACTACCAAGATTTGTGAGACATTTGCAATATTTTGAACAGAGGAGAGACCTCAATCAACAAATTATTGAATTATCCATAAAATATTTCTGTAATCAAATCGATTAAATTCAGCACCTTCTTTCACCAGATCCATGGCTTCGATGTGTTTCCTTCTGCCATATCCTGCCCGTCATCGGATGAAAGCAGTGTTCAACCTGATTAATGTACCCGAAAAAGAAAACAAAAACAATAACACAGTTTGAATGTAGAAGGTTCTTTAGTATGAAATGCATACAAGCAAACAATCTGGATGCCTTCTCCAAGCTCATAAAAGCTGTTCCTTTTTTCTTTTTGCTAAGTTCAAAAAAGATGTTTCAGTAATAGATAGTCCGCCGTCAGATTTGAGTGGTAATATGAGAATAAACTTGTACTGCAATTTGAAGTGTTAGGAATCTGTAAGAAGTTATATTTATGCCAAAGAATTTAAACCTACTTTTAGTCCATCTGTTGAGTACAATTGTAAAGACAGATTTATCCATTCAAGGACAAGCAATTGGCTGTTCCTACAAGTTTTCTTGTCAAATTAAAAGTCTTGTTCATAATTCAACATTCAGAACTCAGAGAAAGTAAAAGAACAAATTCGGCTATTTCTTGAAGGCAAACACAAGAAGCTGCCGGTAAAATTCTATTGCAGAACATAAGAATACACCTCTTGATCCCATTGATACTGCATGAATTTCTTGAAAATACAAGTGTTCCGTCAACAGATCTTTCAAAAAAGAAAAGCCATCTCACTTGACATCTGGTTCCAAGAGGGGATCTAACAAAAAATTAGAAGTGGCCTTAATTTCTACATAAAGGCTGTCCCAACCTCAAAAATGAAGAAAACATGGTTCACTGATACTAACAGTACCTCAACGGCAAGCCAAATTGTTTTTTCCCCATTGCTAAGCAAACTGCTAGCTGCTTAAACATAATCTCTCATTTTCTGTATCTCTCTACCTTACATGAAAAGTGGGATATGAATGTATTCTTTCAACCAGTAAAATGTGTCCCATTACCTAACTAGACAATCACTTGCCATCTAACCCCACTCAATAATAACCCAATTCCCTTGCAACTCTGCCTATCGAATTCTTCTGCATTTTATGTTCATAACAGCTAGGTTTTCAGCAGATACAGCATAGCAGAAAGCTCGATAAAATGTTGAAGCAGCTCGTCCCAATATTGCCACTTATCCTGATCTTCTTCCTCTATTTCCCAGCAGTTTTTGCTCAGTCTCCAGCACCAGCCCCGGCTCCATCAGGCCCGCCTAATGTTGTTAAGATCCTAAAGAAGGCAGGTCACTTTTCCAAGATGATCCGGCTGCTCAAGAGGACAAAGATGGATGACAGAATTTTCTCACTGCTCAACAACTCAAACCCCCTAACCATCTTT
Organism: Diospyros kaki; assembly: GCA_036245055.1. Classification (NCBI taxonomy): domain Eukaryota; kingdom Viridiplantae; phylum Streptophyta; class Magnoliopsida; order Ericales; family Ebenaceae; genus Diospyros; species Diospyros kaki. Next base: position 39,919,188 of record BSEG01000009.1, on the reverse strand, counting down.
GCTCCAACCGATGAGGCCTTTGCTCACCTCAAATCAGAGACTCTGAAGTCGTTAACTTTCCAGCAAAGGATTCAGCTGGTGCAGTTTCATGTCATCAATAATATGCTTTCCTTCTCGGACTTCGAAACAGTTACCAATCCATTGAGCACACAGGCAGGCGACAACCGCAAGTATATGTACCCGCTCAACGTGACCATGACAGGGAATCAGGTGAACATATCAACCGGGATTGTTAATGCAACAGTGACAAACACTATCTACACTGATAACCTGTTGGCATTGTATGAGGTGGACAAAGTTCTCCTACCTCTGCACTTCTATGTCTCACCACCACCCGTTCCTCCACCGCCAGCAAAGCCAGTGGTGGAAGTCCCTCCTCCGGAATCCCCTCCAGCTGATAATTCGTCCGATGCAACACATAAGATTCACCATGGACTCACTGTAATATCTTTCATAGGCTCTGTTGTTGCAGCAATTTATTTATGCCTTTGATCCGACAGCTGCTTCATGATCATTGGCTTTTGTGTGTGGGCAATGTTATTTTTAATTTCAAAAAATGATTCCATTTCTCTTGAATAAACTCTCTCTCCCTCCAACATTGATTCCAACGATTAAAACTCATGCAAAATTTTCCAATAGATACATGATTCTGCCAAAAGAATTGGGAAAAATTTAAAACTGCAATTTCTATTTAATCCATATTCAAGAGTGGAACGTATTTCATTTGAAGTCAAAATCATTAGATTCATTTATACTGAATGGAAATTTCCAGAAAAACATTTCTTGTAAATACTAGCTTCTATCTTTACATAGAATGAAGTTGAATTGACTGGTATGCTTTAGTCTCTTTGATCAACTCATTACAACAATGCAGCCTTTAAGATCCAATTGATCCACAGATCAAAACCCTTTTATTTTGACAATCATGTAAACAATTGAATGGGATGTTTCACCAACCAGAACCTGTCAGATCAGTTTAATGCTTTATCCTGTCAGATCCAAAACATAAAAAGGAAAGAAGCCCCGATTGATACTCTCACTTTTATTTAGTGATGCTTACCTCTGATCTTCCTGACAGATATGAAGAACAAAATAATAAAGAAAAAGATCTAGGGAAAGTAGCATCTGTCACCAACCTCTAGACATCCAAATCAAAAGGCTTGAAAAGAGGCCTCAGAGAAAGTTGCATCAGTCACCAAACTTCATATCATTTGCAATTGTGACACATTCTGTTCTGAATGAATTATGCCAATCCTAACCCTCAAAATTCTGCCAGAAACTATGTATGAAACCAATTCAAAGTACTTCACTGCTTGCTAAGAACAAGTACACGAACAAAACGAAAAGAAAAACCAAGGAAGATCATATGTTGCCAGAACTTCTATGATCTTTTACCAAGTTACTGCATAGATGACTTAACAGTAAGACTTGGTACATCCATTCCATGGATATGTTAACAAGCTATACTGTGTACCGGCAGAACATCAAGGCTAAGATGCATTGACAGACTCAGAACAGTAATGCTACGTTTTGAACTAGGTATCAAATGGGTCTGGGTAGAACTCACTCCTAAAAGCTAACTCAGAGGAGCAGAGTGCCCAACCACATATAAATAATATAACAAGCCAGTAACTTAGCGATATGGGACAAATGCAACTTCTAACACTAGGATCTGCGGATTCCAAACAAGCAAGGGGAACGCTTCGAACAAATATGATAATCTGTTCCCTCCCCTGACTCTCACATGCACAAGGGAAACACCCCCCCCCCCTCTCTATTTTTCTATTCATCGACAAATCATTGTTCCAATCATAGTCATAGCCCAAGTATGAGACAGGGCTGGCTAAATGCTGTTGAGGGGAGAAACACAATCAGCCATTTTCTTTTCTTTTCCTTCCACAAATCCTTGTTCCAATAATAGAAAATGAAGCTATTGCCGAGTAATTTCAGCTACAGAACGGTGATAATTCCAGCCATTGCATCAAAACCCTGTGGAGGAAGGTTTCTTCATATCATTCAGTGGCAATCACATTACCAGCTGTTCTTCCCCCAATAGCAAGCAACTTCTCTGCTCTCACACCTTACTGATAATGCCAGAATATGAATATTACCTTAAAATCTATCCTGCTACCTAATTTCACTCTCAATAAAATCCGAATTCCCATTCATCCATCGCAAGCCAGACTAAAGAAACTTCAGAAAACAGTACTGATCTTCTTCATATCAATGGCCAACAATCTTCTCTCACCGTTGCCTCTTCTTCTTATCTTCTTCCTCCACTCTCCCACGGTCTCTGCTCAGCCTCCGGCAGCTGCTCCTGCGCCACCCGGTCCACCCAACATAACGGCAATCCTCGAGAAGGCAGGCCACTTCAGTAAACTAATCCGGCTGCTAAAGCACACCCAGATGGACGACAGAATCTACAAGGAGCTCAACAACACCGAAGAAGGTGTTAGAATATTTTTGAGAATATTGCTAAATTATTTACTTATAATTATTTATATATCCAACGCAACATAATGCATTTGGATCGATATTTTCTCTCTTAGCACCATCATTTCTAATAATCTCAAAATATTCTAACTGAAGGTCTGACTGTCTTCGCGCCGAACGATAAGGCCTTCACTGACGTGGAGAAACGCCGGCTGATGAAGTCCTTCACGGAGCTGCAGAGGATTCAGCTCTTGCAGTACCATGTCGTTCCGACTCTGATTCCCTTCTCGGAGTTTCAAACTCTGGGCAATCCGGTGAACACCGAGGCCGGAAGTAACACCGACGATCAGTTCCCTCTGAACGTGACTACGTCGGAGGATCAAGTGAACGTGACAACTGGGGTTGTGAATACGTCAGTGTCAAGCACAGTATATATCGATGACAAGCTTGCTGTTTACGAGGTGGACAAAGTGTTGCTTCCCTTGCATCTCTTCCCGGCGACGTCGGCTCCTGCTCCGGCGCCGTCCAACCCGGAGAAGAAGGCTCTACCTCAGCCGGAAATTTCTGCGGCGATGGCTGTGACTGGGCCGGAACCGGAACTTGAACGCTTCATGCTATTTGCTTTGCAGTTTCTGTTTTTGCAGTATTTTCTTTGAGTTTGAGATGAGAGCTGCTGGTGCATGCAACATGGACTTTTCAATTTTCTGCTCATTATAAACTCAATTTTCATCTTTTCTATTAAAAAAAAAAGGAAAAAAAATTTCATCTTTATAAATGGACTCATCTAAATTACACCACCAAATGCTAAATTTAGATAATATTGGGTCTTCCTAAAATGATCCAAAAAGAAGAGTTAATTATATTAAAATTAAAAAAAAATTAAACTTTACCCCATTTTTTTAAATTTTAATTAAATTTTATTTTCTAACAAATAATAGTAGCATATCTTGGACCGTGCTACATGTACCGATAATATGTACAAACTCGATGATCGAATCAGACTTCATCATCAATCATTGGACTTTATCAATTATGAAGTCAAACCTTTCATCATGGTATGAAACCCAATCGAATTTCATCTCGACTAGACTTCATCTGCTTTATCATGAGATAAAACCCGACCGGACTTTATTCATAAATAACAAATTATATTAAGACATTTTTAAATTTTAACACCTTAAATTAGCCTTTCACTAACTTAATTATTTGTACAAGAAATATTTTTCAGCATATATTAGCTTTAGTCTCTTTCAGTTGAGTCACCACCCATATTGGACCTTGTTGGTAAAATATGATAAATCTTTTTGGGCCTCTGCATCCAAAAAACTATAAAGTTACACTGTGGGCTAAGCCCATTTAGCTATACAGTATACAAATTGGGCCGTTTGTGGCCCAAATGAATTGTTACTAATTGAAGAGGCTGACTAAACTAAAATATATATTTAATTTACTAAAATGTCCCTAAGGTCTAACATATTTATATGAAATTGCCGCAATTGCTGTAAGTAGCCCTCCTGGTCCTAGCTAGGCAACAACAACTTACAAAATTTGTTTTAATATATATGCAAAATTTGTTTGATTGTCTAATCCACCAAAGTTTATATTAATTCAGTTATTTTGGCTAATTTTAGTTATTTTAGCCATTTTTGATAATATTTTTTTAATTTAGTTTATAAGTTAATTTGATTTGATGACCAATTTCTCTATTTTGAATTGTAGAATTTATTTTTTTTGTAAATTAAAAATTAAGTTTCATTTTAATATGAAAAAAATGTAAAAATAATAATCACTTGACTATAAAGCGAAGAATTTTATGCTCTAAATTTCTTTTTTATATAATTATTTTAATAAATAAAATATAAATCCTTTATTTTATACATATCATTATGCATGGGAAAAGGGTTTCTCAAAAAGCTTGCCATGACAAGGGTGCCCTTATTGCAATAAAGTTGGGGAATACTTTAAGGTCTCAAAATGGTATGCCTTTTTGTACATATTTCCATGGATGTGTAAAGGGGCACTTTTTAAATGATTTTTACAATATGGTTTTCCCCACCAGTGCCTTTAGGGCTCCCTATTCCAAAAATAAAAAGGTGCTTTGGTAAGTCAAAACTCAGTGAGTGTCCTTTAGAGTGAACCCTATTGGCACCTCCCAGGGACAACAGTGGCCTAATCTACGAGACCTCTCTTATTGGTCTCCTACGTACCCTAATCACAATACAACACAAAGTCATTGACCAAATACGATATAAATAACATTTTTATACAAAATAATGTATTTTATGTGTGTGTGTGTGTGTGTGTGATTGACAAAGAAGAAATTTATTAAAATATCATATTGTAAGGAAATAAAGTCACTTAATACTAGTTATTACTTGGTTGTCAGTACAAAAATTCAGCAAAAACTAACATCATTTCATTGCAATAAATTATGAGGCTTCACAGTGGATTTCGCCAATCTGGGGCCTAAATATTTGGAAAAAAGAAAAAAAAAATTAATTAACATAGATTTGAAAAGAAGGGGAAATTAGATTTTGAGAAAACATCAACTGAAACATTTCCCCAAGGGGCCTTCTTGGGACACTCGACATTCTGTTCCACAGTTCCAAGATTTTACTTTGTTAATTCATTCATTCAATCAAGAGAGAATAATATATAAGATTCACTTTTAATTTAATTTTAATTATACACATAAGCACAAAAGTCAAGGCCTAGTTCACATCCCATTCTTTTAAGAAACCCACCCCTTTTTGAAACTGAAAAGTTCCCCAAGAATTGTTTGGGGAAAAGGTAAAAATTGAGGTTACCCAAGGCACATCTAACCTTTTTTTCTTGAACAAAACAAACAGAACCTCCAAGTGCTGCTACGTACAGGAAAGATTATTTAGTTTAGTTTAGTTTTGAAAACAGATAAATTGAATAGAAAATTATTCAGTCTTTAGTATATGTTTTCAATTAGCAGGAAAATATGTAAAATGTAATATTTTCTCTCTCTCTCTCTCTCTCTCTCTCTCTCTATAATATATATATATTTGATGGGTGGTTTGTTTATGATTTGAGAGGATGACGATGGTGATGGTGATGGTGAGGAGGAAGGGGCCAATGTGAAGAAGATGAGAGAAGAGAGACAATAAAAAGAAGGTGGCATATAAAATCAAGAGAAGAGAACAGAGGGGAAAGCAACACATCATTCGTGTGGCATCCATTGCTGCCCTTGTCACTTCACTTGTTCACTCTCTTTTTTTTCAGGTCATCTCAGAATTTTAATTAATGAATTAGGAGAGACCCCAGAATTTGTTCAACTATTAATTCTTGTTACATCAATTTTAATTTGGTTTGAATTTTTGCAATTAATTAGGCTAATTAATTAATTAATTCGTAATCTGAATTACAAATCCCATCATAATTATATAATAATTCATGTAAAACTTGAATCCACCTCACCCAACCGGCCGGCCTCTTGCTTCAAGTCATCGCGGTTTATCTAAGATGTTTACTTGGCATTCGGTTTTGTTGAAAATATATATGATAAAATCAAGATGATTTGCAAGGAAGAGATTAATTGCTGTGCCACATGATGAAGAGTAGATTAAACTAATAAATAAACAACACTCAGGAGTTGCAAGATTCATACGTAATATTAAAGCTTCAGTGGTTGCCACCGAAATGGGTTAACCCCATCGAAGATGCAAACTTAGCCAGCTCCTCATGCAAAAATGGAGCTCCACCTCCCATGCCCAGAAAATCTCTCGTCAGATTGCTCTCCACCCGGTTCAATCCAACCGATGAGCTCAAATTTGAACCGCCCATTATCCCGTCGCCGGCGCTCACCAGAATCTCCGGCGCCTTCGAAGCTGCCGAATTCATTGCTCCTAAAGTACTGTGGGCCATGAATGGCGGACTGGTGCTGGTTGTGGAGCCCATCTGAGCCGCCTTCTGCAGCAACGCCGTGGCCGACATCGGGGCCACCGACGAGCTGGGTTGGAGCGCTTGCTTGTCGGAGTAGAGAGAAGTCATGGCTCCCGCCATGCTTGACCCTTTGTTTTCTGCTCCTGCTCCGGCTCCAGCCAGGGCAAGGTTGGCCGGCTTTGAAGTTGCAATGTTCTTGTCACTAATCCATTGTGATTGGTTATAGGTTCCGAAACATGGCATCGGACCGAGCAGATTCGCCGGCGCCATTTGCAGCATATCAGGCAAAGAACTGGAAGAGCCTGATGAAAAAAAATATATGATTATAAGATCAAGAGTTATAATATAATTAAAAGTTGAATTTAAAATATTCTATTTTTGGGTTCTGGTGCTCACCCATGAGTGAATTCCCGGCCGGAAAGACGCCATAATTTGGTCTGAAACCTGCACCAAACTGGAGGTTTCCGGCGTCGGCGCCGGAAATTCCAGCCGGAGGAAAATTGTTGACACCCTCGTTTCTGAAGTTCAAGTTGGTGGCTGCAACAGAAGTGAGTTTTGCGCTCTCTTCAGCCAGGGCATCACAGAAAGCTCTGTGGGTGATGAAACTGTCTTTCCTGAGCCAATAAAACAAGAAAGCCCATTTCAAGAAAAGATACGAATTTCCGGGAAAATTCAATGCTCATCCATAAGCCGGCATTAAATTCGATTCTATTTGCATTAAATTCCAACAAAAATACCACTGTAATAATTCGATCTGAAGCATTTATTTCTTCCACAAAGTGCCAGCTGAAGTTACTCACGGCCGAAACTAGAACAACACTGAATTGAAGCTCAGAAAGTTGCCTTTTATGATTCAATATTCTCAATCCTAGTAATTTATCACCTATATATATATATATATATACAACTCTCTCTATATACAGTTCTATATGATTAAACATATAATTTATTCAAAATAATACAAATTAATCACTCTAAATGTTGCGTGTTAAGATTATCATATTTTGAGTTTCATCTCTTACGTTTATGCTCATCCTTCTAATTAATAATACCTGGAAAAGAGGGTGCCACAATCGCACTTATACTCTCTAGTCCCGCAAGTCTTCGAGTGGGCTTTCCAGTCGGATTGAACCGCGTATTTCTTCGAACACTTATCGCACTTCCACTTCTTCTCGCCGTGCTTCCGGCTGAAGTGCTTCTTGATTCCGGTGAGGTCGCCGAGGGCCCGGGACCGGTCGTGGTGGACGCAGGTTTTCTCCGGGCATATATAGACCTTCTTCCTCACCTCCTTGGTGGACTTCTGCTTCAGCTTCCATGGCAGATTGTGGCCTCTTCTGTGAAGCTGCAGGTTCTGGTCTCTTTGGAACCCTTTGTTGCAGATTTCACAGATGAATCTGTTAGTCGCCATCAGAGTCTTTGGCGATAGAGCAATCACCTCAGCATCTGGATCTGCAAATTACAATAAATTAAATTAAACTACTGCATATGCATATATGTATGTATGTATGTATGTATAAACAATAAAATTAAGCTTGCTTGCCTGGAGTTCCAGGGAGATTTCGCTTCTTCTTGGCTACTGAGTTTGGTTTAGGGTTAGGGTTAGGGTTAGGGTTCGGATTGATGGAAGTGGGAATTGAAAAGATTTCAGGGGACATCATCATTTGGATCGAATAATAATTCAGTAGTGATTTGTGTATCAGGAGATGAAGTAGTGGAAGTGGTACTAATTAGAAGCTGCAACGAGTAAAAGCCAAGAGCTTTGGAGAGCAAACACGGTAGAAAACAAAAGCGATTCCAAGATTTTCAACAAGAACAAGGAGATAAATTCTGGGTATGATTTATTATTCAAATGTCGGACTCCCTGGACCGTGCCAAAAGAACAAGAAACCCCCAAAAACCAAACTTGAATCGTGAAACCAGGAAAATATTCTAAGACTTCGGATGCTTCTTACACAAAGAGAGAGAGAGAGAGAGAGAGAGAGAGAGAAGTAGCGAGCTAGCTGGGCTACTACCCTTTTTGATTTCAAGAAGAAAACACCAAAAGAACCATGAAAGCTATAGAGAATATTTCACTCTTCTCTCTCTCTCTCTCTCTCTCTCTCTCTCTCTCTCTCTATGAATTTACCCTTTTGTGTCCTCTCTCCTTTTATCTTACCCTTACTTTCAAGGTCGGCTAGCAGTAGAGTTGGATAAGATCACAATCTTACCTAAAAATTAAGAAAAAAAAATGACATAAAAAAATTAACATAATTCATCTTTAATGGTTATGTTCACAATTCTAAAAATAAAGACTAATCCATTTATTTTATAATTTTATAATTAATCTCACTAATCTTAATAAATCAATAATTAACAAGTGATATTATAGCAATTTAACAATACATTATCAGCCGTGAATATATATATATATATTGAAGCTGGACCACGTCTCTTTCTATCTCTACAAATATTATTATATTATTATATATAACGCATTGAAATAGTGAATGTATGTAAGTAGGAATTGGCTGTATGCTGCTTGAAACCAGAATGTGTAGAGTTGTGTGTGATTTGTCGCTTTTGGAGCTCAAACTCCGAGAACCAAAACAAATAATTAAGTACAGAATTTTCCTATTTATTTTTTATTTTCCAATGAGGAAACACCCAGAAAGTGAATAAAATTATAAAATAGCTGATGAGCTGCTGACCAGGAATGCTGCCGTTTCAGTAGCCTTACTGCTACTAATAAAGTACTCTTTAATAATTATTTTCCTCTTTCTTTGAATTGCAAAGTTACCCTTTTTACCTGACAGAGAACTCAAGATGATCAAGTTGCATGTGTGTGTGTATGCATGTATATATATATTATATACGTTAACATCATAATATTAATTGCAAAGAGTAGATTTTGTATAGATTGTGCCAAACTCATAGATATGTGTACTATGAGTCACATGCACATATAAATGAAGAGCAATATTGGTTTCCTTTTTGAATATTAAACATTAAGAACTTTAAACATATATATATAATTCTTGAAAGCAATGTATCAGTTAAGTTTCATCTGAATTATTAAACCAAATATATACTTGTTTATATAAGTATTTAGATACCCCTTTCAAAAATTCATTTAAATAGCAAAAACAAAACCTATTTTTTCCTCGCTTGATCATAAAAAAAAAATCATTTGATGAATAAGTTTTCCAACATGAATATTTCAGAAAAATCAGCCCTATCGGAATCTTTATAAAGAGCAAAACCTCTTGTAAATCAATAGAAAATCCTTAATTATTTAAGTTGTCATTGTTGAGTTTCATCATCAATAGTACTATTAAATCAATTATCATTGACGATGTGATTATAACATCCACATCAACATGCTGCGTATATTGTAGGGGACCATGTTACCAACGAAAAAAATGGGCTTTGCCGCCCTAGACACTGCTATCCTTGGGATGCAGCCTCTCCTTTGGCCTCTGGAGAGGGGAGGGCTGAGAAGCAGCGTTCTTCAAGCAAGTGTTTTGGCTTCTTGCCCTCACTAGGTAGTAAGGGGTTTATCCAAGGAGCTAGGCATTTTGATGTGAGGGTTGAACACTTCATTAAGTCGGTATTAATCCAAGAGAGAAGGAAGCTACATTTCTTCGATCCACCTTCCAAGCAAGGAAGAGAACAAAAATGGATCGTTTATGGTGGTTATGTAGGTTCGAGGATCTTACGCAATGGAGCAAACTCTTTTATCGTGTTGCATTTCCTCTAGCAACCTAGTTGCACACCCACAATCTATTATATGTTGGAGCAACTTGAGAACAACGATTAGGGTAACAACTTCAAATTAGGTTTTTCCAAAACCAAGGAACCTCATTGCAGCTTATTAAGTACCCTCCTTACCTTAGCTATACCTATAAAGCCTCGCCTTGATTTGACAAGCCCTACATTGGCGTAGTAAGTGTCACACCCTCTATTAAGCCCATGAGCATTAATGCCTCGACTCTAAGGTCCAACACAGGCTACAAACAATGTTCTCTCCATGAACATATCTCAACGTATAAAGCATGACCACTACTTAGGGATTGTTGTACCAGTGTCATAAATATATTGAACATTATGACACATTTTTGACAAATATTAGACATACCCATCTAGTGTATCTAACAGTTTATTAAAATTTTTTAAAAGAGGGCTCATGTGTGTCCTATATGAAACCACTTCAAAGACTAAATATGTAATTATTATTTTTTCCCTCTTTACTTTTACAACTAATTGATAAATGTATGATTCTTTTGTTTTTTCCATGTTTTGATTTCATAACTGGATTATGAGGGAAAAAGATGATTGGACTATGAGTTGATTGCTATAGGTTAGAGATATACATTTGAAATTTTGGCTTATGAATTGTAGATGCATATTTGTGAGTATAGAATATATATATATATATATATAGTTTTGAATCTTTTGATACTTTAATTATTAACTTGAAAAATATAAAAAATATTTTATTAAGTTACATTTTTGGACCGTTCATGCCCTACTTTTTTGAAAAATGAATGTGTCCTATGTCCACGTTAATTTGTTCTTCATAGATCTCAACTAACTAATTGATGATCCCACTAGCTAGTAGTAACATGTCCTCGACAAATTGGAACCACTAATGGTGATATCCTAACAAATTAGGATTGATTAAATCCCTAAGAAACTTATATAATAATGATTGCGTATAATAAGGATCATGGACTCTCCAAAATGAGGGGATCATCAACACCTATAAATACCATGGAAACTTACAAAAGGGCCTTCTCTTTTCTTCTTTTTCAACCTCATCTTCTTCAACTCTATGGTGATTTGTGTTATATATTGAACCCTATCCTGCCTCCCTACCATTCACTAGCTTAACATCCCTATATATTTTGGTGCCTTCAAATACCTTTATTTAACTAGATCATGGACTCAAGTATTAAAGGGCATTTTCAAGCAAGGCTAAAAAAGTCTTGATTAGTAATAAAGAACATTTTCAAGCAAATCTAAAATAGTCTTAATAACTTGTTTTGCAAGTGACCAATTGGTTCCATCTGAAAAATATATCATTTTCAAAATTAAATTATTGAACCAACAGGATCACCGTACTCTTAAGTCATATTCTTTCAGGTCATATGAATTTATAGATGGTTGATTTTTGCGACATTAATACTTGTTTTCTATCTTATTTTTTATGTTTCAAAAAACAATCACCCTTGTCAAATGTTCATGTATAAAAAGACACTATTTATTACGTACAAATGAAAAGACACATAAAATTAATTAAAAGACAAGGATCCCCTATTTACTTGGAAAAAAGAAAAGATAAAGAACCCATTGATTAAACCAAGGCAAAAATGTATAAATATAGACAGGTAAAGCAGAAAATAGAGAAGAAAACCAAGAAAAAGGAGAGACGCCAAAAAATAGTTTAATATATATCACGGGATGATAGATCATGAAGTGTAGTTTCATTATTAATTTAATGAATATTAAATATTAAAATGCATTATAATATAATTAAAATTAAAATTTATTAAAAATTAAATGAGTTTGGAAACTCATTTTCTTTTGGGAGTGGAGAGTGAGGGTTGATGAAAATTAATGAATGAAAAGAAAGAAAGGTCAATAAAGGATAAGGCCTTTACAGCCCCCTTCGATCAGAGGGAAAATCATTACAACATAATTAAAGCTGGGCCTGCCCCCAGCTCTTTAAATATATATATATAATATATATGGATATATGTTGCATGCAATGCAATGGCAGAAGCTTCAACAATGGAGGTGGCGGTGGTGGCCCAGTAAACAACTTGAAAGCAGCAGAAGCAGAAGCAGAAGCAGAAGCAGAGAGAGAGAGAGAGAGAGAGAGGGAGAGACAGAGACAGAGACAGAGAGAGAAATTACATAGAGTGAAGGGTGAGTTACGCTTCCCAAGGACGGGAGGTAGCTAGGGTTTGCTTTTTGGAGGAGAGGAGGAGGAGATGATGATGATGATGATGAGTCGGTCCGTGATGCTTCTGTCTGTCTCACTGCTGACTGTGTTAAGGGGTCCCACTTTTGTCTGTACTCTCTCACTCTGCCACCATCCATTCCCATCACTTAAAAAAAGTATCCTTCCATCCAACAGTGTATGCATGTGGCTCTGATTTGATGGTCTCCCCCTCTATATTTCATTCAACTATTATATCAATTATTATTCCTCTTTAATTATTATTTATTTTAATATATATATATATATATATATTGATTGATTCTTCCATCCACGTCATTAATTTCGAAAATAAAGCATTTAAATTATTGTTGTTTAGTTTCTCTCTAAGTGTGCTATAACCTGCATATATAAATTGAGTTTCGAGACTGTGTTGGATCAATTATTTAATTTTTTCCTTTATAAATAACCATTCTAAAAGACATCAAATAGTTTAAAAATTCTCAATCTCATGCATATCATAAGATATTAATTACTATTTATTATAATCACCTTAAAATGTGACACTCATATTTTATTTATAATAATTAATACGTCTTTAACTTAATTGAAAAGAACCCTAAACATCTTCAAATAAAAAACTTTCCTTTAAGTTGAAAGAAATTTCATGACCATATAAAATGATAAACAGGTACCCTCATATTAATTTTATTATTATTATTATCATAATCTTAATTAGTTAGTGAATAACGGCTCAATAATTTTAATTTCCATTTGGTGGGACAATCGATTTGAAACATACATACAATCACAAGCAAGCGTGAATTCAGAATAGTAACGCATAAGTTAATTATATTAATAGAAAGATACACATCTTTAGCCCATTACTTTAAAAGTACGAAAAATCTACCAAAACAGGCAATTAGTAACAAAAATAGAAGGTGCTATATAGTTGTGTTAGTTGGGAAAAGGGTTTGGTATAGAATTGAAATTTTATGGCAGAAGAGTCAGGACGACGTACGTATATATATATATATATATTAATTAATCACATAATGTCAAAGAAGATGGGAAGATTGTTTGTAATTCGTAAATAGTAATTTAGCCTTTTTTTTAAAAAAAATGTGGGTTAAGTGAATGGAGAACATTTTGTGGATGTCAATTTAAACGATTTCCTTCAAATGGAAGGGTTTAATAATTCTGTCATCTCAATCTCAACCTCAACCGACCATCCTTATCACCATACGTAAAAAGATACTTGATTTGACATTAGAATAGGAAAAATTGTTCTCTATATTACTATAATTTTTTTTATTATTTTGATAAATTCAAGCTTCACCCGTCTAGTCTTGGAGGAGATTAACCTTTTCCCTAATTCGATTTCTGAGTAAATCGAATGCAGTCGCAAACTTATACACTCCCAAGCGAACATGCAATCAGTTCCTACTAAGGTAACATTTGTTAAAATGAGCAAAATAAGGTCGGAATGCTTTCTGAACCAAGATATGAAATAGTCAATATAAGATTAGGAAACATTCTAAAGTTTTTATCAAGCTGTTTGTTAAATTTTTTAAAATGCACTAGAAGACACAATCGTCATTCTTTTCTTATCTATAAAGAGCAAGATATGTTTATCTTAAAGGGGAGATGAAAGATAAGCATATCTTGAACAAGCAAAATAAGAGGTCATTAATGATTTTTTCAAGAATAGTCAGATAAGTTTAACAAACATGTTGGAAATAATAGAAGTTCGGGATGCATTCCATATCTTGGCTTTTCTATCCCATATCTTGATTAACAAACGCCACCTAAATAAGATATTTTTGTTTTTATCAAGAGTTGATTCTCTACTACTCTAAAAAAAATTGAGAGTATTACTACTTGCATCATGGCACTATAATTTTAATTAGACATAGAATGGAGGAAGAGGAAATGAAGTTAAAAGACTAGTGATTTCGATGTGAGGGCAAAATTATTATTATTATTATTATTATTCAATTGTGAGGGAGTTAATTAAGTAATTCATTAATCAATTTTTTCAAAAGGTGAAATTTCTCACCATAAGGACCCCTCCCCCTGGCCCCACATATGGGGAGAGAAAGTTAATCACGGAACCCAACAGTCAATAATCGAACACGAAATCTTTTACAGACTATATAATAGTACAGTCCACCCATCTTCAAAACGTGCTCACTCTCAACCGCTGAACTATGCCCGTGCTAGCATCTATTAATCAATTTCTTGACAATACATAGATCAATGAAATAGAAATACCTGAATCAAGAGATCGACACATGGCATAATCTCAACAATCTAACACATATAAGTTACTTGAAAGGCATCCAGACCTATAACATGGCAAGACTCCACACTGGGTTATTAAGGGATATGATTTCACTAGCATGGCTTAACAACTTGACACCATGCTTTGAGCCTTTATCCTGGGTTACGTCTCAAGTAAGGTCTTTAATTGAAATCATATTCGGATCATCATTGTAGATGAGTTACAAAAATTTTAAATTCTTCGAACAAAAAATAAATATTTACTATTCTCCTACTCGATACTTTGTTCCTCTTTGCTCATTCACCTATTACCAAACACTAATTTAACCATAAAAGTTTAGATGAAGATTAAAATCCCAAACTTAATTACAGAAAGAATCATAAATGATAGGCTCCATTTTCTATGATAAAAAACTTTTTTTTCCTCAAAGTAATGTATTTTAAATTATTATATACGTACATGGCAATATTTGTATGAAAAACATTCATGTCACTAAATAATTGGGGAGCAAGCAAACACACTTTGATTTGATTGTCAATTGATTATCAATTGTGTTTGTGTTTCTAATAATATTCGAATTAAGTCAAAAGCCAACAAAACATGCAAGGATTTGAAGGAGAGGGCGGCTAGATTTATGCATATATAAAGCCAGCAAAATCATAAATGATCAAGACCATGCGATTGATCTCCAAAATAATATAATAATAATAATGATATATATAAGGGCAAGGAAATTAATGACCTAGCTAGGAGGTGGTTGTTTGCGCCACAAGGGAAATCAATTGATATATTCTTCTAATGACCACTTGGAGTTGAGCCAAAAAGGGTCGTGTTTCAAGACAAAAAGAGCCACAAACACAATAATATATCCTAGGAAATGAACATCAAACAAAAATAAAGGAGCCCTAAAACTAAAAACAATTAATACTCAACCATTTATTGTGAGTTCTTAAGCAAAATAAGAGCACGAGCTTGACTTTAGCATTGCCATCAATGAAGTAGGGACCATACGTGAATAGGGCTCGATATCGTTCATTGGCCTCGACGCAAAGAAGAGGGGCCAATACCTTAAAAGGTGTCTTCCTGGGTATCATGGCCAAATCAACTAGGGGCCTAGGGGTAACCAAAGAACAAACCAAAATGCTTAAAAAGTGACTATATCAAATCAACCCAAACTTTTAAACAGCAATCTTGCGAAACAAGTTGTCGGTTATAATTTTTTAATTTTGAAAACCATCCAAAATAATTTATGTTAGATTTTGTGTTTCCATAAACTGGCAAGTTGACGATTTAAATTTACTATCTAGTTATAAAATTAGGAACTTTTAATTAATTATCAAGTAAACTCACAAATTCACAATTTTTAGTTTAATGATTTGAAGTAAAGTCTTTTTACCTCCTAAACAATTTTCCTCTTCTCAAATTTTCTTTATTTTAAAGACCTAAACAATTAATTTATAGTTTAATGATTTTAAACTCATGAAGAATTGGTTAATTATGATTTAAAAATAAATAAACAAATCACCTATCAAAATTTGATTTGAAAAATGTGCTGAAACCCCTAATCAAATCCCATATTGTGAAAGATCAAAATGGTGAAACTTCAAATGCTGGGTAATTAAGAGTAGAGGAAAACTTCAAGCAACACCGATTTAGAAGAGGCCCAGGAGCTTGATATATAACAAGCAGCAGGGGCTGAAGCTCTATTTATTATATAGATTAATTAATGATCACCTAAAGTCAGTTGTTCATTCTTGCATAGCTTTCTTTTGTAACATGCAGGATTAGCCACTAAAACAACAAAATTGGAATCATTTGCATGCAAATACCTGTAACTAAAGATGGGCGGGAATTTCAGTGATTTTTAGCCACAAACCATCGCTAAATCGGTTTCAAATTTCTAGCATGTAACATTTGCAAAATTTAATTTTTGCTCTTGTAGTTAAGCAATGTTTTTCTTAGTGAATATTAATTTATAACGATGTTGCAAAAGGTATATGATGAAACTAGAATCAAGAGCAAAATTAGGAAGAGAGAGAATGACGATGACATGGTTGTTTTCATTCGTCTAGTTTGTGATCTATACAGTAATTGTTTATATACAAGACTAAGAGGCTTGCTAAAGAAGCTAAAAATAGCAATATAAACTTAACAATCTAACTCTCATATTAACTGATGACCAACAACTCTAAACTAACTGCCTAGCAAGTTTAATTACATACATAGCTAACAGATGTAACTAATTTTGTTTATTATCACAGTACTTGCTAATAATATCGTGTTGTGATGAATTACATCCTTGATACACTCTCTCTCAAGATGAGCATAAATGTTTAGAATGCTCATTTTGCTAAGAAATGAAAGAAAGCGACTTGGTTGAAGACCCTTTGTGTATACGTTTGCTAAATGAACTGCAGGCACAAATTGAGGTGTAATCACACAAGCTAGCTAGCACCTTTTCCAACACAAAATGACAATCTATCTCAATGTGAATGACACAACATTATGTGAATGATCAATTCCCATATCTATAAGCAATGACAACTATCATAAAACTTCACAATGGGTCACTGCTATAGCTCTATACTTTGCCTTTGTCAAACTTAGCAACTAGGGTTTTTTTACTTAGAACACGAACTAATTAAAAGATCTCTAAGGATCACACGATAACCAGAAATAGAACACTTAGTATCTAAACATCCAGTCTAGTCACTATATGTGTAAGCTCTCAATTGTAGTGACGATGAGGCTGACATAAATACACCTTGATCAAGTGTCCCTTTTAAATATCGAAGTACTATAAATCTTGCTTGAAGATGAGAATTAGATGGCCTAGTGAAAGTGTTGGTTTTTGACAGAAACAAAGAGAAAAACAACAAAGCAACGAGAGGGTCTTCAATTACAAAAGTCATTTTTATTCAATCTTAAACTTCAATTTATACAGCAAAAATGTAAATTGAAATGAGCATAAAGTGAAGAATATTATGGCATAACATCCAATCAAAATATTTAGAAACTGAAATAACAAATTCCTAAAAACCAAATCTTTACCATATTTTATTAACTATTTTTTTAAATTTAAATTTATTTGCAAACTACCAGTAGACTTTCAGCCACATCAGCATCCTTACCAATGACATACCAGTAGCTTCTGAGATATTGCATTCAACAAAAAGTAATGTATAAAAGCTTTCCTACAAGTTATCTATACAAATTGGGATCTGACAACTTATCTCACACTTTTAGACAACCTATGATTAGAATCAATAGGTGTAGAAATTGGCTTTGACCCCAAATATCCATATTCTTCAATTAGATCCAATGTATATTTCCTTTGATACAAAAAAAAAAAAAATCTTTTCTCAGATCTTGCCACTTCAATCCCCAATAAATATTTAAGAAGACCTAATAAGTCCTTGAGTTTGAACTAAGATCTAAGATAGTATATCAATTCATCAATATGTTGTTGTAGCTAGTGAACTAGCAATGAAAATATCGTAAACATACACAAGAGAAGTGCTAGGAAAACTACCAAATAATGTAGACTTATAAAGAGAGATTAATCAAATTTTGATTGAAAAAATCCATAAGCCAATAAAGAGGTAGAGAATTTGGCATTCCATTAGAATGAAGCCTATTTTCCATAGAGTGATTTATTTAATTTGCAAACCATCTTAGAAGCAAAAGCACTTGCATATGCCCCCTACAGTTTATAACTTGGTGAGATTTTCATATACACCTCTCTTTCTAAACTGCCATTCAAAAAATCATTATTCACATCAAGTTGACATAGAAACCAAGCAAATATAGCAACAAGAGAAAGGAATAACCTGATTGTGGTTTGTTTAGCCACAATACTGAAAATTTCTTCATAATCAAACCCAACAACCTAATTATATCCTTTGCAACCAAATGTGCCTTACACCTTTGAAAGGTACCATAAACATGAAGTTTTATTTTATAAACTCACTTACACCCTCTAGCATGGTGAGTAATAGGTAATGGCTTAATAGTCTAGGTTGAGTTAGATCCTAGAGCTTCAAGTTCAACTTTCATAGCATCTCTCCAATGAGCATGTTTGATTGCTTGGGAATAAGTTTTAGATCTAGAAATTTGGAAAAGAGAAATGGTAAAGGCTTTATGGGAAAGAGAAAGCTAAGCAAAAGAAAGAAAGCTCTCAATGGGGTGTGAGGTACAATATGCGGATGGTTTAAAGAAAGCTCTCAAAGTATTTTTCTATGTGCATTTCAACTTAGTCGATTACATGCTCGATCTTAGCAAAAATCTTTCAATTGATTATTAAGGATCTATCAGTTGAGTGAATTATGCATGCTCTCTGTTTCTTTAAACTCAATAGAGTATTTTCATGGGTTCTATTTTGTGCTTCAAAATTAATTGAGTACAGAATATTCGTACTTGAGTATATATTTTTATTAATCGAGTAAGTCTAACTTAGTAGTCAAATGATTAATGTGTGCTTTATGTGGCTCATGAATTAATCGAGTAATGTTTAGTCGTACTTGAGTATGCTTTACATAATCGATTATTTGATTCTACTCAATCGATTGAAATGGTTTCATTAGTCAAGTATCTATTTAACCCAGTCGAGGAACTGTTATTTGAATTTAAAAATTATAACAATTAGACGCATTCAATACTTGACAGTTTCTATTTTTTAGTTTATTAAATACTAATCAGACAACATGAGCTTTCTTGTATGAATTAATAAATGTTGTTAGAGAAAAAAAGTGGTAGTTGTGAGACAAAATGGAACATGTGTTTTAAATTCTGTCATGCCAATTAATATATTTAGTGTAGGAAATCTATAAATATGAGAAGGAGCTGCTTGAAGAAAGTTACCTAATCTATTCACGCGTTCATACAACTTCAAACGAGCTTCAATAATACTTCCTATTCTTCAATCATGCTTCTCACAAGCTTGTTTTTCTAAAATCTTTCTATGAGAAATTATTTGAGAGTGAGCATTATTCCATATCTTGTAACTCTCTCAGTCAAGAGAAGAACTTCTATGTTTATTACTTTATTCATCATTCTCTTGAATTATTCTTTTATAATCATTTGTGAACTAGTAAAAATGTTACACCTTAGTCTTTAAAAAGTAGTGTTTCTGGCTTAACTTATTTAAAAAGTCAAGTTGTAAAAGTTATACCTTATCCTATGAAAATGTTGTGGTTGTGAGTGAACCTATTGTAAAAAGCCAAGTATAAAGATTTATAGTGAATCAGCTAAAACTATAAGATAATATAATACTAGTGAGTGTCAAATCATTTGTCATAGATCAATGTAGTGGATTAAGCGGTTGAAGCTAAACCACTCTAGATTTCGTGTAATGCTTTCTTTAATTTATTTATAGCACTTCTTTTTTTTATTTTTTTCAGTCAAGTTTATTAATTAAAAATGATAAAAAAAAGTTTAATTCACCTCCTCTTAAGCTAACTATTCTATCAACATCCTTGATATAGTATTTAATTGAAAATATAGATAATTGAAGAGATAAAATTTATTTAATCGATTACCTAATAAGATTAAAGATTTGATATGTTGTATATTGTATCGTGTATATATACACTATCATATGTGAAAAGAAAAATTACGTTCTATTTTGAATCGGACCAATTGATTAAAGGAAACTTTTTCGTAGAAATCAACATTAAATATCTCAATTTTTAACACTCTTACACTCTTAAAACCCAAATATACTGGGCCTAATTTAAACCATTGCCGAATTTGATTAGTCAATAAAAGAGGGTTGAGTGAAGTATTGAACATACTCCAAACCAAAGGGCCCTAATCAAATTAAAGGACGCCAGTGCTCTTGACAGCTCTACATATAGAAATGACTCATCGCTTGCTTGTCTTCTTCTACGTATGTGGCAGCCTAGTTGTTAATAATATTACAAGTTGATTAATTAGCACGTTAATTAGAATTAAGAACGTTGATAAATAGACCGATTGCCCATTGGGCTTGCATTTTCCATCGTCGGGATAATAAGACCAATATTTATCAATATTCTAAAAACATTAATATATATTAGAGAATGTGTACAATTATCAATGTTCATGAATGTGCCCACATTTTTCTATAATGTGGGCTGTCGCTTATACATAGCATCATGTTTTTTTTACAAGGATTTTGACTTTGCATGGGCAAATCGACACTTTTTGAAGCCAATGGGGACTTGTCATCGATCATATATATTGTCCACAAAATAAATATATCCCTTGAGAACTCATGACCCTAGCTAGAAGAAGGGACCCTCCTATATATGCATGTTAAAGATAAAGAGAATATATATACATATATAAAGGTATATTAGAAGAACATGTATATAATTAATAATTCATCTTCCTTTGGCTCCATGCATTCGGATCTTCCCCCACTAGCGGCTTATTCTTTCTCTCAACCGAACTTTTTCAGATAAAAAAGAGAACAAATTCATCAAGTGATAAAATTGTTATAATATAATTTTTGTTAATTAGAATTTAATTTTTGTGGGTGATCGCAAATATATTATGTGTGTTTGTTTGATGTACGTAATTAGTGAATTTTGTTACATATCCGACAAACTTACCTAATATATACTTAAAAAATAATAGCTATCAAGGTAAACAAAATTTAAATTTATTTAACAAAAAATGCAACAAGTTAAATAAAGAATATATATATATATATATCAAAAATTGAGTAGTTGATTGAATCATATTAATATTGTAACTAGTAATTAAAAATGGTAAAAAAAAAATAACTTATTCGTAGAGCGAGACTTACAGAATAAATTTTTTCGTATTTTAATAAATCTAGACATTTGTATTATTGATAAGTATGATTGGTCCATTGAGATTGAAGTGTCACATATTTAAATTGTGTTTTAAGAATAATTTATTCAAATGCAAATATTTTTTTTTTAATTTTGCCTTTTCAATTATTATTAATTAGAAGGGAAGCGCATTTTACATAATAATTAAAAGAGAGGACGAATTAATTCCAAGAGGAAAGGGGACAGATATGTGTCCGACCAAATACGACATTACCTGCACCCGTTCGTTTCATAGATTCCTCAGATAGATATAATAATTAATTAATGAACGCAGGAGAGAGAGAGAGAGAGAGAGAGAGAGAGAGTTGAGAGTTCCCATAATTAATTCTTAATTTCTTTGTTTATATTCCCAATTAACCTATACATGCCTGCTGGGTCTTCCAAGTCAAACCTATATATGTAAATTAACACAAGATCCATTGATTTTTGTTTACGGTGATTCACGATCACAATATATATTTTAATTAAAAGTAAATTAATGTTGCTAGGACGGCTAGCCCCATGAAACCCGTCTTAGTGTCACATTTTCATGGTGCCTACTGCCTACATATAATTAATTAACTAGTCATCATGCATGGGTTAGAGTGCGTATTTCTCGTTCTTAGGTCAAAAATGGCAGCTAAATTAACGCACCAGACTCTGATGATGTCATATCAAAAAAGTATTTTAAGTGGTGACTACCAGCAGCAACTGTGGCTTTTTTGTTTTTATTTTTTTTATTTTATATATTTGCCATGTGAAGTCAATTAAATTTTTATAAAGAGAATAAATTATAATAAGATTAAAAATTTGAAGATTATTATATGATAAATTAAAATACAAGAACTATTTTATTTTATTATGGAATATAAAACTTAGAGAACAATTGTATTATTTAGCCTACAGATATGAAACAATAACATGAGATTCATTATATATCTTTATATATACATACTATTATATAAGTAAATAGGGCGCATTCATTGATTCTATTTTGTGTTTCAAAATTAATTGACTACGGAATATTTGTACTTGTGTATACATTTTTATTAATCGAGTAAGTCTAGCTTAGTAGTCAAATGATTAATGTGTGCTTTATGTGGCTCATGAATTAATCGAGTAATGTTTAGTCGTACTTGAGTATGCTTTACATAATCGATTATTTGATTCTACTCAGTTGATTGAAATGGTTTCATTAGTCGAGTATCTATTTAACCCAGTCGAGTAACCGTTATTTGAATTTAAAAATTATAACAATTAGGCGCATTCAATACTTGACAGTTTCTATCTTTTAGTTTATTAAATACTAATCAGACAACGTGAGCTTTCTTGTATGAATTAATAAATGTTGTTAGAGAAAAAAAGTGGCAATTGTGAGACAAAATGGAACATGCGTTTTAAATTCTGTTATGTCAGCTAATATATTGAGTGTAGGAAATCTATAAATAGGAGAAGGAGCTACTTGAAGAAAGTTACCTAATCTATTCACGCGTTCATACAACTTTAAACGAGTTTCAATAATACTTCTTATTCTTTAATCATGCTTCTCACGAGCTTGTTATTCTAAAATCTTTCTGTGAGAAATTATTTGAGAGTGAGCATTATTCCATATCTTGTAACTCTCTCAGTCAAGAGAATAACTTCTATGTTCATTATTTTATTCATCATTCTCTTTAGTTATTCTTTTATAATCATTTGTGGACTTGTAAAAATGTTACACCTTAGTCTTTAAAAGGTAGTGTTTCTGGCTTACCCTATTTGAAAAGCCAAGTTGTAAAGGTTATACCTTATCCTGTGAAAAGGTTGTTGTTATGGTTAAGCCCATTATAAAAAGTCAAGTGTAAAAATGTATAATGAGTCTACTGAAACTACAAGATAATAGAACACATCAATAGGTGTGGTTGAAAAATCATTGGTTGTGGATCAAGATAGTGGACTAAACGGTTGAGGCTAAACGAACCACTTCCATCTCGTGTACTATTTTTTTTAATTTATTTACAACACTTTTTTGATTTCTTTCAATCAATTTTATTAGTTAAAAAGAATGAAAAAGCTTAATTCACCTCCTCTTAAGTTAACTATTCTATCAACATCATTGATAGTATATAATAGAAGATATAGATAATTGAAGAGATAAAATTTATTTAATTGATTACCTAATAAGATTAAAGATTTGATATGTTGTATATTGTATCGTGTATATATTCACTATCATATGTGAAAAGAAAAATTACATTCCACTTTGAATCGGACCAAGTGATTAAAGGAAACTTTTTCGTATAAATCAACATTAAATATCTCAATTTTTAACACACTTACACTCTTAAAACCCAAATATACTGGGCCTAATTTAAACCATTACCGAATTTGATTAGTCAATAAAAGAGGGTTGAGCCTTCTTTTATTGACTTCTTCTACGCCAGTGCTCTTGACAGCTCTACATATAGAAATGACTCATCGCTTGCTTGTCTTCTTCTACGTACGTATGTGGCAGCCTAGTTGCTAATATTACAAGTTGATTAATTAGCATGTTAATTAGAATTAAGAAGGTTGATAAATAGACCGATTGCCCATTGGGCTTGCATTTTCCATCGTCTGGATAATAAGACCAATATTTATCAATATTCTAAAAACATTAGTATTAGAGAATGTGTACAATTATCAATGTTCATGAATGTGCCCACATTTGTCTATAATGTGGGCTGTCGCTTATACATAGCATCATGTTTTTTTACAAGGATTTTGACTTTGCATGGGCAAATCGACACTTTTTGAGGCCAATGGGGACTTGTCATCGATCATATATATTGTCCACAAAATAAATATATCCCTTGAGAACTCATGCCCCTAGCTAGAAGAAGGGACCCTCCTCCTATATATGCATGCTAAAGAGAATATATATATATATATATAAAGGTATATTAGAAGAACATATAATTAATAATTCATCTTCCTTTGGCTCCATGCATTCGGATCTTCCCCCACTAGCGCCTTATTCTTTCTCTCAACCAAACTTTTTCAGATAAAAAAGAGAACAAATTCATCTAGTAATAAGATTGTTATAATATAATTTTTGTTAATTAGAATTTAATTTTTTTGGGTGATCTCAAATATATTATGTGTGTTTGTTTGATGTACGTAATTAGTGAATTTTGTTACATATCCGACAAACTTACCTAATATATACTTAAAAAATAATAGCTATCAAGGTAAACAAAATTTAAATTTATTTAACAAAAAATGCAACAAGTTAAATAAAGAATATATATATATATATATATCAAAAATTGAGTAGTTGATTGAATCATATTAATATTGTAACTAGTAATTAAAAATGGTAAAAAAAAAATAACTTATTCGTAGAGCGAGACTTACAGAATAAATTTTTTCGTATTTTAATAAATCTAGACATTTGTATTATTGATAAGTATGATTGGTCCATTGAGATTGAAGTGTCACATATTTAAATTGTGTTTTAAGAATAATTTATTCAAATGCAAATATTTTTTTTTTAATTTTGCCTTTTCAATTATTATTAATTAGAAGGGAAGCGCATTTTACATAATAATTAAAAGAGAGGACGAATTAATTCCAAGAGGAAAGGGGACAGATATGTGTCCGACCAAATACGACATTACCTGCACCCGTTCGTTTCATAGATTCCTCAGATAGATATAATAATTAATTAATGAACGCAGGAGAGAGAGAGAGAGAGAGAGAGAGTTGAGAGTTCCCATAATTAATTCTTAATTTCTTTGTTTATATTCCCAATTAACCTATACATGCCTGCTGGGTCTTCCAAGTCAAACCTATATATGTAAATTAACACAAGATCCATTGATCACAATATATATTTTAATTAAAAGTAAATTAATGTTGCTAGGACGGCTAGCCCCATGAAACCCGTCTTAGTGTCACATTTTCATGGTGCCTACTGCCTACATATAATTAATTAACTAGTCATCATGCATGGGTTAGAGTGCTTATTTCTCGTTCTTAGGTCAAAAATGGCAGCTAAATTAACGCACCAGACTCTGAAGATGTCATATCAAAAAAGTATTTTAAGTGGCGACTACCAGCAGCAACTGTGGCTTTTTTGTTTTTATTTTATTTTTATTTTATATATTTTCCATGTGAAGTCAATTAAATTTTTATAGACAGAATAAATTATAATAAGATTAAAAATTTATTCATTATTATATGATAAATTAAAATACAAGAACTATTTTATTTTATTATGGAATATAAAACTTAGAGAACAATTGTATTATTTAGCCTACAGATATAAAACAATAACATGAGATTCATTATATATCTTGATATATACATACTATTATATAAGTAAATAGGGCGCTTAGTGTTATAAAACTTTATCAATAAAGTATTTTTTTTAAATATTCTCTGCATATATTGTTTGAAAAATAAAAATTAATTATATTAACAACTTTATCAAATAAATTTATCACTATACTAAGATACGCACAGATTGATCCAAAAGTGGCCAGGGGCCCACACACCCTAATGGATGGCAAATTATGCCAATAATATCTAATACTTTTGGTGACAAATATAGCTAAATGATGAAAAGGATTCAAAAATAATTAAGTTAAGGATTTAAGTCGTGAATTTGATTCACATCTCTGACTAATTCTATATTTTAAGATTTATTTATTTAAATAAAAATTAATAAATAATAACTATAATTATTAAATATTAATAAAAATATTATATTATCTCTATCTAACAAGATAATATTTATTTAACCTGAATAAATTGAGAGTGAGGCATGATCTCATGGAGGGAGAGACCTATACACCCACTCTCTTATAAGCCTGAGCAATAGTATATTGTTCGATACAAGCAATCATAGTATATTTATAAAGTTGTGTTATTATATTATTGGCAGATCAATATTAATCTTTTTTTTATAAATAAAATATCAATATGGCTTTCAATAGAATTATAAAATACCCCCATGGATGTGACATATCATAGCACTTAGACACAATATCTCATAACCTACCATGGGACTGTAAACATGTATTGAAAATTATGTTCTTTTATTAATATTTGCTAAAAAAATGTCAAAATCAAGGAAATTAAAAAATAAAAAAAAAAAACTAAAATACGCTCATGTCATGTTGGAACATCATCAGCTTTATTCCTCCCTCCCGACACCTAGCTTAATGCTAGCTAGCTCTTATCATGTTTCTTCTTTCACTTCCAATTCCAAACAAATAATAAAAATGATTTCTCCAGCCAATTATTATACAAAAGCAAAAAGAGAAGTAAAAGCTGGAGGAAGAACGAGAATAGGGAGCAAAGAAGGGACATTTTGGTCTTTTCATTTCTAAAATTAGGAACACTGGAATACGAATTTTGAAATATGAAAATAAAATAACAGGAAATTACATTTGGCACCCCTCAAAATTTCACTACATTACGTCGCAATTTTTACATTTTAAAAATTACATTAATCTCTTATCTCCTAAATATTTAGATGTTTTCAAAATTTATCCAAATATATAAATGTTAAAATATATTTATGTAATATGTAATATAGATATAATGACAATAGATAATGGAATAAAACTTTTAAGCAACAAAAGTACCCACTGTAACTTTTAAAAATATGAAGAAAGAAAAAAAGTAGACTACTCATGCCAAATCTTATAAAATAGCCGTTTATGTTTCTTTTCCCACATTTGGGTTGTGTGACAGTTAACAACTCATTGAAAGATCAAAAAAATTTAAAAATTCACATAACGCGTAAATTAAATAATTTTAATATTTAAATTTTTTTAAATATTTTAAGAAAATAATAAGTAATTATTTATAAATAATTATAATTTTTTAAAAAAAATAAAATATTAAAATAAATATCATTTATAAGAATCATAATTTTAACAGATTCCAAAATATAAGAATTCTAACCCTAACAATATTAGAGAATATTAAAAGAAATGTTATCTACGAAAATTTTAATTTTGAATTATTTCGAATTACTCCATATCTCTCTATAAATAAACACACTCATTCTAAAAAATGTATGTCTCTCATATGTATTTTAGTATAGGCTTATTATTTTCAGTGACTAACTAAAGTATCGAAATATTTGTGTGAGAACCCTTTTAGCCTTATTGTTTTCTCCCTTCAAACTTGAGTGGCTAGACGACTATATTTACAATCAAATAAATTCATTATTATATTTTGACAACACTTATAATTTATGTATTTTTTTTCCACCCTTGAGTTTCCTAAAAATCCATTTTAATGCTATACATATATATGTATATATATGTATAGATGGTACATACACGCTAGTAGTATATATATCATATGGTTAAAGAGGGAGAGAAAGGACAAGAAAAGGGCGATTCAATGCACAAAACTTTAACCCGACGCACAGAGGGTCAGTTATCAGTCTGATGAAAACTATGAAAAATAGTGCTCTCTATGTGCTGTCCTGAAAGCATCATAGTTGCAGATCAGAGAGCCCTTTCGCTTGCAATTGCAAAGAGCTTCCACTCGCTCTGCCCCAAGTTTCCAACCCTCCAAGGACCATAACAAACAAGAGAGAGAGAGAGAGAGCCCTACTCTTAAACAAGACCCTGCTCCTAGGACTCAACGTTCTTGTCCACTCCAGAGAACACGACACCCAAACATGGATATATATGAACCAACCAAACCACACGATTAATTCCACAAACTTCTTCTCCGCAAACACCAAACTCGGGCACATCCCAGGTTTTGTTCTCTTCCCTGCAGAAATTTTGTCCATGTCAACTTCAGGAAAGGTTCTTCACGCCCTTTCTTTTCCCTTTTCTCTTTAATTTCGGGGCAATCAACGAAAACCCACAGTCGTTACCTTTCTCCGAATGCATTGGATAAATTCACTAGTAACGCACAATAACTCACAAATCCAGCAAATGAACACATAAAAATTTGTGTATAAACTCACTCCACATAGTAGACTCTTCAAAGCCATTGCTTTTTTTTTAATGACGAGGAACCCACAGCCACTATTTTTCAGGCACGCGCGCACTGAATAAATCTTAGATGCACTTAACAACTCGTAAAGCACGCGTGCGAGTAAACTAACAAAAAGTCGTTGGATTGATGTCACCAGAAATATTTAATCCCTAACCATTGATGCGAGGAACATACCTGCTTAGCCTCTAAGCTAAAGCCTGGGAACAGCCATTGGTTTTGAAAGGGTAAAGAGTATAGACAGGAGAGGAGACATGGAAAGAAAGGTAGTCCAAGAGCAAACAAACAATCCACATTGCCAAACTCGGCCTTATTATGTCACTTGCAGTGTGATTGTTCTGGCTTTTGGAATTTTATACGGAAAAAGCTAAGTAGTGGACATGGCAAGGATGCAGCCAAGAAAGTAGCTAGCATCTCTGCCAATTATTCTTCTTGTGTATGGTATTATTAGACTTGGGTTACTGTGGGTTCTCATATTACCAACTAAATCCAGTAATTTTTTTGAAAAACAAAATAATCCTCAGGCAATTGATTGGAGGAAAAAAAAAAATCTCAACTCCTTTGGTATGCATTTCAGTTTTCAGTTTCCTGTTTTTGTTTTCTTTTCTATAAACAAAAATAAAAAATAACACTTGGTTCCCTTATTTTGACTTTCAAAAATATGAAGACAAGAAAAAGATATTTGCATAATGTTCATTTCGTTTTTATTTTCTTTGCCTCCCCTGCCCTCTCACCGCCAAGAGTCCAGATCATCGAAGGGATTGTCGGTTATGGTAGGGAATGTTAAGAAAGGTACAAACGTCATTAAAAAAAAAAAAACTCTATAAAAAATTCCCCAAAGGATAACTTGCGGTTGTAAACCACCTATTTGCCTTAAAACTTGTGATTTCAAGCCACAAGTTCAAGTGACATGGGTTCTTTCACCAACCAAGATTCTCATTTTTAACTTTTCTACCCTACAACAGTGTAGTTCGCAGCCATGAAGATCCCATGAAGCTCCACGTGGTTCAATGCTTACCCTAGAGTTAATGCAAACACCCAGTTTCAGAATTTTATTTTCAATCTATATATTGCCTAATGTAAAATCGGTCCCCAAAAAAAAAAAGACAAACGGTTCGCATGGGGAATAATTTGAATTCGGCTTTAATTGGCAGTATATCATGTCAAATTTCACCTATCTTTATTTAAGTATCCAATCAGCAAACTATTAACAACTATATAGCTTAAGATTTAATCTTCTTTCATATCAGAAAATTACTGCTACAGGAATTAAAAGTATTGCAAAGCAAGCTAATTTTTCTGTGACAAATCACAGAATTGAATAAATGCAACATAAGCATTCTCATTAGTATAACATTTAAGCACAGAATCAAATTTCAAAGATGATTATTCCGAGATCTCTTAACCTAATTCAACTTCAATCATGGTCTACCTAAAGCATACTTGATTAATTCTTCCCTGTAGAACTGTGCATTAATTGTATCTATCTAAAGGGGTAGACCTCAGGCTTTGGCCCAGACTAACCTGTCCATTCACCCAGGTAGGGGAGCAAACGGACCATGAGTTTATAGAGAGAGTGGGACACTTAAGGCTGAAGGCTAATTGTGGCAGAGACCATCAATTTCCCATGTTATTAAAAAAAAAAGCAAAATTCCTATTTACCTATGGCATCTGGGGTGTACCGTTGAATATAATTATATAAGTAATCAAACTATCTGGCTGTTTCATATGGCATTTTGTATGTAGATTGATACAATCCAATAGTTTCTCACTTTCTAAGCAAAATTTAGGTTAAAACATACTGTGCACTTCTAAGAAATTGAGAGAATTTCTACCACCTTTTGGAGATTACATTGACTACCCCTATTATTCAAATGTTGTATTAGATTACTCTCTCCCATTAGATTTATGTTATAGGGGGTATCGTTGGCATGATATACATATTTCTGAACATTGGTTTGACAGATGGGAAGTTAGTGTAATTTTCAAAATGCATGGGGTAAGCCCAGTAATTTAGTGAAACCTCAAGTGTTTTGGAAACTAGTACATGAAAGCCTGTTTGAGAAAGCTGTTTCTACTTCTAAAAAACCATTGCTTTATCACTTTGCTCCATTTCTTCCATCATCGAAGTGTTTTTGGATTGATAAAGTGATATACTTAACAAGAGAACATATGGGACCATTCAATTTAATTGTAATTCTGAATCTAATTGTATAATATTCCCATGCAATTTAGTCATCTCATGAATTTGCTTATTTGCCAACCTTTTCAAAATTACAGAGAAAAAATCGAATCTATTAACTGGTTAGCTGTCTTCATTTGTTGAATCACTATAATGGTCAAACTAGTCGTAATTCTCTAGGGAATAAGAGGCCAAAGCACAATACACTCCTGGAAAAGGGCCATCAGTGTCCACACAAAAAAGTCACGGGTTTAGACAAACTGTTGCTTTCCCTTCTATTTCATAGAACCTCTACATGTAATTACCTTGTCTAATTTTATTTTATTATGCATCATCCTCTGCTGATCTGCATCATAATAAGACCATATATAGCCAATGCACAGTGCTCTTCTTTCAGCAACCATCTTGATCGATATTATGGCAATTAACTTGCTAACTACCTAGGTACTTTCATAAACAAAAAGAGAGCCTTCGCCAATGGAGGAAAACTACAATTCGGACATCCAACTTCCACCAGGTTTTAGATTCCACCCATCCGACCAGGAGCTCATCATCTACTACTTGAGAAACAAAGCAACATCAAGTTCACTGCCAGCATCTATTATTGCTGAAGTAGATCTTTACAAGTGTGATCCTTGGGAGCTTCCAAGTCTGTGTAGTACCCAAAACCAAATTCTAATTAGTCCTTTACTGTTCTTGTTGAGACTCGACAGAAACCCTTAGGGTTATACTTAAGCAATCACAAAGCAATATTTGATGTAAAACATTCACAGTGTTGGAATCCGAAAATATAAATGGCGAGAAACAAAAATAAAGAAATGGAGGCACAGGGTTTTTACCGTGGTTCACCTCAAATCGAGGCTACATCCACGTTGAGCTGGAGAGAGAAGAGCTCACTGCACTATGAGATGAAAAATCGGATTACACACTCATAAACGCTCACAAACAAAACCCTCCAAAACGATCAATGGTTCGAGAACTCAAAACCGCCAATTAATCACTTAATACAGATTAAAGGCAAACCTATCGAACCATAAATCTATACAAACATGTACAGAAAATAGAAATCGGGAACAAACCAGGAAGAACAGGAAGAACCCTAGCCTGGAAGAGGTAAGAGCCTACAACCCGCAAAACCAAAATAACCCGATCGAACCCTTTCTGATTTCTTTGTGTTTTCGCCTCTCTCCGTTCACATCTCGAGGCAGCAATAAAAAGTGATGAAAAGCGGCTGAGATTGCGTCTCAATAAAGTAAGGATGGAGGGATCAGATCAAATCGTGCGAGCACAATTATAATCCCAACAGAAAGCGGCAGAGGTGCAGGAGAGCAGGGGAGCAGATCGAGCAAGGAGCATGATCGGGCGCCAGCTGAGGGACAGCTGATGGTTGCCACGTGCAACCATCCAGCGGCTGCCAAATGGCAGAACGCGGTTGCTGCACGTGGCCTTCCAGTCAGCAAAGTGGAACGGCACCGTTTGGAGCTTCACAATTAACAATCTCCACCTTGAAGCACCAAACAGAAAAATGTAATCCAAAACATCATAACAAAAAATGCAGCATGCTACAATTCTCTCTTTCATTGCTCTGGTTGATATGATCAACCAACACCCACATGCAATAAGTCCAAGCAATGCTTGAACTTAGTTGCATTTAGCAACTTTGTACCCATATCAGCAGGGTTATTTTCTGTAGGCACTTTAAGTATAGATATAGTGCCATTTGCAACTAAATCTCTAATATAATGATACCTGACATCCACATGCTTGGTGCGTTCATGATAGACTGGATTTTTGCTCAAGTGAATCGCACTTTGACTGTCTGAATATACCACAGCCTTACCTTGCAACAGTTGGATTTCCAGGAGGATAGCTTGAAGCCACACTGCCTCTTTTACAGCATCAGTAACTGCTACGTATTCAGCCTCAGTGGAGGACAGTGCAACCAGAGGCTGCAGCTGTGATTTCCAACTGATGCAATTCCCACCTAGGGTGAAGTATAAAGCAGTAGTGGACTTACGAGAGTCTCTATCCCCTGCAAAGTCAGAATCTACATACCCAACAAGATCAAGAGAGTTAAATCTTTTCTTGTAACATAAACCAACATCAACTGATCCATGTATATATCTCAATAAATATTTAAGAGCCTCCCAGTGAGGTTTACCCGGGTTGGACATGAATTTACTGAGGTTTGAAATAGCATAGGCTAAATCAGGCCTTGTGCTAATCATGGCATACATGATGGTTCCAATAGCATTAGCATATGGAACACTTTCCATTTTAATGATTTCAGAGTTGGACGAAGGGCATTGAGATTTAGTTAAGACAAAGTGTCCAGCCAATGGGACACTTACTGGCTTGCAATTTTGCATGCCAAACTTTTTCACAGATTTCATCAAGTAGTCATTTTGATGAATCTTTAGGCTGAAATTTTTCCTATCCCTTTCTATTGTCATTCCTAGAATTTTCTTAGCTGAACCTAAGTCTTTCATGTCAAAACTTGTGTTGAGCATCTGTTTTAATTCATTTATCTTTGACTTAGATTTGCTGATTAACAAAATGTCATCAACATACAACAATAGATAAATGGGATCATTTGTGAGGATAAAATAAAAACAGTTATCATATTTACTCCTTACAAACCCAATTCCTAAGACAAAATTATCGAACTTTTTATACCATTGTCTTGGGGATTGTTTTAAGCCATAAAGGGATTTCTTTAGTAAACAGACATGCTCAGGTTTGTTTGAGTCAATATATCCAGCAGGTTGTATCATATAAATTTTCTCCTCTAAATCTCCATGTAAAAAGGCTGTTTTAACATCTAATTGTTCTAATTCAAGATCAAATTGAACAACCACAGATAGCATCATGCGAATGGTTTTGAATTTTACTACAGGGGAGAAAATTTCAGTGTAGTCTATTCCTTCTCTTTGAGTAAACCCCTTAGCCACTAATCTTGCTTTATACCTAATGGGGTCATTGAGAGTTATGCCTTCTTTTAACTTATACAACCATTTACACTGGATTAACTTCTGTTTTTGAGGTCTGGGCACTAACTCCCAAGTGCCATTAATTTTAAGTGATGCCATTTCCTCATCCATGGCTTGTTTCCACTTAACACTTTCCTTAGAGCTGACAGCCTCCTCATAAGTAAAAGGCTCACTGCTCCTTAATTCCAGACTTGCCACTAAGGCACAAAACACTAAATCCGAATAGGCATACCTGGCAGGGGGTCTTGAAACCCTCCTACTTCTATCTCTGGCTAGATGATAATCACTGAGATCTTGGGTGGGGCTGTAATGCTCCACCTCAATCTCAGATTCTCTTTCTTGTTCCTCTTGATCATCATCATGATCAGAGGTTTGAATTTCATGAGGATTTGGGACATCTTCTAGGTTGGATTCAATTGGAGCAGCTGGAAGGGAACCTTCTGCTTGCTCCACCTCAATTTGGGATCCTCCTAGAATGACAAAATCATCTGGATTACTGTTATTGTTGGTTTCTTCAGAATTTTCAATTTTACAAGGGAAAATGGCTTCATTAAATATGACATCTCTACTGATAATAATTTTTATCCCACCAGATTGTCTTTCCCATAATCTAAAGCCTTTGGTCCCTTCTTGGTAACCAACAAACACACACTTAATGGACCTAGGATCTAACTTACCATCTGTTTTGTGAGCATATGCTTCACAACCAAACACCCTTAGGTAATCTAAATTTAGTTTTCTATTTGTCCATTTTTCTTCAGGGCATTTTAGATTTAAGGCAGTGAAAGGGCTTCTGTTTACCAAATAGGCTGTTGTAGACAAGGCCTCCCCCCAAAAAGACTTTGGCATATTAGAAGTAAACAAGAGGCATCTAACTTTTTCTAGAAGAGTTCGGTTCATCCTCTCAGCTACCCCATTTTGTTTGGGTGTATACCTCACAGTCCTATGCCTAAGAATACCTTGGGTATTACAGAATTCATCAAACTCTTTGTTACAGAATTCTAGTCCATTGTCTGTCCTTAAGGTTTTAATCTTTCTATCTATTTGATTTTCAATTAAGTTCTTCCATGTCTTAAATTTCTCTAAGGTCTGGTCTTTAGATTTTAAGAGAAAAACCCAAACCTTCCTAGTGAAATCATCAATAATAGAGAGAAAGTATCTGTTACCACCATGGGTAGGGATTTGAGAAGGCCCCCATAAATCAGCATGTATATACTCTAGGCATACCTTCGCCAGGTGGGTTCCCTTATGGAAACCCAACCTGTGTTGCTTGCCTAGAACACATGGCTCACAAAAGTCGAGGGACCCCACTGACACTGAACCAAGGTAGCCTTGGTTAGACAGTGCCTTAAGACCTTTTAGGCTCATATGGCCAAGTCTCAAGTGCCATAATTCTGTCTTATCAGATTTTACTATGCATGCAGAATTAATCATATCAGAAGGGAAATAACAGCCATCCAACACATATAATCCATTTTTCTTAGCTCCAGTTAGTATTAGATCATCTCCCTTAAACACATGCATGGATCCATTTTCTGCCTTATAGGAGAACCCTAGTTCATCTAATGTGCCAAGAGATATTAAATTCCTTTTTAGATCAGGAACATATCTTACATCAGTTAATGTTCTAATTTTGTTGTCATGCAATCTGAGAGATATGTTTCCTACACCTCTAATTCTACAAGATTGGTTATTACCCATAAACACAGTTCCTGATTCTGTTTTTTCAAATTTTTGAAACCAATCAATGTTAGGGCACATATGAAAAGAACACCCGGAATCTATGATCCATTCATTATCAATAGAAACATTTGAAACAGTAAGAACCTCAGCTAAGCAATTTGAATTATTTGGATTAGCATTCATGTTTCCCCCTTGCTTTTGTTTCTTAATAAAATCATAACAGTATTTCTTAATGTGTCATTCTTTCCCACAGTGATAGCATTTTCATTTTTGTTTACCCTTTTTATCTTTCTTCTTACCCTTTTGCCCTGACCCAATGGTTTGATC
This sequence comes from Diospyros kaki, assembly GCA_036245055.1. NCBI lineage: Eukaryota > Viridiplantae > Streptophyta > Magnoliopsida > Ericales > Ebenaceae > Diospyros > Diospyros kaki. The sequence continues at coordinate 39,883,652 of BSEG01000009.1, read as the reverse complement.
ATTGTTATTTGCAAAGTGTTTTTTCTCATTCTTACTCTTTACAAATAGGTTGTTTCCAGATTTCTTAGATGGTCCCAATTCTAGTTCTCTAGCCTTAATGCCTGAAATAACAAGATCTAATGTAGGTACTATGCCAGTATATCTTAATGCATGTTTAACAACATCATAATCATCAGGCAGTACATTTAATTAAATCATAGCTTCACTTGAGTCTCCTAAAGCTTGATCAGTACCCCTAAGTAGCAATGCAAGTTTAGTGAATTCATCTATATTCTCATCCATTGTCTTAGATGTACTCATTTTATAATTAAACAACATGCCTTTCAGATATACTAAATTAGGTGCAGTAATGACAGAAAATAAAGCATCTAATTTATTCCATAGTTCTAAGGGAGCAGTCATACCATCCACTTTGCGGATCACACTGTCTCCAAGATGGAGGAAGATCAGATTAAAGGCTTCCTCTCTGATTTCCTCTGTTCTTGCAAGCTGGTCTGCTGACCATTTGCGATCGTCTGTCTCAAGTGCTATGAGCACTTTATGATGAGAGAGTAATACTCTCATCTTTTTCTTCCAGCTTCCAAAGTCTCCCTTTCCATCAAATATACCGATCTCAAATCGAATAGAGTTCATCTTCGTATTGCACGAAGGTAACCTAGGGGCTCTATTCGCTGAAGAAGATCAATACAGCAAACACCCGCTGACACTGACTCTATCAGAGAACCCTAGTTTCGAAGAATGATTTTGACCTTACAGTAAACCCTAGAAGCCGAACTTAAAGCGGCTCTGATACCACTGTTGAGACTCGACAGAAACCCTTAGGGTTATACTTAAGCAATCACAAAGCAATATTTGATGTAAAACATTCACAGTGCTGGAATCCGAAAATATAAACGGCGAGAAACAAAAATAAAGAAATGGAGGCACAGGGTTTTTACCGTGGTTCACCTCAAATCGAGGCTACATCCACGTTGAGCTGGAGAGAGAAGAGCTCACTGCACTATGAGATGAAAAATCGGATTACACACTCATAAACGCTCACAAACAAAACCCTCCAAAACGATCAATGGTTCGAGAACTCAAAACCGCCAATTAATCACTTAATACAGATTAAAGGCAAACCTATCGAACCATAAATCTATACAAATATGTACAGAAAATAGAAATCGGGAACAAACCAGGAAGAACAGGAAGAACCCTAGCCTGGAAGAGGCGAGAGCCTACAACCTGCAAAACCAAAATAACCCGATCGAACCCTTTCTGATTTCTTTGTCTTTTCGCCTCTCTCCGTTCACATCTCGAGGCAGCAATAAAAAGTGATGAAGAGCGGCTGAGATTGCGTCTCAATAAAGTGAGGATGGAGGGATCAGATCAAATCGTGCGAGCACGATTATAATCCCAACAGAAAGCGGCAGAGGTGCAGGAGAGCAGGGGAGCAGATCGAGCAAGGAGCATGATCGGGCGCCAGCTGAGGGACAGCTGATGGTTGCCACGTGCAACCATCCAGCGGCTGCCAAATGGCAGAACGCGGTTGCTGCACGTGGCCTTCCAGTCAGCAAAGTGGAACGGCACCGTTTGGAGCTTCACAATTAACAGTTCTGTTAATAGAACTTTGTTTTCCTTTATACAGGTAAAGCATTGTTTGGAGAGGAGGAATGGTATTTCTTCACCCCAAGGGATAGAAAGTACCCCAATGGAGTGAGGCCTAATAGGACGACAGCTTCAGGTTATTGGAAGGCCACAGGTACCGATAAGCCCATTCTCAGTTCATGCGGTGCAAAGATTCTAGGAGTGAAAAAAGCTCTGGTTTTCTACAAAGGACGCCCTCCTAAAGGGGAAAAGACAAAATGGATCATGCACGAGTACAGACTGCCGGAATCATTGATGTTGACTTCCAAGCAAAAACGCTGCATGAGGGTAAGTTTTAGCATGAGATTTAACCTGATTAGCTTACTAAGGAAAATCAAAAAATGTATCTTAAATAGGTCATCGCGTGCATACCCATGCATTTTTGCTTCTTATTTTCATCTTAGCAAGAGTTAGACGTTTTGGTGAATTCTGAGCATGGACCAAATGATAATTTTTTTTTTTTTTCACAGTTGGATGATTGGGTACTATGTTGAGTTAGGCAGAACAGCAACATCAAAAGGAATGGGGAAGCTAAATATGTGTTCAACAATAGGCTTTTTGAGTCTCAGAAAGGAGACAAGCTATGTTCTGCAAATTCAAATGCTAATCTTGAAACCATCAGAGATTTTCTATACAGAGAATGCATGGCACCACCATCCATCTTTGCATCTCCAGATCAACCATTGGATACAGGTTCTAGCATAAGCTATGAAACAAGCAAAACATCTCCATCAGTTTGTGAAGATCATTCCAACCCAAACTGTATGCAATCCTCATTTCCAGCTTTTAACATCTTAGCGGGCAGAAAATAATGCAAATTTTAGGAAATCTATATTGTTTCATCCACCCCGAGAAGAAGCTGACCAACAGAGATGATCAATGGAGCAATGATAACACTGAATTGAGTTTCTTCCATGCAGACCAATCTGAAGGTAACAACTTCAATGCTAGTGAATGGAGATCTATAATCTAATATATATCAAGAGTTAAATAACTCAGCCTTCACTGTCGGTGACTGAAGAGGTCTGAAACCACGTGGAGATAAGAATTTGGCGCTTTTCTAGGGGTAAATATTTCATGTAAATAAAAGATACTGGAAGCAGTCAAATAAGTCTTGCAACAAGGCAGTGGATTAGATCATCACACAGAGCACGATTGATTTTCACTAGATATGCTTCACAAACAGATATCCTAGCTAGAATGACCTGGCATTTTGGAAAATAAAGCAAAGTTTAAAAAAAAAAAAAAAAACAGAAGGATGTTTGTTCCAAAATAACTAGTGTTCTAAATTGCCGTGTAGCTGAATTTATGGTCACAGGTTCTGTTTGCGAAGCATTTCATTATCCTACTTACATATATTGTCTAACTAAAAGTGTACTGTTGTGAATTGAACGTAAATGTCTACACATTTTATGTTGCAACTCCAAGTCTCCTCTCCAAGCACATGAATATTTGGACCAAATGCAATAGAATGCTATTGTATAAATTATTGGTTGTTTCTAAATAAGCGATGGGTTGTGAATCTAGAGATGTTGAGGACAAGATTCTACCATGTGTAACTTGCAAAACATAGTTTTGGTTAACAAGACCAACATAGAATAAACATTTTAAGAGCAATGAGCGCTTATGATTAGGAGTAATTTATTATGTATAGTACTAAACTGGATAACTTTTCTTTTTTTTTTTTTTTGGCTATTAGAAAGGAAATATGAGTTTAATTAAAGAAAAATGTAGAAACTGAAACTAGAACAAATGAAGAACAGTACCCCACCAATTTTAAGGATCTACTATCATCTACAATGGGTGGTTAAAATTGCATTGTCATGATCAAATATATCAAATATAATACAAGAAAGACATATGACCGACTACAAAACCAACAATTTGGTGTTAAAGTAGACAATAACAAGACAAATAGTTGAGGGTGATGTTAAGAAGTGAGAACAAAAGAGCTGCATTTTTTAGTTGGAGATAGATTGCAACACAACAACAACAACATCATCACAAGCCTTAATCCCATTAACTGGAATCAGCTATATGAATTCTAGTTGTTCAAACATCACTATCCACAACCATATATTTTGTAAAGTCCAAAAGAATGTCACAGGTATGAATAAGAAACACTTGAATAAACTTGGGAAAATAAAGTTCAACTAGTTTTTGACAATACTAACCACATAGATAAAGAAAGGCAAAACTTGGGAAGGTAATAACAAGAAATGCTATGATGCATGCATAAAGTTGAAAGAAGAAATAATATTCAAACAAAAACCTCAAATTATTAGGAAAATAATCTTTTGTCGAGTTCATGAAATGTGAAGTGAAAGCACTTTTAGTTTTTCTTTTTAGTAAGTACAAAAAACATAGGACAAATTAAAAGAAAAATAAGATCGTTGTAAAATGTTATGAAGAATAAATGTCGCGGCAATTCAACTTGATAAAATCCTAAACTCTAGTTCCTTTACACTAGACAGTCCAGTTCTATTCCTATTCAAACCCACTGGAGCTGTCCTCTATTTACTCCTAGTGTTCAATTATGGATTTTCAAGATGTTTGATGGTTTTAAGTTCTACTTAATGCAACCCTAACACACATTGTAAATATATAGTTTCTCTTGAGAGATCTCATGGTCACATTCATCCAAATTTTGTTTTCGTTAATACTATAGTTGATTTCAACTAGACCCTTGCAAGGTATTCCGTGTTGGCACTTAGGCCCCAAATATTTGAAATATAGGCATTAATCTCCCCTGCTGCTAGCCTTCCCCAACAATACTTAACTTAAAGAGCGAAAATAGTATTTCACATATAGTCAGTTTCCCTCAAACCCCACCCCCACGAGGTTTTGCATATTAGAACTCAGGCCCCAAAAGTCCAATTGTAGTATTTCTTTTCTCATATTTGAGTTTTTGGGGTTATTCACACAAAAAAAAAAAAAGGTTTGAAAGGAAGTAAACAAAGACTAATAGAGTTCTTTTCTCAAAATTGTACAATTTGTACTTTTCAGTTAACAGTTGTAACTGCCTGAATAGAACTTGCATATTTCAGTTAACAGTAACAACTGAAACCTACAGAGCCTATAAATAAGCTACTTCTTGGAGGAGGATGGGAGATCATTATGTGAAATAACATAATTCATTTCCTCCAAAACTTTTGTGTGTGTGTGTCTGTGTGTGTTCTTTCTGAATCTCTCTCTTTCTCAATTACTCTCTCTCAATTTATTCCTAAAAATCTAAGAAACCCTAGGTCAGGTCCAGAATTAAACCTAACAGTAATTACAACCTAAGTTGACATTAATAGTAGGGGATCTTCTTGCCAAACAATTTAAGTCTGGGTGCCAATGCAAGAAATGTTAAGAGAGTCTAGGGAAAATTAATCCTTAATTACATGTTGGGCAAATGAAACAAGTGGTAGTCCTTATCAAAAGATAAAACCAACACAATTAACTCAAACATTAACCATGATTTTGTGAATCCAATGAACCATTTTTTTTTTTTTCTAAATGCAGCTATGTAGATCTCTAAACATATTAGAAGAGGTCAATTTGGCAGGATTCAAATCAGGCTTGATTCTTGACGAGCTCAGCTTGGCTCACAGAAGTCACTAACTTTGACCTTATTTTTTACCCTTTAAATGTTATAATTTGAAAAATCTTCATGAGACACATAATTGCAGCTCATCAACTCATTAGATATTAGATGGAAAAAAGTTATGGCCAAAAATCAAATGTATAGCAAGTTAAATTTTTCAATTTTCTTTTATTGAACTCTAAATTTGATCTCAACTACATCCTACATTCTTGAAGACTTCACCAAGATTTTAGCCATTTCAAAATCCTATGTCATGCATGAAGTGAGGATCTACCATTGAAGTATTTTGTTTACAGAAAATGCCAAAACCTAAGGATCTGTTCTTTTTGTTGTTTTCAGGCCATTTTCAGATTTTAGTTTTCTAAAATAATGAAAACGTATTTATTTTGTTGTTTTCAAAAATACATTTTCAAAAACAAAGGAAAAATTTGAAAAAAAAAACCCAAAACAACAAAAAATCGTTTTGGCTTAACGCAAAAAACGTTGTTGCTCTCATCTTCTCTCTCCAATCCAAGTTCGTCTCTTCTCTTCCTTCTTTCTTCTCTCTTCTCTTCTCTTCTCTTCAAGCTTGGCCATCGACCATGCCCACCGCCACGAGCCATCGTCGATTGCCCCTTGTATTGCGATTGCCCCTTGAGACCAGCAACCCGAGCATCCAACACCTCCATTGCAGCAACCTTTCACTCCCTCTCTTTCACTATCTGCTCTCTCTCGCAGTATCTCTCTCTCTCCCTCTCCAATTTTGCTCTTTCTCCCTCTTTCATTATCTCTCAAGAACATCTCTCTCTCCCTCTTTCATTATCCATGATATATATATGCGCGATTGGGTTTGGAAGGAAGTTTAAACTTAGATCTATGAAGTTTTGGCCATTAGATCTTGTTGGTTTTTAGGTATGTTGGTCAATGGGGATAAAGGTGTCAGGTGGTTGCCTCTGATTGCCGGAAACCACTGGCCATGGTGACCAGTGGCAACTGTCAGTACGTTTTTCAATTCTAGCCAAAAATTAAAAATCAAATATATGAAAATTCACCCGTTAAATCTGGGTCATTTTTGTGTATGTTAACCCTTTTGGCTTGGAATTTCTAATGGTAGGCTCTGATCATAGGAATCTCCGGCCGGCCATGGTCGCTGGCGATTGTGGTTGGTTTAGGCTATCTTTATTGTTCTCTTCATCTCCTTTTGGTGCTTAATCAACAATCTAGTCATTATTTGTCTACTTTCACTTTTCTCCTATCTGAAGATTTCAAACAAAAAGTTAAAGTTAAATGGGAGAATATTGAAGATCAAGATGTGATCAGATCTATATTGGTATACCTTTGCTTGAAACTTGAAGGTCATCTTTTCCGGTGCATTATCAAATTCATTGAATAAAATATTATTAAAAATTCTTTTTAAAATTCTAAACAAAACACATTTTTCTAGTTTTCTATTTTGAGAAATAATTTTTCAAAATAACAAACCAAACGCGTTTTAAATTTTTTAAAAACAGATTATCAAAGCAGAAAATTGAAAATGAATTCAAAACTAAATATTGAAAAATTAAAGCGCAAAGAAAATGGGGCCTAAGATTCTAACAAGTTGAATGCAAAAATACACAGACATTAATTCAAATTTGAAAAGCATAGCATCCGACAACATCACGCCAATGACCTGCTTCAACATTAGGCATATTGAACCAAGGCACACACAACTAGCTAACAAATTGGCCTTAAAACTGGAACAACTACTAATTAATAGGCCTCAAACTTGTACCCACAACTAATTAATAACGGGACTCAAACTGAATCAAAGCCTATATAAATGCATCTTTATTTATTTTTTTTCCAGACAAAGTCTACATCTAAGAGTAGCGCATTCTGCCATAACTTAGAACCGTAAGAAATTCTCCAGGAACTGTACAACAATCACAGCCATTCTCTGATAGTTGTGGAGTTCTTTTCATTTACAATCCACAGTTTTCGGAACGAACGGTTCCTTCTACTCATTGGCATCCATGATATTGAATAAATATAATAACATTCTTACGTATTAATATAAGCAGAAGTTTGGAGAGACCAATCAAACCTGGTTTACGGCCGATCTCTGGAACTACGGAAACTCCTCAACTGAACTTCGATGCGTCGAATCTCGGCGTCAATGGCAGCCGCATAAGCCATTCTCCTCTCCTCCAAAACGCGAGAATCACAAAATCTTTCACTGAAATTTTCAGAGAGGCAAAGCCGCCAAAATGCGAGGGATAGAGAGGGTAAGAGACCGGAAGCTCGGCGGTTATTTTTATTGGAATAATTTTGGAGAATAAATATGATTTAAAGATGTTTGGTAATAAGGATTGCTATACTTAACGCAATTTTAATTGAAATTTCATATAATATATCTTTTATTAAATATTAATCTGAAGTGTAAATATCTAAAAGTTTAGGAAAAAATTATAAAAATAAAAAGGTGCATACATTTTTTTATTTTATTTACATGTTTAAGCATTATATTTTAATTGAACTTATAACAACAACAATAACATATCCAGCCGTTATCCCACTATGTGGGGTTAGCTACATGAATTCTAGACTTCTATGTAGGTTACATTCCAACAGATAGTTTGTCTAGAATTCATATTTAAATCCTATATGCTAGTAAAAAAATAAGTGTAATAGTTTTATAAACGTAAAAAGATACATGTATTTTATATTTTTTTTTATTTTCAAGCATTATATTTTGATTAAACTTGTATGCTAATTGTTATTGTTAATATGCAATAACTAATTTATTTGATAGAAAATGTCGTTGTCAAACCGTTTGACTTGATAAGAAATAAAATAATCAAATGGCACGAGGAGATTTTCGCACAAATATTTCGATACTTAACTCAAACATAATGATTATTTAAACTGTAAGGCATAATTTCTACTAGTATCAGAAACGTATCGTTTTAAAAATAAGTAACTACCTATTTATGAAAGGATATGAAATAATCTTAAGTAATATGGGATTAACAATCTCACATATAACGTTTATTTTGACATTTTATAATCTTATTATAATTAAGGTTCTTACATTTTAAAATCCATTATGGTTAAGATTTTTATGGATAATATTTATTGCAATATTCTTAAATCCATTTAGAATTGTAATTATTTATCTCTTTCTTATAATATTCGGAAGAATTTTTGAATGTCAGAATTATTTAGTTTGCGCGTTAGTACAAAACCTCCGTTATTAAGAAATTTACGCATTTTAGTCCAAAGATATATTTTTGATTTTTTGGCATTTTTAATAAACTTTTGCCTTTGACACAACACTAATAGTATATATAATTATATTTTTATATTATTTTGTTAGCCCCTATGACAATGTTTTTCACCCCTCGTAAAATAGTAAATACGCTTCCTAATTGATAGAAAAGAGTGTAAGAAATGTACTGATTATTTTTTTAAAATTATTTTTTATGAAAAATTAAATATTAGATAGATCTTTAATTGTGTAAAAAATGGTTGAAAATAAAATTTCATAAGATTAGCAATAAGTTCAATATAAATCAATTATTAGTTTTATGCAACTCTTCATTTTTTATGTGTACCTACTTCGATCATATTCAACATAATAACAACTTACTTACCTAGCTAATATTTGTTTCTTCATAAATGAAAAATTTTAAAAAATAATCAACACAATTCTCAATAATAAATAGTTTTCCCAATGTTGCAAGTTGTTGGGATAGTATGATCTCGCACAAAGCCAAAACACTTTCTGTTAGTAGCGAACAAATCGAATCACAAGTGATAGCAACAAAAACCAAGAACAGAAAGTATAAACTTCCCTGAAAAATATAAACAAAAGGTTACTGCTTTATTCAAGGCTCAGATCTGTTTATCGTCACCTACAGCGAACCAACGAGAAGCTCTCCCAAATCCGAAATCCAATCGGCCCAGCTCGGTACCAGCACACAGCAAGAAGATCACACAAAGATGGTTTACACAAAGACCAAACGAGATCAGCTAGGTTTCTCTTAGTTTTTGCATACCTGACCCATCGAAAACACACAGGTTTTATAGCCATCAAAGATAAAACCGAAACCAGCAAAAAATCCGTCAAAGGAGGATAAAGGAACCAGGGTTTCGGAGAGGATAAGAATGGCGAGATAGGAGGAGAAGATAAGCTAGGGTTTGGACGGAGTCGCAAACGGCTAGAGAGGAAAATAGGTCACAAAGATCAGAGAAACGCGCATTATACACCTAGGAGGGACTGGCCGAGCTGGACCTCATGTGTGGGCCTAAGCTGCTGGGCCAAAAAGGCCTTGCCTCCTCAAAGGCCCTTTGGGCGCCTCTCTCATTTGGTGACCTGTAACATTGGGTTATATCCACACAACAGTGGCCCATACAAAATCATCACAGCCTTGGGAGTTTGGTATCACAAACAACAAATCTCCACCTTGATACCAAACATCCAGCAAATCGGAACCCACCGAGAATGCACAAAAAACACGCATAATGCACTAAGCAAAAGCAAATAAATAGCACGCAGCAATATAATAGCAAGTAGCACACAACAACAACACACAGAGACTGATTATGTTATTTTACCAATATTTAAGAGTGATAAACAGCTCCTAAATTTTGCTAATGTGAGAACCTTAGTACCCATATCTGAGGGGTTATAATCAGTCATAATTTTTTCCAAATTAATAGTATTTTGAGACACTATGTCACGTATAAAATGGAGTCTGATATCTATGTGTTTAGTGCGTTCATGAAACATAGGATTTTTGCACAAATTAATAGCTGACTGGCTATCTGCATAAACTACTACATTACTCTTTAAAACACTCAGTTCTGTGAGTAAACTTTTAAGCCATAAGGATTCTTTAATTGCTTCAGTTGCAGCTATATATTCTGATTCAGTGGTGGATAGTGCAACAATATGCTGAATTTGAGATTTCCAACTAACATAGGATTTACTTAATGTAAACACATAAGAGGAAGTTGATTTCCTATTATCTCTATCACCAGCATAATCAGAATCTGTGAATCCTTCTAATTTAACTTCTTCATTTGTGCTTTTATACACTAAACCTATATCACAAGATCCCTTCAGATATCTTAATAACCACTTTAATGCTTCCCAATGCTTAGGACCTGGGTTTGACATAAACCTGCTAAGTGTGCTAACTACATGAGCTAGGTCAGGTCTAGTACACACCATTAAGTACATAATTGACCCTATGACATTAGAGTATGACACTTTACTCATATACTCTTTTTCCTCTTCATTAGAAGGTGATTGATCTCTAGATAAAATAAAGTGGCTTGCTAAGGGTAAGGAGACTGGTTTACACTCATGCATGCCAAATTTCTTTAAGATTTTTTCGATATAAAATGATTGATGCAAAAACAAAACAGAAATAGACCTGTTTCTTTTGATTTCCATGCCTAAAATTTTCTTAGCATGTCCTAGGTCTTTCATTTCAAATTCTTTGTTTAAAGTTGTTTTGATTTCATTAATCATTTTTATATCTGGACCTATTAAAAGCATATCATCAACATATAGCAGCAAGAACACACAGTAATTGTCATGATGTTGAAGATAAATACAGTAATCAAAAGCACTTCTTTTAAAACCAATGGAATGTACAAAAGTATCAAAACGTTTGTACCATTGCCTGGGAGACTGTTTTAATCCATATAAAGATTTTTTCAAGTAACACACATAATTAGGATTATTTTTATCTTCAAACCCCTTAGGTTGAGTCATGTATATGTTTTCTTCTAGATCACCATGCAAAAAAGCTGTTTTGACATCCAATTGTTCAAGTTCCCAATTAAAATAAGCAACCAATGCTAACATAACCCTTATTGTGGTATACTTAACAACTGGAGAAAAAATTTCATGGTAATCTACTCCTTCTTTTTGTGTGAAACCCTTGGCTACTAACCTAGCCTTAAACTTTACTGGTTCAGCCCCACTTGCCCCTTCTTTTACTTTGAAGACCCATTTGCAACCCACTAAGGATTTGTCTTTATGCCTAGGGACTAATTCCCATGTTTGATTTTTATGAAGTAAATTCATTTCTTCTTTCATTGCATCAATCCATTCTTTAGCATTTTCACTTTTAATAGCTTCTTCATAAGTATTTGGCTCTTTATTTACTAGATCTTTGTAGCTAGCATACCCAATGCTAAAATCAGTTTCCAATCTTTTAGGGAGTCTTTGTGGCCTTCTTTCCCTATCTCTTGCTAATTGATAGTCATTTAGGGAATCTGAATTTTCTGTTTCTTCTTCTAGATTACTCTCATTTTCATTAATCTGATTTTGTGCATTACTCTCCACCTCATTTGGGGTATTATGGATAAAAGTACTAACTTTCTCCACCTTACTTCTAGTGTTTTCTAGCTTGTTTTCATTTTCTAAGTTTGATTCTTCCTTAAGGCATGGCATTTCCGATTCATTAAAGGTGACATCCCTACTAATTATGACCTTTGCACCATTTTGGCTTCTATCCCATAACCTATATCCCTTTACTTCTTCGGGATACCCTAGAAAAACACACTTTCTAGCTCTAGGTTCTAATTTGCCCTCATTTTGATGTATAAAGGCAGCACAACCAAAAGTTTTTAAAACAGAGTAATCTGTACACTTTCCATACCATTTCTCATAGGGTGTATCACCACCTAAAGCCACTGAAGGTGTCAAATTAGTTAAATAACAAGCAGTCACTATAGCTTCTCCCCAAAATGATTTTGGCACACCTGACCCTAGCATCATGCACCTAACTTTATCTAACAAAGTCCTATTCATTCTTTCGGCCACTCCATTTTGTTGTGGAGTGTAGGGTACAGTTCTATGCCTAGTTATGCCACTTTCAGCACATAAGTTTTCAAAATCAGAATTACAAAATTCTAGACCATTATCAGTTCTTAAATATTTCAGTTTTCTCCCTGTTTGATTTTCAAACTGTATTTTCCATCTTTTGAATTTTGAAAAAGTATTTGATTTTTCCTTTAAAAGATAAACCCATACACGCCTAGAGTAGTCATCTATTATAGATAAGAAATATCTATTTCCTCCAAAAGTAGGATTAGATCCTGGTCCCCACAAATCTGCATGAACATACTCTAGGATTCTAGATGTTTTATGATTGCTAGAGGAGAAGGAGAGTCTATGGTGTTTACCTAGGACACAAAAGTCACAAAATGACAGGTCTGACACTTGATCCTTTCCAAAAACACCCTTACCACTCAGGTATTTGAGACCCTTTAAACTAATGTGTGCTAATCTATTGTGCCATTTTTGTGTGTGATCCGTGTTAAGAGAGGCAACAGTGGAAGTTATATTACTTAACACTTGTACATTAGTTAAATAAATTCCATTCCTCCTTACAGCTTTAAAAGCCCTAAGTGCACCCTTAAACATTTGGATCATACCATTTTTAATCTCACCTGTGAACCCCAATTTTTCTAGTTCCCCAACAGAAATTAGATTTCTACTCATTTGAGGGATATATCTAACTCCAGTTAATACTAGCACATAGCCATTTTCAAATTTAGCAGTTATATCTCCTACACCAGCTACTTTGTATGCCACATTATCACAAGTAACAACATGCCCACTATCACAATCATGTAAATGTGTAAACAGTGTTTTCGAGATGTAACATGAAATGAAGCACCAGAGTCTATAATCCACTCATGCAAATAGGTGTTCACAGACAAATTAATTTCAGGTGAATCAGAGTTTACTAACATATAAACCTTACCAGACTCACCTTCAGAAGACACTACATTAGCCTCATTATTTTCCTTTTCCTTTTGTTTATTCTTTTCTATATAACAATCTTTTATATAGTGCCCAGGCTTTCCACAGCCATAACATTTTCTCCCTTTCATTTTTCTTTGGGACTTAGACCTACTTCTTTCCTTTTGCTTGCTATTCTTCTCATTTTTCTCAGAATTCCTAAACTGTGATCTACCCCTACCTCTTACCATATGAACTTCACCATTTCTTTTCTCATTTTTTAGTTCCATTTCTTTACTTCTAAGAGAATCAATAATAATTTCAGGTGACAATGTATCTCTACCATATTTTATTGCACTTTTAACTTCTCTATAAGTTTCAGGTATGGAATTCAATAAAATAACGGCTTTGTACTCTTCAGATACTGTTTCACCACAATTTGTTATATCTTGAACCAATTTATTGAAAACATCTAGATTTTCATCTAAGTCCTTAGAGGATTCAATTTTGAAACTAAAAAATCGTTCAAGTAAGTAGAGTTTATTAGGAGTAGACTTCACAAGATATAGAGACTCAAGTTTTTCCCACAATTCTTTAGTTGTGTTTAATTTCCCTACCTTTCTCAAAACAGAATCTGAGAGATGTAAAATTATGGAAGTGTATGCTAATTCATCAATTTCCTTTTGTTCTTTAGTTATTTCAGAAAGTTCAGTTTCTTTTCCTTCTGTAGATGTACTAGGTTTAGCAAAACCGATTATAGCTTTTGAAACTTTCTGTTGTACTAAAATTCCCCTCATTTTTTGTTGCCATATTGAAAAATCACATTTACCATTAAAAACACCTAGTTCAAAATGTTGTGTTGCCATTAGATGCACAAAGCAAAACAAGTAATGCAACAGATAGACTTTTCAGAATGCAATCAACAACTAAACAGTCAGGAAATAGCAAATTACACAATTCCAAAATCAGCAAGTTCACAAAGAAATCACAATTCCAAAATCAGCAAGTTCACAAAGAAAATCAGCAAAGTAGATAATCCTATATCTAGCAGCATGTAATGGTTACCACCACAGGATAACCCCCAATCCTAGTGACCACCCCCACACGATGGTCTGCTACTTGCTGAAACAAAATTAGGGTTAGAAGAGTCTTACCAAACTGACTGGATTAACCGTCAGTAAATTAAGAGAAACAAACCACTGAGGTTGGGCTGATAGTCGAAAAGCCTCGCACGGCCGTTGGTGCTGCCACGCACCGTCGCCGAAGCTGCACGCTCCGTCGGCCGCCGGTTGGCCCGAGATACGCAAGCCGTTCGCTGAGACTCACCTCAACGTCGGGAAGCCGACGAAGGGTCTCACGCGCCTTAGAACAACCGGAGTGGAGAGATCGAGTAGGATTTTCGAATCGGGTTAGGGTTTTGTGAACCTTCCCCAGATTCGAACGCAACCAAGAGATCGATGATCTCTTAGTCTCCAAAACTCGGCTCTGATACCAGTTTGTTGGGATAGTATGATCTCACACAAAGCCAAAACACTTTCTGTTAGTAGCGAACAAATCGAATCACAAGTGATAGCAACAAAAACCAAGAACAGAAAGTATAAACTTCCCTGAAAAATATAAATGAAAGGTTACTGCTTTATTCAAGGCTCAGATCTGTTTATCGTCACCTACAGCGAACCAACGAGAAGCTCTCTCAAATCCGAAATCCAATCGGCCCAGCTCGGTACCAGCACACAGCAAGAAGATCACACAAAGATGGTTTACACAAAGACCAAACGAGATCAGCTAGGTTTCTCTTAGTTTTTGCATACCCGACCCATCGAAAACACACAGGTTTTATAGCCATCAAAGATAAAACCGAAACCAGCAAAAAATCTGTCAAAGGAGGATAAAGGAACCAGGGTTTCGGAGAGGATAAGAATGGCGAGATAGGAGGAGAAGATAAGCCAGGGTTTGGACGGAGTCACAAACGGCCAGAGAGGAAAATAGGTCACAAAGATCAGAGAAACGCGCATTATATACCTAGGAGGGACTGGCCGAGCTGGACCTCATGTGTGGGCCTGAGCTGCTGGGCCGAAAAGGCCCTGCCTCCTCAAAGGCCCTTTGGGCGCCTCTCTCATTTGGTGACCTGTAACATTGGGTTATATCCACACAACAGTGGCCCATACAAAATCATCACAGCCTTGGGAGTTTGGTATCACAAACAACAAAGTAAAAAACAAAAGTTTTAATCATTCCATATCAAGATAGTGTTAGATAAATTCTTCAAAAAATTCATGAAATCTACGTATCATATAAAAAACAAAAAGATAAAAAAACAAAAAAATACTTCTTGAATACACAAGTCATAAGCCAAATCTTCATCTTCTTATATTCTACAGTGCCAAAGTTGTTTTTCAATGGATAGAAAACAGCATGATGGATTGTATATTAGAGAATACGAAACATAACTTTCAATTTATAATATTAATAGAATTCTATCAATCATATAATTCTATTGGGCCTATACTTATTTCACAAATTAAGATAAATGGGTCTAATTCTATAAAGATACACCAATCCCAACATACAAGTTATAATCACATATAACTTATTCGGCCTCCAAGCAATGTTAAGTTAAAATCTAACTGATTTTCTCAAAATAAAACTCAATTAATATTACACACTATAAAAAATTCAATAGATACATCATAAACCAAAATGTTATATTAGACTTGAAAAAATATGTGAAAATACCATACTTGTAACACCCCACTCTTAAGGCATGTTAATGCTTATTTTTTTTAATATTTATATTCAACCTTAAAGTTTTATAAATTTTTGTTACCCTCTTTAACTTAACATTCTCAATAAAATTCAAGTTAAAGCAATGAAAAATTATACACAAAACATAGTTTAGATTGTATTCTAATATAGGATTACAAAAATACCCTTACTATCAAGTTAGTCGTCTGCTTATCCTTATGGTTCAGATCGGGACACATTTGAACGTGTCATATAAATATTTAATTATTTAATAAAATTTTAAAAATACTTTCGTGCACTGTACGCAAGCATGACATGGCTTGACTTATTCAATGCATTAACTCCAAATCAAAATACAATAGGATGGTCATTTCATTAATCACAAATTTGAGGATAGCGCAAATAACTCTCTAGATTAACTTTCATTAAACAATGACACATCTAATTAAATTAAATAGTCACCCACTCAATCAAACAATACATATGAAATAAATTGAGTTTTTGAAAATAATCATTTACCTTAATTGGCTAATTAGTGACTAAAATTCCTTTTTAAATTTGTGTTAGTCTTGAATCACGTACCCAAAATGCCTCTTGAATCTTGGACTCACTCGACATCTACCCTTGCTTCAAAATATTTTTTTAGATATTTTTTAGGTTTTAGTCCAAAATTGTTATCTTTTTTTATTTTTTATTTTTATTTTTTCTTTCCTCCTTACGCATAAAGATTATGTGCTCAACTCAAGGGTAAGGCCACACACCTAATTTTCTTCGTGTGTGGTTCCATGCACCAGTGTTTTTGTTATCTCCTTCGACGATTAGTTTGTAGTCGCCAATTATGTTGTTAACCTATTTCTTTATTTTTTTTAATTCTTTTTATGTTTTGTCTCTATTTTTGTTTTTCTCTTATTGTTGTTGACTATATACAACAATAAAATTATTTGTCAAGGAATCATCTTCCAATAGTTGAGATTTTGCAAAATAAAACAATCAAAATACACGAAGTATTTTCTACGAAAACTCTCAAATACTTAAGTTAAATTATTGAAAATATTAAAAAAATTTCAGAATTCTTTAATCAATATTAGAGGTTTTTTTTTTTGTTCTTTTATGAATGGAAGTTCATCTATTTATAATTTTTTTTAAAGATTTATGATAAATAACTTCAATATTCCAAAATTTATTAGAATTTGGACTTTGAGAGATTCTTCGAAATTGTCTGCTTCACACTCTTGATTCTGAGAATACCTCACATAGCACTTATTCGAGAAGGTCTCTTGGAGACCTCTTCACGAGACGAGAGTCTACCAACACTTTTTTGGGACCCTCTTGGAGGCCGCTTCCTAATTCCTCGAACTCTTCTTTTGGAGAGGAGTTCATTCTTCTCCAGATCGGCCATCACCTGCGGCCTTCTGTTGGTGGGTCGCGCCATCACCTGTCGGCTGTCGCCTCCTTCTTCTCCGGATCCGCCGTCGCCGTCGCCTTGTGGGTCTCCTCCTTGGTCGCGCCATCGGCGCCTCGTGCTTCCAGATCCGCCGCCGCAAGCCGCCGGGATTCCTCTCCAGATCGGCCGTCGCCGTTGTCGTCGCCTGGTGGGTCTCCTCCTTGGTTGCGCCATCGCCGCCTTTGCTTCCAGATCCACCGCCGCAAGCCGCCCGTCGCCGTTATCATCGTCTCCTGACACCTTCGTCTTCCAGATCACCCGTCGCTGTTGTCGTCTCCTTCATTGCTGATCGGTATGTCTCTCTACACTGCTCATCGCCTCCATTTTTTGCATGTACATGTTTCTGTAATATTATTTGCAATTTGGAATTTTGTGATTAATTTATACAAATATTATGCTTCTGATAGCATTTTGTGATTAGTTTCTGCAAATACTATGTTTGTGATATGATTTTGTGATTATTTGTGATTAGTTTCTGATCTCTTTTGCTGTAATTTTTATGTTCCATTTCTGAGGGAGACAAATACTAGACATTCCAGTTTCTGCATGTCTCCCATGTTGTTGATTGGTTAGGGATTTAGGTACTGTCAAAAGACATTTGTACTAGATTAGGGTTTGTAATGGAAGAGAAATGTCAAGGTTTATTTTCTATATAAATACTTCTGGAAGGATATGTTTCTAGAAGGGGCTGACCGGTTCTGTTTTAACCGCTTTCTAGGGGTGTCGGTCAGGTTGGTATTTCCACCTCTATAGTCTATAAATAGGGGCCGGAAGGTAGGCTCTGGAGAGAGCTTTTCATTTTTGTGTTTTCATTCTATCTTGTGCGAGTATGTGCTGTGTGTGAAAGAGGGCATATCTTTTGGTTTCAACTCTATAGCTTATAGGTTTACGGGCTGTGAGAGAGTTGGGTGTTTAGGACACATCTAGTCGTGTATCATCATTCAAAGATAGTGGAAGAAGCAAAGGGCAAAGCAAATTTGGATGAATGTCTCATTTGAGACTAAATCAGGATAATTCTTGTGTGTGTTTTTTTTTTGTTCTTGCTGAAGTTCTTTTATCTTTCATGTTTCTCGGTTATAGTGAGAGATTGAGAGATTGTTTCGGGTGTGTTTGAGGGTTGAGTGATCATATTTAGAGGAGAGATCTACGCTAACAACTTAGTATCAGAGCTGGACACCTCTAAATTGATCAAGAACTCAAGAATCTCAAGACAAGGGAGACAATCTCAAGGAAAAGAATGGCGCCAATTGCCTCACGATCAAACATTGACCAGCTTGATGGGAATAATGACTTCGGGCTATGGAGGATCAAGATGGAGGCACTCATCTATAGTCTCGGTTTGGAGGGGGTATTGGAACAAGAAGATAAGACAGAGGAGGCATTAACCGGGAAAGAACCTCAAGTTCTAATTGTAGAACAGAAGGAGGCTCGAGTGGAGATTAACAAGAAGGCGTACATCATGATAATCTTGAGCCTGAGCGACAAGGTTTTAAGGGACGTATCAAAGTTAAAATCTGCGGCTGACATCTGGAAGAAACTGAAGAATTTATACCTCAAGAAGACACTCTCCTGTCGTCTATATCTCAAGGCCAGGTTTTTTACTTTTAAAATGCATGATCATAAAAAATTATAGGATCACCTAGATGAGTTCAACAAATTATGTCTGGATCTTGAGAATATAGGAGTAAAGTATGATGACGAAGATA
The DNA here is from genome assembly GCA_036245055.1 of Diospyros kaki. Taxonomy (NCBI): domain Eukaryota; kingdom Viridiplantae; phylum Streptophyta; class Magnoliopsida; order Ericales; family Ebenaceae; genus Diospyros; species Diospyros kaki. Next base: position 39,864,813 of record BSEG01000009.1, on the reverse strand, counting down.
GGGCACTAGTTCTCCTGCATTCTTTACCTAAGTCTTATGAACATTTTGTAGACATTCTTAAGCATGACAGGGATAACCTATCTTTAGAAGATGTAATAGGTGCACTTAATTTGAAGGAATTAAGATTCAAGATGGATGGTAAATCTAGTCCAGGAGATGCACTTACTGCTAGGTCTCAAAATTCTCAAAGAAACTCTAAGAATAAAGGGAAATCTAGGTCTAAGTCTAGGTATGGAAAAGGCCCAATAAAATGCTATTACTGTCATGAAGAAGCCATATAAAAAGGCACTGTCCTAAGAGGAAGAAGGACTATGTCGATAAAGAAAGTTTTGATGGGGGGGTTAACATTTGTGACATTGGGTATGATAGTGCAGATGTGTCATGTACCTAGGAGTATAAGAGGGTCAATACTGTAATAGGAATATAATAAAAAGGGGGTAATCTTGTAATAGGTTTATAATAACTATTGGATATATTTTTAGCAAGTGATTAGGCTGTTAGAAGTCAATGATGCATATATAAGGCTGCTGTTAGGAGTTTATTGGGTATACTTGATTGGAATGAATAAAATCTGATTTTCTCTTTTAAGACTCTCTCCAATCTCCTTCAAGTTCTCCCCATTTCTCTCAATCTCTCTCTCCTTCTACTGATTTTCCCCCTCCTATAATTTTGATTTTTTCTCTTAATTCCTATCACAACCCTAACTAACCCTAGGGTTGTGACAATTGGTATCAGAGCCACCATTCCTCGCGGCTTCTTCAATTGATTAATTTCTTGACGGATTGATGTCCGTTGTCCGACGGAGGTTGATCAGCTTTGATAATTCTGACAATCCCTGACTTTGGTTCCGATTGGAGTTTAAGGCTGCTGGAATTAATTTCAGTGAAGCAATTCTGACGCTATAGGCCGCGATTGTTGGCGATCTAGGAGCGAAGTAACATCTGACCGATTCTCAAGGAGTTATGTGATTGAGATAGCGGGACTTGAGACGATCCAAGTGGTCTGGTGAATCCAACGGAATCGGAAGTCCTAAAGCTGGTTGATCGCAATTGTGGTAGGCTGTTTATAGCAGCGAGTTTAGTGTCGGAATTCTGGTAACAGTTGGTGCCAACTGGTAAGGTGTTGTCGAAGTAGAACCTTGAGCGAATTTTGGCAAGCCAGATTAACTTCGATCGAACGTGGAGATAATCTCTGTTGCTGAACCAGTTAATTGGAATTGAACTTGGACTTCGACGGATGGTAATGGAACCGATCAAAGAAGGTACAGGCCCTGTCGTTCACATCTAGTTCAACTTGCGGGCATCATGGAATCGGTCGAGTTGCAGGGAGCGGTTGGGAAGCTAAGGTACAAGCGATCACGACTTGTGATCTGGAAGAGTTGTTCAACTTTTCTTGGAATGAGCAGAAGATAGACGCTTAGTCGCGAATTGCAGTAAGTTTGTTCGAAGCGGATGGGCAAAGCAACTTAAGCGGATTTGGAAGCCAAGTCGTAAGCTATTGCAACCATCGAATTCTTAATTCCGCAGAATTCCGTTGGTTGCATCACAGTTGCTCAAGGAAGGGGAGCAACCCAGATGATTCCAGTGGGGAAATTTCGGCGATCTGGAAGAATTGATTCCGAAGCACAAGGGGAAACGAATTCGACGCACAAGGAGGTGAGGTCGACTGATGTTTGAGGCTTGGAATTGGAAGACGGCTTGGCCAGTCGATTCCGACACAAAGAGCTTGACTCTAGGAATTTGAAGGCGATTACGGAAACTAGGATCAGCAGGCGATCTAGATCAGTTCTGTGACTTCGACAATCTCGATTGTGAAGGTAACCACTGTAGCGATTGATTCACACTTCGGATGGAGATCTAGGGAACTCTAGATGGCCAATCAAATTGCTGTAAGTGTGCGATTTCTTCTGCTGCTAAAATAGACTTACCTTGAAGCATAACGGTGGTTGCAATTTGCCACTTATTGGATCAATTTTAGAGGTGATTGGGTGAGCCAGTTACAAAAGGGAAGCGTGGGGACTTAGGATGGACAACACTTCGATTTCTTGGCCTGTGGATTGTCCAGTTCGTGAAATTTCTGCCATGACGAGCAAAGCCTGCATGAGACCATGGGAGCCTAACTTGCAGGCTTGCAGCAGAAGGATGTTGCATGTTCAGCTAGAGATAGACATTAGGGAAAGTTCGGCCAGAAGCCTTATGCATGGGAAAAGAAGTTGGAGATGGGGATCAGTCAATTGAACAAAGGAACAAAAAGTGTGGTACATGAATCGAGCAAAGAATTCGGCCAAATGATACGTGAAAAGTTGCAAGAGTTTGCAATGATACTATCTAAGGAGTATCATTATAGTTTTCCCGCCCAATACTTTGAGGATTATCATGGGAGTTTTAACAAAGAGGATTTCCTTAACATAGAGCAGCCGAAGAAAGAGTACAACTACAAGTTTCCAGCAGAAATTTTCGACAAACCGAGAAGGAATGTGGCAGATGATCATTTTGAAAATTCTAACCAGAAGAGGATGGATTCCGACAACCATTTAGCAGGAGTGAATCCCAGTAAGCTAAAAGAAGAAGATGTTGCTGATGTGGAGAAAAAAATGTTGAGAGTGAGCTTCAGAAAAATTCTGATGAATGAGACGAAGATGTGGCAGAATTACCGACAGGGGCAGATGGTTTAATTGTTGGGGAACCTCAATATAATGATAGGAATTGCAGCATTGAGGCATCAAAGCTTGGTTATCATGACTCTGTTGGACCTCCTTCCTTATCTTGTCAGAAGCGTGATGTGAAAATGGATGGAAGAATAGGAACAAAAGATAGAAATTTAGTTGCTTCATCGGCCCTAGAGAAACCGAGTGTTGGAGAATTGGACTTGGGAAAGGACAGCTTCCCTTATTGTCATTTTGGAGGATCTATTAGTTTGATTTATGGAGAACATCCTCATAGGGAACAACCATCTCGAACTCTATTCATAAGAAACATAGACAACAATGTTGAGGACTCTAAGCTTCGGTTTGCTATTCAAGCACTCAGATTTGAATCTGAAGTCATTGAGGTCAATCTGGTTGCCCTTATTAAAGTGCTGGTCCAAGTTATGCCGATGATGATTCTTGGAATCTGAAGAACAAAGAAGAAGAAGCCTAGAAGGCAAAAGAGGGAAAAAGAGATAGAACAGAAAGTGAAGGTGGGAGTGGGATGAAGAAAGAACAGCTCAACGATAATAAGTTTCTTGGGGACGAGAAACATTTTAAAGTGGAGGGAATTGTCATGTACCTAGGAGTATAGGAGGGTCAATATTGTAATAGGAATATAATAAAATGGGGGGTAATCTTGTAATAGGTTTATAATAACTATTGGATATATTGTTAGCAAGTGGTTAGGCTGTTAGAAGTCAATGATGCCTATATAAGGCTGCCGTTAGGAGTTTATTGGATATACTTGATTAGAATGAATGAAATCTGATTTTCTCTCTTAAAACTCTCTCCAATCTCCCTCAAGTTCTCCCCTTTTCTCTCAATCTTTCTCTCTTTCTACTGATTTTCCCCCTCCTATAATTCTGATTTCTTCTCTCAATTCCTATCACAACCCTAACTAACCCTAGGGTTGTGACAAGATGCCCTAACAATAAGTGACAAAACAGACAACCAATAATGGGTCATGTACTCAGGCTGTTTTTTCCACATGACACCAAAGAAGCATTGGATCTAAAACTTTAAGGAAATTAATGGGGGAAAGGTCCTATTAGAAAATAATTATGAGTGTAAGGTTCAAGGTGTGGGGGATGTTAGATTAAAGATACATGATGGAACCTTTAGGACCCTCACAGCCGTGAGATATGTCCTTGAACTTAAGAGGAACTTGATTTCTCTTGGGGAAATGGATAGGAGCGGTTTTAAATTTAAAGGTGAGGGTGGAGTGTTGAAAACATAGTGTCATGACCCTAGGATTTAGCCTAGCATTGGAATGACAATTGGAAGGAGCTGATGAATAGAATTAAGAACAGAATGCTGGAGAGGAAGAAATGGACAGAAATGGGGTAAGAATGTAGAGAGAAATGGGGAGAGAAATAGAGAGAAAATGAGAGGGAGTTTCTAGAGAATTGTAGAGAGAGAATTAGATTTTCTTTAATCAATTCAAGCATATCCATCTCCTCTTACAATGGCCCTTTTTATAGGCATTGGTAACTCCTTAACTAATTTCTAACAACATCCTAACAGCACCCATGTGCTTCTAACAACTTGTAAAATATCTCTAACTAACTATTATACCTTATTACAATAATGCCCCTTTATTACTCCTAGAGTCATGACAATTTGCCCACCTTGAAAGGTTTCTTGTCCCTAAGAAACTTATTACTACCAAGCTATTGTTTCTTCATCCAATGCCCAACTCCACCCATTGGTTTCTTCTTCACTTTTTCTTCTTCTTATCTTGTTTTTTCCTTTTCTTTTGCTTTCTCCTTAGCAGCAACATCATTATTTCTTGCTGCCACACCAATGGAAACATGAATAAGTAAAACAACAAGGGTCTCGATCCCTTTAACAAAGAATCCCTTCCCTTTCTTCCTTTTATCTTGTTTTGCTTTATCCTTCTGCATCCTCCATTGCTCCAAATCAGAAACATATTGATCCATAGTAGAAAATTCAACAACTCCTTCCATTCCTATTCTTTCAAGAGAAATAGATTTAAGACCTCCACAATCTAAAGTTGTTGTGGTTGTTTCCATTCCAAGATCTTTGGCTCGCGAATTGCTAGCGAACATCTCAGTTTCATCCTCAACAGTTACCTTCTCCAACGGTGTCATATTGAGGTTTAGCAACTGGATTCTTAGTACCAATGGGGGTGCGTGAGGTGCTTCCAATCTTTAGACTACCATCCTCCAATTCTTCAATCCCTTCTTCCATGTACTCCTCAACCCTCTTTCATCCTCAACAGTTATCTTCTCCAACGGTGTCATATTGAGGTTTAGCAACTGGATTCTTAGTACCAATGGGGGTGCGTGAGGTGCTTCCAATCTTTAGACTACCATCCCCCAATTCTTCAATCCCTTCTTCCATGTACTCCTCAACCCTCTTTCATCCTCAACAGTTACCTTCTCCAACGGTGTCATATTGAGGTTTAGCAACTGGATTCTTAGTACCAATGGGGGTGCGTGAGGTGCTTCCAATCTTTAGACTACCATCCCCCAATTCTTCAATCCCTTCTTCCATGTACTCCTCAACCTTCTCCCCCTTCTCGCTGCCCCATTTTACCCTAAGCCAAAGAATCCTTAGCTTTTGGTAGGTCCAAAATAGGAGGAAGGATTCCAGCCCCAATATCTGTGTAGATTGAGGGTCTTTTTGTCAAATTTTCTTGATCCAATGCTATTCTATTTCCCACAAACTTCTGATCCGAAACACCCCAAAATCCTTCAGCCCATGCACTAGCCAACGAGGGTAATGAGTTGGCATCTTTCTTGTCAATTTCGCCTAAACCGGTATACTTTTTCTGCTCAACATTGGAGATGAGCAATGAATCCGCTTCCCGCCTCCTCAATTTCTCCTTCAACGGCTCTATTTTAAGGAATTCATCTTTGTTAAAATTCCGGCGATAGTCATCGAAATATTCCACCAGAAAGTTGTAATGATACTTCTTAATCAGTATCATTGCAAACTCCTGTAGCTTCTCGCAGAACATACGACCAAATTCCTCACACGTTTCATGAATCCCACTACTTGCTCCCTTGTCAATTTGACTAGACACATTATCTAACCTTTCCCAAGCCTAATTCTTCTGAATAAATTACTCCTCACTCTTCTTGTTACCAGCTGAAATTGCAGCCTTCTTCTGCTGCCATTGAGGCCCCAATTGCCTCATGCTTCCACTACTTTCCTTGGATTCACGAGCAAAATTTTTCACTGAAAATGCAGCATTCTTCTGCTGCAATTGAGACTCTAATGGTCTCATATATGCACTGCTCCCCTTGGCTGCCTTTTCGCCAACAACATACTTTGAAGACCAAGGAGCTATATACATACTGCTCTTCTTCAAACAAGTTAGCCAAAAATTTACAGCAAAAATCTACCTCTTGTTTCCTTTGCTCACAGCCTCAAGCACGACCAATCAACGAGTTGGATAAGCTGGAAAAATCCGCTTCTCACCTTCACTGCTCGTAGGAATTGAAATGGTTAAGCGATCTTCCCAAACCGCGACTGCAGCAGCTTGGACACAACAATGAATCAAACTGATGCTTCGCCTTCAGAGTCGAACCTTCCATTTCTCCTCCACAAGTCGAACTGGAAGCCTAGGGTACTTCCTGTGAGTTTGATCAATTTGTTGCAACCTCCCAAAAATCAATTGACTCCAAAATAGCTACTATGCCTTTGCCTAATTAAGAATCGATCTCCTCCCAATTCAGCAACCTTGAATCCGTTGCAATCTCCTAGTCTGTCTGTCTCAATTGTTGCTTCCAATTTGCACACCTACTCCACCTCTGAAACAACAATCACCAAGGATTCACAATTGCCCGACTTCCCTTTTGAGGTCGCCTTCTTGTTCGACTCCAAGGTCCAATCGGAACTGTTGGTCTTACTTGCTTACAGTACCGAACCCAATTGAAATTGATAGAGTTCTTGAATCAGCGAAATTGTCTTCTGGAAATTCCTAGGCTGCTCGCCTGTTGGAAATTAACCACGTCGGCAGCAATATTCGGAAACCCGTTCGGAATTCTCTTGGCTAGATCGCCATCAAAGTCCTTCTCCCGACTCCAAACCTAATTGCCAATCACCGACTTAGTGACCTAGACCCAGTCGCTCCAGTTCGCGAATCCTCCTAGGTTGCTCGTCTTCAAGTCTGGTACAGATTACTGGAGTCTTGGCCGTGATCCAATCCTCCTACTTCTTCTTCGCGTCTTCACTGGAAGTTGCTGCTTCTTGAATCGCCTTCAAGCGATGAACCAGGATTGCTGAAGTTTCGCCAAACTGGCTTTGATCACCATCGCAGTTTGTGCTCGCCTCACCCAGATCGCCTTCAAGGCCTTCTCAATCTGGGCTCAATTAAGTCAAGCAGAAGGAGTCAAACGGCCCCGGATTTGCTCTTGCCAGGTATATCCTAAAATCTGATAACTGTGATGGGTTCCAAAAGTCACCCAAATTTGCTTCTCATTGTCTGGGTTGGACTTGCTTGCTCGTCTAGAAGTTCCAATCTACTGGAATCAAATCCATAGCCAAGGATTGACTGCTCTGATACCATTTGTCATGACCCTAGGATTTAACCTAGGATTGGAATGACAATTGGAAGGAGTTGATGAATAAAATTAAGAACAGAATGCTGGAGAGGAAGAAATGGACAGAAATGGGGAAAGAATGTAGAGAGAAATGGGGAGAGAAATAGAGAGAAAATGAGAGGGAGATTCTAGAGAATTGTAGAGAGAGAATTAGATTTTCTTTAATCAATTCAAGTATATCCATCTCCTCCTACAATGGGCCTTTTTATAGGCATAGGTAGCTCAACTAATTTCTAACAACATCCTAACAACACCCATGTACTTCTAACAACTTGTAAAATATCTCTAACTAACTATTATGCCCTATTACAATAATGCCCCTTTATTATTCTTAGGGTCATGACACATAGTTACCAGGAATGCGGTACGCTTTGGTTCGTGATACGAGTTCAGGTATGTGGTACGTCACCTAGCTAGACATGTGGCACGTAGGGGGTAGGCTTAGTTGGTGCGCTATTTTAGGACGTGGTACGTTTGAAAATTTTGTTGGGTTCGTTCTTTTCATTTTCAAATTCATATATTCAATAAATTTAATATAATTTCACAATTTTTCTTTTTAAGTTATATAAAGTTTAAACAATGTTAATTAGAAAGAAAACTACACTATATATATACGCACACTGTAAAAAATTAAAATTCTACATAAAATAAATATTATAAAGACAAGATAAATGTCAAGACAAGATTCACCAAATCTGTCTTACTATTGCATAACAAAATATATCAATGCAAAAAGATAAAGCAAAACATAACTCATATTTTAATTCTTTTTCCTTTCTTGTTAGTTCTCTTTGTAAATGCCCTTTGTTGTTGTTCATCATTTGCATTTGGAATATTAGTATCTAGTAAACTCCATCTCATCTCAGCTATCCTTATAGAGGATTCCTCCAAGCAAGTGTCATCAGGATCCATATCCCATTCCTTGTAAGGACCATTTCTGTAACTCTAAGAAAATCGTGATAGAAGGTGAATGTTTGAATGAATAAATACTAGTTTATCAGCCCTTGAACAATTCAGCCCATTCCTCTTCACATTGTGAATATAACAATAAGTACTCCAATTTCTTTCAGCCGAAGAACTACTAACAGGTTGAGATAATACCTTTTTTGCCACCTCTACCAATTGTGGAGTTTTTGACCCATAAGTAGACCACCAATCAATAGGATCCATTGTCACAACATCCATTTGAGCTTGTGGCATAGCATAAATGCCTTTTTTCATGTGAAAAGTGGCAAATTGATCACATAAGAGTCTTTGCTCTGCTGCATCTTCACCTATCCTTTCAAAAGCATCCATAACCCATTTAACAACTTTCTTGTCACAATTTGGGGCTTTTTTAGCAATCCCACCAGGTGCTGGTGTTGCAAGGTAAAGTTGATCATAAAATCTAGGGGTTAATGCAAAACCAAGACAATGAATAGAATAATTCATTTTGGTCCACCTTTTTATAATGATGCTTTCCATTTTGAGGTAACAATTTGCATATTTGTTGCTGCCCATTATATCTTTTATTTCTCCCAGCATCGTATCCATTTTTTCATAGAACTCCCCCATCTTTGGGGCTTCACCATCACAAAATTGATCAACAAGTAAATTGGTTTTGTAATCTGAATTATATTTTTAACCTCCTCCCAAAATTCTTCACTTCGAATTTTTTCGGCAACCATAGATCCCATTGTTCTTGTGCATTCATCTCCTTGTTTTACCCATTCTTTCCATGCATCTCGAACAACAGTGGTGATTAAAGCATCTTTACAATCAAGTAGCCTCTTTAGTAGCACATAATGTGAAGCAAATCTAGTCTTGGCAACTTTTAACAATTCAAGTGTTGAATTAGCTCTAAACATTGCCAAGGATTGTGTGTGGTTGTTCATATATTTGACAATGACTTTCCCATTCTTATATGTATTTTGCAACCAATCAAAGCATTCAGCAAAATCTTTGAAAATCAAGTTCAAGGTATGGACCACACAAGGAGACCAGAAAATGTGTTTATGTACCTTCTCAATTTCATGTCCAGCTGCTTTGCAATTTGCTGCATTGTCGGTCACCACTTGAAGAACATTTGATGGTCCAATTTCTTCAATTGTCTTGAGTAGAAATTTAGCTATAGCAGAACCTGTTTTTTCAACTCCAGAGAAGTCTTCAGCATACATGAAGATTACTCCTCTAGAGTTGACGGCAAGAACATTTATCAATGGCTTGTGCTTGACATTTGTCCACCCATCTGATACAATAGAGACACCTTGGCTGTACCAAGTGTCTTGGATTGGACTCAAGTTTTTCTCCACATTTCTTTTACATTCATCTAACAAGACAGTTCTTGCCTTTTCAAAAGATGGAGCTTTGTAAGCTTTTGGGCTTCTGTTAATTGCTGTTACCATCTCCACAAATTGAGGATTTCGCAAAACATTAAATGGAATCCCATTTGCACAAAGTCCTCTCATCACCTTTAAATCAACTTGTTCTCTTTCCAGGATATGGAAGGAATCTTCAATGGGTTTTGAAACCATAGGCTGCTGCTTCTTGTTGACAGTAGATGTTTTTAAGGATGAAGATATACCATGTTGCTCTGCTGCTTGGACTTTTCTCCTAATTCTTTCATATTCTTCCCGATTCTTCATTAATGTAGGACACCGTTGAATGCCAGCTTTCTTCCCTGGTCCAGGCCCAGGGCCAAAGAAGTGTTGGTGAACCCTAGTGTATGAGCTTTGAAAGTCCTTATTACAATATTTGCACTTCCACAATTTTGACCCTCCAGGATTTTTCCCTTGTGCAGCACCAGTAACAATAACTTCATTCCATAGTGGCTTCTTTGATAATAAATCTGCTTCTGTAGGATGCTGGGTTGTCTTTGCAAGTTGCAGAATTGGATTTTCATCTTGTTGCAACTCTTCCGCATTTTCACATGACTCTTCACTATCACTGGAATTAGATTTTTGGCTCTCATGAGAAGCAATAGTGTTATCAGGTAAAGGCTCCTGCAGTTTTCTCTTGCCAAATACCATATTGACAAAAGTTGAAGACAAAGAGAAACACAGATGTAAGGATACGAAGAGGATGGGTTGCTAAGTTCTATTGGGACTCAATCATATATAAGAGAATATCACTTGAGCCTTTTAGTATTCCCATGCCTTGTTTAAAATTTGATAGATTAAGTTAGTTTTCGTTCCTAATGTCTTTTACTTGATTATTAACTTCTTATTCTCACGGTTAAGAACTTAAGATAAAACTGTACAAGAAACTTATTATTTATTTAAAAAAAGAAGAAAACAGGACACTTACTGTTAATTATACTTAAATTCATATCCAATGGATATTATAATAAGAGATCTAATACCATGTTATAAAGAAAGTTATATATTCAATTGTACATATGAATATAAGTGCAATCATAGTCCAAGTTATTGGAATACTACTACTGATGGTTAAAATTGATTCTCGTTTTTTTTCAGATGTTACATTCCAAAATTAAATAATTGATTATGGCTGAAGATATCTTAATCACTTGTTTTATATTGCTACTTTGATCACTTGTCACAATCCTCTAATTGCCTCTATGCATAACTAAATTCTGTTTCACCTAAAGTTCTTATATGTATAACATCAAAATGAATTCATATGTGTATAGTTTTACATGATTATATTAAGGGTGTGTTTGATTGGAATTGTTTTCCATGAAAAATGTCACATTAATGGAAATTTTTCCATACTTGTATGTTTGATTGCTTAACACTTTCCATATAAAATTTTTATGGTACAACACATTGAAACATGATTTGGCCCATTTTCTATGGAAAATTGCAACTAGGAGGAAGTGGGAATTGTTTTTTGTAGAATTGGAAAATATTTTTCTTTTCCAATCAAACACACCCTTAGTGACTTTAAGATATATGTATGACCATAGTTTTTAAATTGGCCAAGAGTTCTTATCAAATCAATAGACTTTAAGATATAAGTATGGTTTGACATGATTATATTAATTAACTTTAAGATATGAGTTCTTATGTGTATGGGACATGAATATAATGATTATATTAATTGAATTTAAGATATAAATACGATTATGGAAAAGTCCTTATTAAATCAATGATCAATCATATTCTAACTTGGTATGACTATATCCATTGACTATTTTATTATAGTACATATGTTGCTCACTTGAGATTATATTTTTTAAATTGTGTCTAATTGATATGAATAATTAGATTCGACATGTGCATGAAGAGATATAATTTAGATATAATTTATGTATATTCTTTATATTAATGCATCATATTTTCTACAAGGGGGTTCAATACCTTTCATCAAGTATAGATTGACAAATATGATAATTAGTGAACATGAAGTCTATTCTTAGAGTTATTTATTTACAAGGATTCTAGAATTTTAGTAAGTTTGAAAATATTCAATTATCATTCTTTTTTTGTATGACACACTACCAAAATTTAAAAGAAGAAACAAGTGAAAATAATAAATCAATTAGGATATGTGAAATTTATTTATTTTTAAAGAATAACAAATAAGTTACTTGGAAGGACTGAACTTAGCTACAAATTACTCTCACTAATGATACTATTTTATAGATTCTACATGAATTTATCATATATGAATACTAAACAAAATTTAGAAGAATTAAAATAGAATTCATTAAATTTTATTATAGTACATAATGGTGCTAAAATTATACATATGATAGAACTATTTTGTTAATATCTAAAAAAATAATAATAATTACATCATTGTAATAATAGTAATAATAATTTGAATAGAATTAAAAGTGAGTAAGGATAATATTGGATGATCAGATATATGTATAAATTTATAAATATTTGTTTTGCCATTGATATAAATTTATAAATCTATAACAACTTTCTAGGCTGCATTGTTATTTGTGTTGCTTAAAAATATTATTTATTTTATTTTATTTTTTTGATTGACGAACATTATTTATTGATTTATATTTAATTAAGTCAGAATTTTAAAAAATAAAAAATGTTGCATTGGTACTTTGCTTATAGAGAAGAGAAGTAGTGTTAAATTAAATATTTAGTGGCTAGTAATGAACGTATTTAATGGCTTGCTTGCCACGGTCTCATAATTGTTGGAATTATTGACTCCTCATCTTCAATTTTTAATTTCTTATTTAGAACAAAAATTTTATTTCTAAGGACGAATTTAGGGTTCACAATTAAATTTGAATTTATAAAGTAAAAAAATATTTTTTACCAAATACCCCAACCCTCAATTTGCACTCACCAACCCACCCCCTTTTTCGCTCTCATCTCGCCCCTGCCCCCTTTCTGCTCTGCAAAGTGAAAACCCTTCTCCCTTTCTCGCCTCTGCCCCTCTCGCTCGCTCGCCCTCGGTTGCTGCCTCTCTCTCGCTCTCGCAGCCTCGCTCACTCCTTTATTTATGGTATGTTTTCTCATCTCTTCTTCTCTTCTATGATTCTCTTCTCTGCTGGTGGCAATCGCTGGTATGTTTAGCAGCTGGTATATTTTCAGCTTCAGTTCGTTGATTGTAGCGTCCTAGTGCGCGCACCGCTACAAACCAATTCGAAAATGCACCACGAACTGGGATGCACGAACTGGTTCGTGGTTCTAAGGGAGGTGAACGAACCAGGTAACTATGGTTTGGAGTAAATGATTGGCTTTGGCTCTAGTAAAGATCATTAAACCGAGACTTGTTCTGTGAATCGACAAATAGAGTGTGGACTAATGATTGATTACGAGTCTAGTGAAGATCATTAAATTTAGACTACTTTTGTGTGGGCTAACACTCTGCAATATCAAAGAAGAACTTTTTCAAATATGGGGTTGATTCATATTAGGGTACTTTTTTCCAACAACAAACAACCAATTTTTTCCCATGTTCAACTCCTATAGTGTCTCTCTTCCTACTTGCCCGCCTGATGTATCACTCTTAATGCAAATTCCTGCAAAGAGTTCTTTTTTTGTTTTGGGTGCTTTCCAACTTTATCCAGTACAATCTATGAAGAAAGGTTTTCAATTTCCAACCAACCACATGATGTGTCTAATAATACTAAAACAGCATTTTATTCTCCTTTTCCACAAAATCCTGATGCTTAATGCTGGCTTCTCCTAGATTGGAGAAAGTCGGTATTTTCATGTCATACATGCAGTGGATTTGTTGTTGGGTGAGTGCACTGTCTATCATGATGCAAATAACATATACGTGTCCAACCAAGACAAGATAGTATTGGAAACTTGCCCTAGACTCAAAAATTACTCAAGAACATAATTTTTAAGTATGGTAATTAATTTAATGGGTTAGTTTTTTTTTTACTCTGTCCTGTGTACCTGTAATGGAATGCTCCAAACTGTATTGTCCCCCAGAAACAAGTCTCAATTTGATGATCTTGACTAGAGTTGAAATCAATGGTCTACTCCAAGCTTTAATAGTTTTTTATTTTTTATTTTTTTCTAAATTCCAAACTTTATTTGTTGCTTCCTTGTTATTTGTCTCTCTCACCAAGTTCCAGGGGGACAGTCAATAGAGTATGACTGAACTAGAGTATATCTTCAATGCCTTATGCCAATTTCTCGATCCTTTAAATTGTAGCCCCTTTTGACTCCTGTATTTTTCCATCCCTCCTTTGCATCACTACAAATCTTCTTATTCTCACCATTTCACAAATCATAAAATCTTCATAGGCTTCTTATTTCTTGGCAGACCAAAGGAGTGCTACTAAAGTTGGGGAATTCAAAACTTCCAAAAATTCCCTCTTTATAGAGTTCCAAGAGATTGTATTCTGTATGAAAATCTTATTTATCTCTAATTCCTTTGTGGATGCCTTGTTGTGGACTCAAACATTATAGAAGGCCGCAAGGTACAGTACATGCACCAAACAGAATCCCTCTTTTGAGAATTTAGGTTGTGCATGTGATTTATGTTGTAAATTGCAATTCATTTGTTAAAGGCTTTGAAATTGTTGAAGGAAAGAACCAGTGCATCACTTAGGAGTTATTGCTACATTAGGTTTAGGACTTCGAAGGAAGATTAACTTACTGTCTTTTTGTATCATAATACTTGGCAAGAAATTTCAACCGTTATATTTGGTAAAAGTGGTTAGTGATTCTGTGCTGTCCACATAGCAATAGCAATACACTTATTTTGAGCAACCAAAATTTAAGCTGATTACTGGTAAGTGTTCAAATGTAAATCGTCAATGATATAATATGTTGCCAGTTTGAGTTATACAACTCTCAAAATGGAAAGCTTTATATGATAAATCATCTCAAATTTTTTAGTTGTAGAGATTATTAGTTTTTTCTCTTGCTTCATATGGATCAAATAAATGTAAGTTGGTCATTTTCTATTTATGATGTAAGGAGACTTGCTACTCTGACTTCATTTGTATTCTGCCTAATTGTTTCCATCACATGCTTCCTGCAGGATTTGTGACACCTATTTTCTAGGAACTGGTGCTATTTTAGTGAATGTAATGTGGAGAATAGCTCATCATTTAATCTGTTTCCTTGTTTGAACTCTGTTGTACCATGTAATGACTGGAAATAAGTTTCCACATATATGCATCCAGGTTCCGGGAACAAGATATTACTTGGTACACAAGCTGTGATATCCTGCAGGCATGATGTTTAGTAAAATTGCAGAGTTTGTATCTGCTGCTATAAATCATTCATCATCCCCAAAGTCTTCTACTCTGCCCTATGTATCATCTGGACTGTCACCTCCAACAAATTCTGTTCATGGCTACGGTTTTGCAAACTCTGGACAGAAGAATAGCATGCGATTCTCATCTTCTCTCCAAGATTTTTCCACTTGCCACCATCTTGATCAGGAAGGAGGTGATCTTAACTCTGGAATTGATGGGGATTTGAAAAATGCAAAACAGGCTTATTTCTCACATAATAGAGGAAGTGGTGCGTCAAGTTTTTCAAAGGAGAAGGCACCGTCAGGAAGTCCTCGTGCACGAAAGAAGTGGATGCGTACTATCATGGTTGTAGTTTGCCTTCTGTTGTTTGCTTCTCTTATATATATGTTACAGTTGTATTATTCCAATTGGTCTAAAGGAACTTCCAAGTACTATGTTGTACTGGATTGTGGTAGCACTGGGACTCGAGTTTATGTATATCAGGTGTCTGTAAATTACAATAACAATGGCAGTCTTCCTATTTTTTTGAGATCACTACCAGAAGCACTCCAGAGAAAACCTAGCTCAGAAAGTGGGCGAGCTTACAACAGAATGGAGACTGAACCTGGGTTTGACAAATTGGTGCACAATGTCTCTGGCTTGAGGAAAGCAATAAAACCACTAATTCGGTGGGCTGAGAAGCAAATACCTGAGCATGCACATAAGACCACTTCTCTGTTCCTTTATGCTACAGCAGGGGTCCGCAGGCTTCCAATTTCAGACTCGCAATGGCTTCTTAATAATGCATGGTCCATTTTAAAAAGCTCACCTTTCTTTTGTCGGAGAGAGTGGGTTAAAACTATTAGTGGCACGGAGGAAGCATACTATGGATGGATAGCTTTGAACTACCACACTAGGGTTTTGGGGGCTATTCCAAAGAAAACAACATTTGGTTCACTTGACTTAGGTGGTTCATCCTTGCAGGTTACTTTTGAGAGTAAGGAGCAATTGCATAATGAGACGAGTTTAAAGTTGAGCATTGGTCCCATTAACCATCATCTCAATGCCTATTCACTCTCAGGGTATGGTTTGAATGATGCATTCGACAAGTCTGTGTTCCATCTTCTCAAGAAACTTCCAAAAACCAGTAATGTAGATCTAGCAAGTGGAAACATTGAGATCAAACACCCTTGCCTGCAATCTGGTTACAAGGATAAATATTTCTGCTCTCATTGTGCTTCAGCTTACCAAGAAGGCGGGAGTCCTTCAAGCAGTGCAAAAATTTTGGGTAAAGGGGGAAAGCCTGGGATTACCATCCAGCTCATTGGTGCACCAAAATGGGAAGAATGCAGGGAGCTTGCTAAAGTTGCTGTCAATTTGTCTGAATGGTCTGATCAAAGTCCAGGAATCGATTGTGAGTTGCAGCCCTGTGCTCTTACTCATAATCAGCCTCGTCCATATGGTCAATTTTATGCAATGTCTGGTTTCTTTGTGGTGTATCGCTTTTTTAACTTGAGTTCTGATGCGGCACTTGATGATGTGTTAGAGAAGGGTCAGGGCTTTTGCGAGAAATCTTGGGACATTGCAAAGAAAAGTGTTAAACCTCAGCCTTTTATAGAGCAGTATTGTTTTAGAGCGCCGTATATTGTGTTCCTGTTGAGGGAGGGCCTACACATTTCTGATAGCCAATTGATTATTGGTTCTGGAAGTATTACTTGGACTATTGGGGTGTCCCTGGTTGAAGCTGGGAAAGCATTTTCAGCCAGAAAAGAGCTTCACAGATATGAAATACTCCAGATGAGGATAAACCCAGTCATTCTTCTTGCCATTTTGTTTGGTTCACTTCTTTTCTTAATCTGTGCATTATCATTTAATGGCAATTCGCTGCCACGATTGTTCCGCAGACCATATCTTCCCCTCTTCAAGCATAATAGTGCATCATCTGCCTCTGTCCTCACGCCTTTCCGTTTTCAGATTTGGAGTCCTATAAATTCAGGTAAACTCTTCTGCATGACCTGCTACTTATGCAAAAAACATTATGGGATTTTTGTTGATGCATTACATTTTCCCAATGATGAAATTATGTCTGTTGTTGCTTCTATTTTTTATTTTTTTTGGCCGCCTAATTATGAATGGATAAGTTGTATGGCTCTCATCCTTGGAAGGGAATATTATCTTGTTCTGACATGAAGAGTCTTAAGTGTTCATACTGAGTGTGCTGACAAGCTAGACAATGTAAGGTAATATCCAACTCAAAAGCCAGATCTGGGCCTCGATGTTTGTCTTGGTTTTTGCAATTCTCCTTCATGCATTTTGGACCACAACATTTTGTTTGGTCATGGATGAAGTCCAAGACAAAAGTTGGCCTCATCCCAAATGGTTTTGCTTTGGTGGTTGGAATTACTCTAATGTGCGTAAAATATTGGTCCGCTGTTGATGTATGGGTCAAATCCCTGACTGTGCATATCTTATTAAGACATCTAGTAGCCAAGTTCTTGACTTGTTAGAGGATCCATAATTTCCTTGTTTCTCTGGCTAATGAGTCTTTTACTTTGCTAACCTCATGGATTATACATCTGTCCATTTTGTATATGAGTCTTTAGAAAATTTAGTCTCAATCTTTTGTATTTCAATCTCCTAACAATCTAAATCCCTTTTTGGATACCAAGAAGCTTCAGGCAATACTCCTAAATTCCTAATAAACATCCTTGAGTTTGAGTCCTAAATGAGTTTCTGAGTTACGGATCAGAAATAGAAAGAATGTGGAAGAAGAGGAGAGGAAGTATCCAAATCCTTTTTTTATTTTATTCTTCACTACCAGGATTAAAAAAGAACCCTGAAAACCTTCCAAAACAGCAATGACTCTTTCTAAAGGAATATGGAGAAAGACGAGGGATCAAAAGAAGTTATTGAAATTGCTGGAACGTACACTGATCCCCCTCCCTCCCTATATATCTATCTTCCCCTGCCCATATTATTTACTATTCCCTTCATTGAGACACCAAACTGCTTTGGATACATTCTCTAATGAACATCTTGAAAGTTTTGCTCTCGAATAAGTTAGTTGTCAGAAATGGAAGGGAAAAGAAAAAGGGAATAAAAACTCCTGAAACCATCTAAGTGATTATACCTTCTTATGATGTAAAAGAATGTGGAAAAAGATGACAGAAATTACAAAGATCGATGACAGAAATTACAAAGATCAATGGCATTGTTGAAACTACTAGCACTCATGCAACCCACCCCCACACTCACCCACCAATAACAACAACAACAGCAAAAAAAAAAAAAAAGGATCATTTTAGGCTGTTTATATTCTGAGAAACCAAGCAGCTTAGCCTACGAAGCATCCTTGAATTTGAGTCCCAACTAAGTTTCTTATCAGAAACGGAAAGGACCAAAAAGAAGAACAAAGAAAAAAGCCAAAACCATCTAACTGAGGATGGCTTTTTACGATCTGGAAGAATGTGGGAGAAGAGGAGAGCAATGACAACAATCATAAGCCTTAATTTTGGAAAAGAGGAGGGCAGTTACGAATACCCAAGACATCACTGAAATTGCTTGCATGTACATTTAGCTCTCTCTGTGTCTTCCATCACCTTCCTTTATGGGTTGCTTATTATTCCCTTTAATTAAATTTTATATTGTTGATGTGAGTATTTTGTTCAAATGCTCTTTTCATTATGTAACATGTTTGGCCAATGTAAAATTCTGGTTTTCCAGGGGATGGAAGAGTTAAGATGCCACTCAGTCCAACAGTTACAGATGCCCAACAGAGACCTTTTGGCTCGGGACACGGTTTCGGTGGCAGCGGCATCCAGCTCACTGAATCTTCTTCCCTGTATCCGGCAACTGGCAGCAGGGTCTCACATAGTTATTCCTCAGGAAGTTTGGGGCAAATGCAATTTGACAATAGTAGCATGGGCTCATTCTGGTCCCCTCACAGAAGTCAGATGCGTCTTCAGAGTAGGAGATCACAGTCTCGAGAAGACCTCAGTTCTTCTCTTGTTGAAGCACACTTGGCAAAAGTTTAACGCAAGCTTCTGAAGATTTTTGGGTACATCATGACTCCCATACACCGTAATTCCTCTTTAAAATTACGAATTAGATAGAAGAAAATTACAAGAAATATTTTCTTGGAAGTTATAAGGTTTGGTTTGTTGTCCAATCCTAGGACTCTCTTAGTGCTTTTCCCAGTTCGATGCGGGACTTAGCGTGATTCTATCTATCCAGTCACAACTGTCATGATCTGTTTTGCAGGACCTTTTTGGTCTAGGTTGCAGGCACCACAATGAGATGATTCATCTTGGAATCAATTACAGTAGATTCTATCGACCGTTGGCTTTGGGTTAAAAGAAAAAAAAATTATGAGGCTATGGTTCTATTGGTCAAAATCCCGGGTCATTTTTACTGCCCCTTGGCCTTGGGGTCTTTTCATGAAGCTTAGGAAGCAGAAGCGGCAGCACTTTTACATTGAAAAACCCTCCAAGGCCCTCCTCCAACGTGAGTAATTAACCCACCTGGCAGCCACGGTCAGTGTTATTGCTGGACCTGATCCGAAGAAGTGTTAGTGTTAGTCAGATGAACCAAACGAACGACAAGCTAACTTTTGATGGATTACAATTTTGTCATACATGTATTATGTTAATGTAGGAGGATTTTGATTTTGGAGGAAACATTTAATGTATCTAACTTGCGCTGAGAAATAAACGAAAGATAAAAGAATATTGAATTGTTCTATATTTGCATACTTTCTCCTGCTATTTAAACTTGGAAATTGGAATTGGATGCTTGTCAACGAACCCAGAAGAAAATTGTTGCGAGGTGGTGGTGGTGTCCATTCCGTTGTGTTTTGCCCAAAGATCATTTAGCATATGTAACACCCTGCCAGGTTGAGACATAGGGAGATGTAAAAGATAAATGTTTTTGGTCCTGTGAGTTGGATTGAATTATTTTAACCCCCTCTGTTAACACTTGCTCGAAAAAGTCTATTCTACTTGTATTAATAATAATTTTGAGTGAGTGTTACTGCTAAGATACAATAAATTTTTATTCCTTTTGCCTATCATTTTGGTTCAACTCGTAAGGCCAAATAACATAATTCATGGTAAAAACAATGAATTTTTAAGATGAATGGCATTTGGTACTCTTCTATTTATGATACTTTATATGATTCATTTGATCTTTTTGTGCAATCATGATAGGTACAAAGATATTTATCTCTAGGGATCTGCTTTGCATAGTTAATTATTCATTTTTTTAAAATTTTTTACCACTAAAGATGTTAAATTTGTTTTAAAAAAATTCTAGATAAAATATTTTTGTGAGCTACTATTGATTGTCTCTAGACCGTACCGGCTTAATCTCGATTCTCAGCCCACTGTCCAGTCTCAGTCCACAATCCAATCTCGACCCACAGTCCAATCTCGGCCTGACCTTGACCCGGTTTTAGCCATATGCCAGTCTGTAACAGTATCATTGTCATCTTAGACTAGGTACTCTCGCACCCACTCTAAATCTCATCCTCATCCGCATTTAATAAAGGTTCCGTTGACACCATGCCACCATCAGAAAGTCTCTTCGGCATCGGATATCTAGTCCTATCATCTTGCAACACACATGCACGTATGCATGGAGACCTCATTCTATATAGACAAACTCTCTTCAGAATTAAGGTATGTTCTTTTCTAATCTATTGTTATTCTGTCAATTTACTCTCTTACTTACTTGAGTGCCGGAGTGTTTGTAGGTGTTGGTCACTTCCCGACGGACTGATCGCCATAGCCCGCTCTCGGCCGTTGCAAGCCCACGTCCGACCACCCCTTTTTGCCCAGGATGAAACAATCTCTAATTTCAACTATTGATTATTCCATTCATAATTCCACCTATACAATCAACCGAATAATTTTAATTTTAACAGCTAAGCCTTTAGAAGTAAGCCTTTAGTCTCTGTATAGCAGCCATATGATTTCTTCCGGCCAAAGGGGAGTAAAATATGTTGGGCAAAGGATGTCTGGTGTAAAGCGGTAACTCCAAAGCATGCTTTCATCACGTGGTTGGGAGCTAAATCCAGACTGTTAACAAAGGATAAACTATTGGTCTTAAACATTAGCCATGAATGCGGCCTATGTGGCACTGTGGATGAATCGGTTAACCACCTGTTTTTCCAGTGTGCTTTCAGTGCAATAGTTTGGAAGCATATCAGACATTGGCTTGGTATTTCTCGTGCCATGTCAACTGTTTTGAGTGGCCTGAAGTGGATCAAAAAGGAAGCGAGAGGCACATTTTGGCGTAACAAGATTAAGCGGATAGCATTTGCCAGCACCATTTATTACTTATGGGCATATAGAAATCGTGGGATTTTTGAAGGTTGTAAACTGTTAATTTGTAATGTTATCAATAGGATTAAAACATATGTATATAAGGTTTTATTTACTTTGTATCTTTATGTTTTAATTCATTTTGACTTATGTGATATGGGTCTGAAATGGGGCTTCTTTTGTTTTATTTGGTATGTCCAGTAGTATACTACTACACAATTCTTTTTTATCAACATATTTACTCATTTATCGATTAAAAAAAGATTGACATGTGGGCAAGGGTAAGAGGCAAGACTAAGATTGACAAATGGGCAAAATGCCCAATTTATGATTTATTTTTTATAGCGTAATCGAGAGCACGAATATCAAGGATCGTACAAGAACGATCATCCGAAGATTGACACATGGGCATGCCTGAGCTTAGATTTGCCGAGCTTCGCTAAGCTCAGCTTGGCTCGATTGCAACCCTACTTGTTTCCCTGTTATCAAGAGGTCTTTATTGCCTCCACTGACATAGCCCAGCGGTTGGGGACGGACACATGTTGAAGAGGTTTGGACTGTAGCTGCTATATAGTTGGTGAGAGATGTCGTGTTTGATCCTTGATCATTAAGTTGTGTGATTAACCTTCTCTTCCCATCTAGAGCCGGCTGGGAGGGGCTTAAGGTGAGGGATTCACCTTTTGAAGGCGTCATTATCGTCAAAGTATTCCTCAACTCTCCCCCGCTTCTTTGCAGATGAAACCCAACCGTCGGCGACTTTATTCCCCAGAGCCACACATTATTGCCGCTGCCCGCCTCTCCTGCACACCTATAATCAGCAAGGTAAAGCGTTTTGTGATTTTGATGCATCGGATGCTGTCAGCACTATAGATTTGGGATGATCATCTGTACCGGACATGTAGGTCTAGGGTTGAATACTTTTTGTTCTTCTATTTATATTTTATCACATTCTCCTTCCCAGATCTAGTGCCGACACGACACTGTGCCTCGCTTCCGAACCTCGATTTTACTCCTACGCAGACCTAAAGATCGCACCGCTCCGAGCCTTTAGACCATCGCTGTCGCCTGTTCATTGAGGCGGCAACGGGGCAGAGTGGGAGCTCCAATGTTTCGCTTTATGATAGAATTAGCACTACTATAATCACTGGTTTTCTCGGTTCTGGGAAGGTAAGAACTTTGCCTTTTCTTTTTAAATAATTTTCTTACACAATCTGTCAACATTTGATTACTTTGATTGGTTTGGTGCTATTTGGATTTATGTAAACTAGACGATTGCTGGAAGTAGATTTTGGCATTGGGGGAAGATAAGAAATTCAAGAAAAAGAAGTGAAGCGAGTTGTCTGTATTGTGGAGATAAGCTGGGAGTTTAAAATGCTGAGACCCTGAGAGATAAAAGTGAAAGAAGATCAAAATTGATTTTACCACATCATGTTTAAATTGTTTGACAATTAAAAAAAATTATTGCACATAAACTTATCAACACGTTTTTTGAACGCTTCATGTAAATCTGGTTGCTGAAGGAATACAATAGTATAGATTTCTCCAAGTTCTTTGTTAAATGTCTTTGAAAGGTGACCAGATGACGGGGCATTCCTTGTGGGTGCTGTTGGGGTTAAGATGATAAATTAAAATGAGTATGACAACATACCAAATCATTATACTGACATGTGGTTTGGCTATATGAATTCTAGCTTTCTATTAATTTCTATCAATGAACTTATCTCCTGTAAAACCCATATAATAAATGTCAAACTTAAGTGTGTTTCACTAAGTTTTTTTTTGGTCTTTCTACATCTCTTTTGCTAAATACTTGTTCCGTTCCATCCACTCTCCTCGAAGGGGCCTTTATTGGTCTTCTTCTCACATGACCGAACCATCTTAATTATGTTTTGCATATCTTATCTTCAATTGGTGCCATTCTAGCTTTATTATGAATAAAATCATTTCTAAGACAGAAAAAATTGTAATATTAAGATTTAGAGGAGATGTATCATGGTACGACAAAGTAATAGCTTTAAAAGAAATGAAAGAGTTTGACATGTACAATTTTGATGTGTTATTTTGTTGATGTATTATTGTATACATCTTTTTCAGAATTCTTTTTACTAATTTACCACAATTTTAAAAAATTATTAAAATATCATTGTTTGCAAAATAATTACTACGATCTTTTACACATCACTTGCCACGCTGGGAGGATGGCCAAGGTGGCTTTCAAAAAAGTAGAATCACTTGCCAAATAAGTGGTTCTAGTCAACACTTGGTGAATTTCTGCAAGTGTTGGAGAAATTCATGAATGTCTTAAAAAAGCCACTTGTCACACAATCTGTCCTTTCAAAGAACCACTTTTCAAACAAGTGATTCTTTATTAATTGAAGTGGTGCCGTTTGAGCCTAGGACCCTTAAACCGCTAACATGCTTCTCTTCCCTCACACCTCTGTTACCTGAAACAGCTTAGTGCTGCAACCCAACTAAAAAATCTAGCAAAATCTCCATCTCCTCATTGTTTTTCCCTTGATTCAACATCTCATCGCACAAGGTGATTGCTTAAACTCAAACTTGGTAGATTATTTTGTGTTTCTACATGCATATGGTTATATGCACATATGTGCTTACACATATGGTTGTAAGATCAAAATAGATGAAAATATTTGTTTATTTGCATACATCTTGGGAAAATGGTTCTTTTACTGAAAATAAATGGGAATTTTGATGAAAATGCTGAAAAATAATGGAAAATGTTGAATATATATTTATTTGCAGTAATAAAATGCTAATAAAAATTAATAAATAGAGTTTTGTTGTTTATATTCAAATAATTTTTTTGAATAAATGTAGAAAAATAATGAATGCATAGATATATGCACATATGGAATAGTATTTTCTGACAAGGAGTATTATGTGGAACAATATGTGCAGGATGGGTAGTGAGATGATAATGATCCAATGTTCTTGGAATGGGAAGTGGGAGGAATGCCACCGTGGCATGAAATACATAGGTGGACGTGAGGTGCACTTCTACATACAACGTGGGGGGACATATGATGAATTGCTTGCTACAATATGCAACAAATGTGGAGTTGATGTTGGCGATTATGACATCAAGGTTGTGGCTAGATTACAAGTGTGTCGTGACGGAATGTGGGAGTGTTTTACCATACGGAATGACACATCTTTGGAGATGGCAATGAAAATATGGGATGGGTTAGGCATTGCTTGGCTAGATATTGGTTTAGAGATGGAATTGAGGCAGCAAGTGCAACAAAATACTACTCAAATGCAAGGTTGTCAAACAACTGAGAGGATGGCGAGTGCACCTTCATGTAGACCACAAGTTAGGACAGTGGATTCGCCCATCATCAGACCCCTTGTCACGAGTCTTGGGTTGTCGTCACCTGTGACTGTCCGTGGTGAGTGCAACATACGGAGTGTTGGTGCCATGCATGCAAACTCTAGTGGAGGTCGTCATCATAGTGAGGACAATAATCGTAATGTGGCAAAAATGTTTCATCAGGAAGGTGATTATGTGGTTGAGAGGGCACACGTCACCCCCCTTGATGGCAATTTCTTCCGCAGTGAGGATGAAGATGTGGATGCACTTGACGCGACTTTGGAAGCATCAGGAGACGATAATGATTGTGATAATGATGAGGGTGGTGGACCCCATGTCCAACATGCTAGTTGTCATGTGCCTAAATTTTCAAATGTGGATTTGGCTAGCCGAGTAGTTTGGGACAATGAAATGCATGGTGTAGGGGATGTTTATTCTCATGTTAGTGGCAAACTTCAAAAAGGCTTGAGATTTCACACCAAAGAGAACTTGATGCACTATGTGAAGACGTGCTTTGTGCGGGATCGACGGATGTATGTGGTCTCAAATTCAGACTCACAACGTTGGTCTATAAAGTGCAAGTTGTTTGAGATGTGCTCGTGGAGATTAAGGGCTTCGAGGAAGCCGAACTTAGGTTATTGGGAGATTGTAGTACTAAAGGATTCACACAGTTGTGTGAATGCCAACATGAGTGCTGACCATCGACAATTGGACTCTAGCTTTCTTGCTCATGTGGTGAAGGGTGTGGTTGAAAAGCAACCGGATTTGGCCATTTCAATGTTGCAACAACATATTGTTGATGTGTATCAGTATCGAGTTAGCTATAGAAAGGCTTGGGATGCGAAGCAGAGATCCATTGCTTTACTATTCGGTGATTGGGAAAAGTCATATAATGATTTATACCCTCTTATGCGAGCCATTTCTAGAGCTAATCCTGGGACTATTTATGTTATACAGACATCTTCCCATCCATTGCCAGGTGTGGAGGTTTTTTCCCGTATGTTTTGGTCCTTTGGTTCGTCTATTAGTGGCTGGCAACATTGTCGACCAGTGATCAATATTGATGGGACACAACTATATGGAAAATACAAGGGGTCATTATTGGTTGCAATGGGAGTTGATGGAAATGACCGATTATTCCCACTTGCATTTTCCATAGTAGAGGGAGAAAACACTGATAGTTGGGGGTGGTTCCTTGTGCACTTGCGGTCCAAGGTTGTGAAAGAACGCAGTGGCATTTGTTTAATTTCGGATAGCCACTCAGGTATACTTAATGCCATGGATGACCCTGCAAATGGATGGTGTGAGCCCATGGGATATCACAGATACTGCACCCGCCACCTAGCCAACAATCTCAACACACACTTCAAAAACGAGAGGTTGAAATTTGATTTCTATCAAACAGCCATGGAGAATGAGCTGCACAAGTGGACCTTTGGGGTGCAACAGATTTATAAGACAAACCCAGAAGCATGTGCCTGGATAAGCCAACTACCAGTTGAGAAGTGGTCTCTTGCACACGATGGAGGTTGTCGCTGGGGATATGTGAACACCAACTTGTCAGAGGTGTTCAATGGAGTTTTGAAGGGTGCTGGATCATTGCCTATCACAGCACTTGTAGAGAAGACCTTCTATGAAGTGGCACCTTACTTTGCACAACAAAATCATGATAGTATGACAGAAAAGGCAGCAGGCCATGAATATACACCTGCAGTGCGCACCCAGTTGGCAGCATATGATAACAAGGCCAACTTACACATGGTCACCCACTTAGATTATGATGGGGGCATATTTGATGTGCGGACCGCAAGGAACCGAAGTAACGATAGAGGGCCTAAGCACCATCAGGTGAGGCTTAACTCCCAAACATGTTCTTGTCAGAAATGGCAGCTGCGGAGATATCCATGTTCCCATGCCATAGCTGCTTTCAAGAGTGTGAACTTAGATTGGAAGCAGCATGTAAGTCACTTCTACAGCTTGGATGCATATGTGGAGACATGGAAGTTGACGTTTGAGCCCATTGAGGACAAGGCCTACTGGCCTCCTAGTAGCGATCCCACATTGGTTCCAGATCCTCATAGAAGGCGGGCTACTAGAGGTCGACCCCGGTCATCCAAGCTATACAATGGGATGGATCCCAAGGAGGGTTGTTCAGCTGTGCAATGCTCGCTGTGTAGGCAAAAGGGCCATAATTGTCGTTCGTGCCCCACTCGTTGCGGGCCAAATCCACCAGATGCAAACCCTTGATGATATGCATGCTATGTCATCATTTGTATTAAAGTTTATGGGATTATTGTATGTTTTTGGGCCAAATTTGAGTAAACTGAATTTTATCAAACTTTATGACCTTGCTACAGTATTCTCTATATATTTTCTTGGATAGGCATGCCTTGCTACAGTATAAAGTTACTATATTGAGAGCTAAATCTAATGAGCTTGAAAGATGTTCAATTTTTTATTTTTTGGCTAAGTAAAAATGTTTGTTTAGTTAAGTGAAAACATCACCCTTAAATCTTGTATTGAGTTTCTGGTGGAGTTAAGTTCAGTGAGATTTTTATTTGATAAAATTAGCAGTTGTCTTAAAAGATTGACCATCTTCTGGTTGTGCAGGTGATGAATGGCCAATATCTTTGCAATAGACAGATAACTGTATCCTCTGTGTACGAGAAAGACACTAAAGGGGAGGACATGGTATTCTAGCAGGTGAGGTTCTTTCTTAATTGAGTTTCTGCAGGCTCATCTGCCTGGGATGTCTAAAGTAATGACACAAGGGATATTCTGTCAAAAATTTGTTATACACAATTGTGAATCACTCTGTACAGAAGCAGATCTTCTATAAATCTACCATGGTACAGTTGCTGTTGAAGAATACCGAGAATGAAGAATGAGGATTCAAGAGTTAAAAATGATGGCCTATCCTATGGCCGAAATTAAGAGATTAGGATAAAGAGATAAGAAGGTGATTAGAATAAAGAGATAAGAATTAAGAGGTAAAGTTGGTGATTAAAATCAAGTGATAAACCCTGATGCACCTGCTGTAACAGATGTACCCTTTTTTTTCAAAAATTCTTTCCTATCTTTTAGGAGATATTGTAGGATATTTCTTGTATAAATACCCCATTTGAGAGATCAATAAATCAATCTTCAAGCTTCCCTTCATCAAGTAGGTCTCTTCCTAATTGAGTAAAATATTTCAAAGTTACTCGAATAAAGGTGTTTTTTTTGTTTGTTCAGTTGCTATATGGTATTTGACAATTTCTATGGGGTTTAACTTGGGAAGCATTTTGAATGCAATTGTCATGAATTAGAAGGGCCAATGTACAAGAAAAAGAAGGAAATTGGGGAGAATAAGATAAGGAAAAAAGCGTGATCTTTTTTGATTGATATGGTAGGAATAATTTTTGTTGCACTTTGGATTCATTTATTTACCTTTTAATTGTTTGAATTTATGGTGTTGTGTGATCTGTCCTTTTTTTGTTTGAATGCATTGCTTGGGGTTTTCACCAAAAAGCTAAGGTTGCCTTGGAGAAAATATGCTATGAATATGGGCTTGTTGTATTATATCTTGGATCTAAAACACTTGCTACCCCCATGGAACTTGCTCTGATGTGAGTCATATTTTTCTAATATTTTTTATACCATCACAGTAATTGACTCAATTGGACTTTGAAGCCATTGAACCAATGCTATTTTGATCTCACAAACTTTGGACTGTTTTTGCTATTCAAGCTTTGCACTACCAGTGGAACCAGCTCTTTCTCAAAAGGTTGCTTAAACTCTTCAACAGACATACCTTGTTAGCATCACTCCCTCAACAGTCAATTCCTAACATGATTGATTTTTTATATGCATCAATGAATCTAGTGTAAGGCAACTACAAGAGACTTATATCTACACCCGATATCCATATAGTCAATCTAGATAAGTCAAGTAACACTTCTCCAGAGAGGACTCATTTATTCTAATTACAATCACTCAAAAGTCATGTTATCTATGTTATTGCAAATAGAACAATTTTTCAAGCTTGGTTGAACTATATGTGGTTGACTAAATGAATTTTAGCTTGCTAGTCATCTATCCATGGCCTTATATTTTATAAGATCCTTATAACTCATGTCAAACCTAAGAGTCCTCCGCCAAGTTTTTATTGGTCTTCTTTTACCTCCTTTCCTAACTACTTGTTCTATTCCATCCATTCCTCTTCACAGGAGACTATTGGTTTTCTTCTCACATAACTAAACCATTTTGAGCATGTCTTGCATTTTATCTTCAATAAGAGCCATTCCAACCTTATTATGGATAACTTTATTCCTAATTGTATCTTTCTTTTTTTGGGTATGGTTGTACATCCATCTTAAAATCTTAATTTGAATCACGCCCGTATTTTGCACGTGCTAGTGCTTTACCGCCCAATATTATGTGTCATGCAACAAATCTCATCTTTTATATGCTTATAAAGTTTTTCATTTAGCTTTAATAAAATCTTAATATCACATAAAATGTTGGATACACTTTTCCTTTTTAACCATCATGACTTAGTCCATGGATAACATTCTTATTAATTTCCCCATCTTTTTGGATGATTGATTCAATATATCTAAACTGATTTGTTCTTGATATGACTTGATCTTCAAGTTTTACCATAACATTTCTACACTTATATCTTTAATAAACTCGCATTCTAAATATTTAGTTTCCAATTTAAATGTTCGTTTGAAACTCGAGTGTAATATTCATGTCTCCTTTTATCTCATCCACCAGTGTTATGTCATTTACAAATACCATACACCAAGACACCTTTGTAAAATCTTCCATAACCACAAGAAGTGGAAGCAAATATAGATAAATACTCCTAGTGTAGTTATAGTAAAATAACAATCCAAGAGTATCATGACCGCGAAGGCGATGGTCTAATTTAATCCCATAAATTAAACTTCTGATTCACTATAGCTTTGCCTATTTTTACTCTCCATCAACACCTTAATGTGAAGTGCTTTTTAAGTTGTCAATATCCAAGAGACATGGTTAACTTTAGGTTATGCATTCTATATATGTATATATATACACATGTAACTAAATCACTTACAAATTATATATCTATCTACACACACACATATAGGGAGAGAGGACCTTGGGGAAGGGATCTCAATCAATTCTAAAATTATGACCTAAAATGGAGCATTTCAAACCCTTAACTTCCTCTGTTGTTCTTGTTTAAAATTACGAGGATAATTAGTCCAAGATAAACGATTATGATATCAGGTTAGCCAGACTCTAATTCAGTTAGATGCCTCTCTTCAACCTAAACCATAGCTACCTGGTTCGCAGAACGTCCGGTATGCAAAATGCGGTATGGGAACGTGGTACGTCACTTTTCTCAGAACGCGGTACGTGGGGGTAGGCTTTTTTGGTTCGCCGATTCGCCACTTAGTTTTTTAAATATATTAATAATAGTAAAAATATTAATATAAATAAATATTAATATAATAATTATAAAATCATAAAATTCAAAAAAATATAATGAGATGTGGAGTCCCAATAAAATGCTTAGGCCAAAAAATGAAATCACAACTCACTAGAGAGGCTAAGGGCCTGTTCTCTTTGTTGTTTTCGAGCCGTTTTCTGTTTTCGATTTTTCAAAACACCCAAAACGCGTTTACTTACCCATTCTCAAAAACGCATTTTTCAAAACATAAAAAAAATTTACACACAAAACTCAAAACAACAAAATCGCGTTTTGGCCGTTTTCAGCTAAAACCAATGAAAGATTCCAAAACACGGAAAACACCTCTCGATCCTCTTCTCTTCCAGCTCTCTTCTCCCTTCTCCTTTTCTTCAAGCTCGGCCTCTTCTCTTCCAGCTCTCTTCTCCCTTCTCTTTCTCTTCAAGCTCGGTCGCCACTGCCATCACTGCCATCCACGCTCGCCACTGCCACGCCCAGATCCGTCGTCCACGCCCGCCATCGCCACCGCCACGCCCAAATCTGCCATCCACGCTCGCCATCGCCGCCGCCCTCTGCCATTTCTTCATTCCGCCACCATCTCTGCCATTTCTTCCTTCCGCAACCGCCTCTGCCATTTCTTCCTTCCTTTACCGCCTCACCCAGATTCATCGTCCACGCCCGCCACTGCCACGCCCAGATCTGCTGTCCACGCCTGCCACAACCACCGCCCTTCGCCATTTCTTCCTTCCCTCATCGCCTCTGCCATTTCTTCCTTCATTCACCGCCTCACACGACCTCTGCCATTCTTCCTTCCTTGACTTTTATGATTTATAATTTTTTTTAATATTTATGTTGTGATAATCTAAATCTATAGATAATTTCAATTTGTTGATAAAAAAAATTTATTATGAAATGAATAGTTGAGTCAAATTAAAAATAATTTTAGGAAGTATTTTGTAATTTTAATACATTACATATGATTAAATTATTAGTTATCTCTAATATTATATTTTAAATTTTTTAAATTTAATTTATAACTTATTAATAAATATTTATAATTTACTTTGAATCAAATTTTTTAAATAAAATATCATAAAATAACATTTTACAAAATTTTAAAGTAAACGCGTTTTCTAGTTTTCTATTTTGAGAAATAATTTTTCAAAATGACAAAAATAATGCGTTTTTAAAAATTTCAAAACAGACACTCAAAACACAAAACTAAAAATGAATTCAAAACTCAAAACTGTAAATTGAAACACAAAGAGAACACCACCTAAGTTTTATTGTCTCCACCAGCTGATGCAACTAGGAGTCTCCACCAGCTGATGCGACGGAGCGAGAGAGCCAGAGAGGCAGCAAGTGAGAGACTGAGGAGAGAGCCGAAGGCTGACGAGGGCGAGCGACGATCGAGGGTGAGGGCGAGGCGGCGCAGGCGAGCGACGGAGCTAGAGAGAGGCAGCAAGGAAGAGCGATTGAGCGAGGCGAGCGAGTCAGCGACCTCAGCGACGGTCCGAGTCATCCGACAAAGGCACGGAGGCTGGAGTGAGTGAGAGCGAGAGACAACAGCCCGTAGCCGGCAACGAGCCAAGCAAGAGAGGGAGAAGGGCAGAGGGGGCGGGCGGCGAGAGAGGGTCTGAGGAAGGGTTAATGGCGGGCCTGAGTGTAGGCCAAAATTAATGGCATCAAAGATCCGGGTCTTCATTACAGGGGAACTGGGATGCGTCCCCAAGCGTTCCAAGACGCAAACGCACCGCATTCCAGTGCGCGCGTACTGGAACGTGGTTCCCGGGGGGGAGGGGCATATTAGGTAACTGTGACCTAAACGGTTCAAGGGTCTTTACATGAAGAGGTTTTGAGAAAGATGCGATCTCTCTTTTTCTATATCATGCATGTGTGCAGTTCTTAAAAATCAAAACATGGGTTTTAGTGCATCAATATTTGGGAAAAAGTAACTTGCTAATTTGCTATGCTATCTGTAACAGTTCTGCAACTAATAAGCTGGATCATGTAAAACCCCAATAGTATCTCCATCCCACTATATCTAAACTACACTTTGATTGCAAACACAAGTGTTATCAAGTCACGTTGGAATTTGTACATTTCCAATGAAAATTATTAACCTTGTCGTAATTTTGAGCAGTTAGCGGATGTTGTATAATAAGGTATGAAGGTTATGGAATACCACTAGAATAACCTATCTTTCCATGCGCAAAATGCTGCCTCTAATGTTTCTGTTCTTTGCGCTTTTGGCTATCATCAGGACATGGAGCAATGGTGTTGCGTGTCCAGGACATATTTCCTGATCTAACTGGACAGTGTTGATTTAGAACCCTTTAAAATCATTGGTAGGCAGATGTTTCGGTGGTTGAGGGGTAGGGCAGGAGGCTATGGTTCCCTGTATGGGCATCAGAGAGGATTCATTTACCAGCAAAAGTTTACTCTGGTCAATGTAAAGTTAAAATCAGTGAAAGATAGGGTGTTGGATGCTGTTGTTGCTGGTGAGAGGGATCTGAGGGCAGTTTGCACCATTGTTTCCATCATAGTTTCTAATCCTCAATGTTGTGTGCCTGTCTACCACCTCTCTCGTTCTCGAGGACAACTTGGTGTTACACATGATCACAGGCTTTCTACCCTTGTCAGGAGGTACCCCAATATTTTCAATGAATTTCATGTCCCTGACAGTGGTGGCACACCTGTCCCCTGGTTCTGCTTAACCCCTGAAGCCCTGAAGCTCCACCAAGAGGAACTGATCATCCGACAAAAATGTCAAAAGGACCTTCTTGATAGACTTTGTAAGCTCCTCATGCTCACAGAAGAAAGGACACTTCCTTTACAAACAATTGACCAGTTAAAATGGGACATGGGCTTGCCATATGACTATGAGCATTCGTTTATTCCAAACCACACACAGTTATTTTCTTTATGTCACCTTTCAGATGATCGTATGGGCTTAAGACTTCTAATGTGGGATGACCTTCTTGCTCTCTCTGAACTGCAAAAAAATGCCGCTTCAGAAAAAAACAAAGACATGGAAAATGGCTGCTTATCATTTCCGATTCGATTCACACGAGGTTTTGGATTGAAGAGAAAATGCATGGAATGGTTAGAGGAGTGGCAGAGTCTTCCTTATACTTCACCTTACTCGGATGCCTCCCATTTGGATCCCCGTACAGATATATCTGAGAAGAGAATTGTTGGAGTCTTTCATGAGTTACTTCATCTTACCCTGCAAAAGAAAACTGAACGCAAGAATGTGAGCAACCTCCGTAAGCCACTAGCCTTGCCTCAGAAATTCACAAAGGTGTTTGAGCGCCATCCTGGCATCTTCTACATCTCTAAGAAGTGTGACACCCAGACTGTTGTTCTAAGGGAAGCCTATGATGGTCAACAACTCATCCAAAAACACCCCCTTGTAGACATTAGAGAAAAGTACTCAAAAATGATGCTAGAAGGGTTCCTTGGTAGGAGTAGGGGCTTGCTCAAGAGAAATGTGGGTGCAGTTGTAGCGGAGGATACAATAAAGAATGTGTTTACTGATGAATCTAGTGATAGTAGTTATGAGTCTGAAGGAAAGGCAGAGTAATTTTCTCACTGAACAGGAATCTGAAGACAAGTGTTGCTGATTTCTTGCAGGATTCTTAGGCCAATAAGAATTTTTGTTTGCAGTTGGCTAAGAGTAGGCAGGCACTGCAAGGAGCTTTTGATTCCTCTCCAGGTATCGTTTTAATTTCGCCTGTCTTTTGAGTTAATCACATGTAATTGTTGTATTGAATCACCTATTGAAGTATTCAGGACTTTGTTGCTAATTGGAGTTTAGTAAAGATTAACAATTTATACTCCTAATTGAGTTCCATATTTTTCTGCTTCTTTTCCCTGAATCAATCCTGTTAGCCATGTGAAATGAGGGTCAAGGAAAAGAGAAAAGGGAGGGGGGGGGGGGGAGAGGATCTGAAGGGCTTGTAACTTTTTTTTTGCATCTGCAATACTGAGGGGTCTGCTGCTGTAGAGAAGTAAAAAGGAGATGGAAATGCAAACATTCATTCCAGACTTGGCTGAATGCCTATGTATGTATATATTCTGGACAGCTTAAAAGAATCATTGTAGGCCTTATTATCCCAACCAAAATTAATCTTCAAAACTGAATCCCACATTACACACAACTTTGGCAAAAGAATATGTTTCCAGAGATGAGACAGTTGTTGGGTTTTGTCAGTTAGCCAACTTTGAAAACTCTCTCTCTCCCCTTCTTTTCTTTCTTTTTTTCTTTTTTGGTTGGGGGGGGGGGGTTTAAGGGCAAGGTAGCTCTTATTGGAGATAAGATGCATGAGATATGTTTTAGACCGTTTGGTTGTGTGAAAGAAGATCAATAGAGGCTCATGTGAGGAGAGTGGATCAAATGGAACAAGTATCTAGCAAAAAAGATGAGGAAGACTAAGAAAAGTTTTGTGGGAGATACTTAGGTATGATACGAGTTATAAAGATTTTATAGGAGGTATGACCATAGATAGAAATGACTGATGAGCTAAAATTCATGTAACTGATTCCACAGTGGGATAATAGTTTAATATGTTGTCATTGTTGGGTGGCTGTAAATGGATTGGGTTTACCTAGGATCGACTCTGGTTCCAATTCTTTTATTTAGGGTCTGATACTATATTTATATTCTGTTACTTGGACCTAAGTTTAGATTCGATTATAAATATAATGAATGGTTTGGATATGGATTTATTAGTTTTGATTCGATTAGGATCGGAATCGTTTAAAATTAAATATATAATATACTGTTTATACTATGCATAAAAAACAATAATAATAAATATAAATAATTAAAAGAGATTGACCAACCCATCTCAAATACTCAAACCCATTAAAAGAAGTTGATTGTCATTGTCTCCCATCTCAAATCCATTTCATTCAAAGTTCAAACCCTATTGTGTTTTGATCTCTCTCTCTCTCTCTCTATATATATATATATATACACACACGCACGCGCATACTCACATACATACATTGGCTATTTCACAGATGAATCTATCAACGGATCTAGTTAACATTTGGTTTCAATCTATTGTGGGTCTGGTAGTAAATATATATTCGATCACTCAAACTTGGTTATCTAATAAATGGTTTGGATATGGATTTGTTAGTTCCAATCCAATTAGGTACCATTTACAGGCTTGCGGGGGAGAGGGTGAAGGTTGATTTTTTTTCCAAGGGAAAGGATCAGAAGATTTAGGTGTGGTACTGTTGGGTCAATTTTTTGTTTTTGTGTTTTAGTTTGTGAGGGTGGGCCTTGCTAGCAATGGTAAGATTGCTCTTGTGTGATTGGGCGGCCAGGGGTTCAGGCTGGTAAATAGTTTCTTTGCAAAGTAAGGGTAAAATTGCCCTTGCAAAGTAGCAGCCTTGTGCATTAGGGAACTTGCCCTTCTTTAGAACTTCAATTCAGTTTTTATTTCAATGTTGATCATTTTTTTGGGATCTTTCCTTCTTCGTTGAGATTGTTGTTATATCTACTCCCATGGAAGGCATCTAATGAACCAAAAGTAGATTGTGAAAATGCCGTTCTCATATTGTTATACAATGTTTTTTCTTTGTGCAATAATCTTTGAACTTCTTGCTTGCAACTTTCTGTTGAATGCTTTGCTGTTTTTTCCCCTGAAGTGGTATTATGTCCCAGATAACCCCACTGGAGCATTCATGGTTCCTGCAAACGCAAAGTAGTAACAGGCAAGAGGTTTTTAGTGTTTCCATTTGAGGAGTGGAGTGCAATCTGAAGCAGTTGGGGTAGGAAGGCGATTTTTATCCGATTTAATGGATGTTTGACAAATTCGATCCACTTGAAATCTCATCTGATGGGGCGGGTACGGATGGACAATTAAAAAACCCATGTGGGTATGGGTAGGTGCTGGAGTTAGCTAGATCCGACCCATATCCCACTTGTATATAAAATTCTTAAATATTTTTAAATTTTATTATATATGTTTTTGTTATTTTTTTCTTTATATATTATTCTGTTTACAGTTTATATACATATATTTCTAAACAGAAGGCTAAAGCCCAGCTCAGCCTGCTCCCCAATAAACCCAGTCAAAAGTTACTTATTATGTTTGAGATGTTTTGAGTTGTAGATTATTTAGATAATGACTTGGTTTGTGTTGGAAACATTTTATGTTGTGTGGATTTATATGGTTGAAAATATTGTATGTAATTGAAAATGTTATATGGAATTTATATATATTTTCATTTCTTGTTATATCTTGTGTTAAATTTTGATTTTGAATTTGAGATAAAATAAAATAAATATATATTTTTAATTTAAATTGAATGGCTAGAGGATATTCAATGGATATCTGCTACCTGATGGATATTGGGATGAAAGATTAAATACATTATCCGATGGGTATGGGTATTAGGATTTGGTACGGGTGCAGATAAGGATGAAGGTATATTTGGTCCATATCTGGTCCGCTGTCATCCCTAATTTGGGGTGAGGGGACTGATGGAAGATACACTCTGGCTCTGCTACAGGTTCTGGTAAAAGTCGAGTCTAATCTTATTCATAGTTAATTTTGAGATTTTCAAATGCTTGTAGGAATTTTGGAGAAATCTGCTTTGATTTTTAACGCTTCTCTTGCGTGCTCTTTTTCTCCCTCTTCCTGCCTCCCTGTCTCACTTTTTGTTCTTTTTTTTTTTTTTTTTCCCTTTAGTTTTTCTCCTCTTGATTCTTCTGTTACAAGATTGGCGTAGTCATTATGTCAATATGCAAATGGCAGTGGTTAATACTTGATCTAGCTAAGCTAGTACTCTCAAAGCGGGGGGGCTCTTGTGCATTTGAATTCCCATTTATTCTGATCTCTCTCTCACTTGGAATTTGCTCTAGGATTTTTCTGTGAAGTTATTAGCTTTATGCTGTAAACATGCAACCAAAAGTGATAACTTTTGGTATTCCAGCCTTTTCTTTTTCTTTTTTGGTTAGAAGTGTTCTAGCATTTTCCTACTGTGTCCAAATTAAAAGTATCCTTCGAGGTTGAGGTGGATTAAGAAAGATGTATCAATGATGGGTCAACTTAATTTACCATTTATCACAAGGAAGAAAAAATTTGTTCCCTTTTATGTTGTTTCAAGACTGAGTAGCAAACCCACTTAATTTGATTCTTTTTATCAATTGACATTTAAATGACACAAGATTTACTGATGCACTAACTCTTGTAGGTCAGGCCACCCTACAGTACACTAAATAAACACGGCTGAACAGAAAGGCAAGAGCTGTGCCATTATAGTTCCAGAATGGTCAAAACCTATTACCATTGGCTTCCTTCTGTTTCTGTAACTATTTGAATACCCTCTGGCCAAGTTGTATTCGGCTCTCAAGGGGTAATTGGATTGATAGACTATCGTTGTCGGCTATGCGAATTTTTCATACAGGACAAAAGCTTGAACTGTATCTTCAAGCAGCATGAAAAGCCTATAGATTTAGCTGCTACTCCAAGTCCAGGTCCTCCAGGACAAGCTTTCCTCGCTTGTTATGTAGAAGTAGAACTCTTTATCAGGTACCACAATTAATAGCTTTTAAAATGTTTGGTATCTGTTTGGCTGGCTTCTACCAAAACAAGAAGGAACTTTATTGCATAGGGGTGTCTAATGCATAAGCTGCAATTGTTGACTTCGTCCACCAATCTCGAACAATTAAGGTTCATTGAAAATTTTATATTAAAGACATTATGATCATATTGTCACTTTTTGCATTGGAAGTTTGTAAATAATATATATATATATATATATATTTTATCTCGATGGTAAGTTTTGGTAACAAGGATAAGATTTACCATTTTGTGTCTAAAGATTGTAAGTTTGAGTTGTTAAACATACTCTTCATAAAATAAGGTGGTGTATTCTTTCTCCACATTCTCCAAGTGGAGAGTCTCATGAGAGTGAGAGTTGTGGGTTGTAACGGCCTGCTTTGACTTATAGCTGTTATCGGTGAAAAATTGATCGGATTACTCACGTGACAAACTTACAATTGAAGGGTTGGATTATGTTTTAACAAGAAATGCTTTAGGTGGGCACTAGGTTTTGTCCTTCCCTTCGCTTCAATCAAGGAATCAGTCCCAAACACAGACAAGGAAACACAGCGAATTGGGACCCGAAACTCAAGTAAGCTTTACCTTTCTTCAGCTCGCCACACAACGAGCTAAATGTGACCTAGGCACAAACTAGTTCATCAACCATTCACTAAGTACTGGGAATTTATGGGAACATACTTTTTCGATCTTTACCTGATCTGAACTTGGCTTCACCGACTAAAGTCATATACAACAAGCAATCTCACAAACACCTCTCACACTACGATGAATACAACAACTAAATACATTTAATGCTCATCAACAATTACATTCAATCATAGGATTATATATGAAAATATAGGAGAATATACAACAACACATCTCGAGCAACATGCTAATTGCCACTTCATCCTCCCTATGCCATCCATGCTTGTCTCTGGACTTGTAATATCTACAACATAAGATAAAGTTTCATGAGTTATAAAGACTCAGTAAGGGTGTAATATATAAGTAAATGAGGTATGAGAGAGCATGTAATATAAAAATGCAATACAAACGGATAGTCTTCCCTGCCCTTATAATCTTCTTAGGTTAAGATATCGACTAACCCTTCCCACCACACTAGTCTCCCATATGGTCATAGGTACACTAGAATACATATCATATAAATGCTGATCATTACATGCAACTCATAAAGAAACACTTACAAATGCAAGCAAGACCACTATCACTTGGGATCATCCCTTACCTGGCTTGAAGCTTTTTCTTTGCCTCAGCATGAACTCCAGCTTGAACCTCGAGCTCATCTAAGATCACTGCCTTCCCGGTTGAACCTAGATGTAAACACATAAAAACCCAACTCCATTAGTATCGGACATTAAACTAATGCCCTCAACTTTGCCATACACCGCAAAACCACCAATCAACAAATTTCCAAACAAACTTGACCCATGATTTAATTCAACGAATAATTATTCTACATTAATTCGCTAAATAAATTAACTTAAAGAAAATAGCTCATTTACCTCAATTTATCTGGAGGAGAAAATCGACCAAACACCCATATCGACGTTGTCTCTGAGAATGTCGCGTTGCACTCAAAACCCCATTTTCGAGCCTCCGACACGCTCCTCAAGTCTCGAAACAATTTATAGAATTTTCTAAAATTTTTTCCTATTTTTTCTCCATTTTTCTAGAATTTCTTTATTTTTATTTTCTTATTTTTCTTCTTTTCTCATCCTTGTTCATTTTCTTCTCCATGTCTTCCTCGCGCGTCCGGGCAGCCTCGTGCACAGCCGCCTGTTGTCCACCGGCCGCCGCCTAGCCTCGCACCAGCAACCGTTTCGGTCGGCTCTACCGCCGCCGCTTACCACGACCCCCATCGCTAGTCGCCCTTAGCCGCTGCACGACTGCTGCAGCCATGGCCTTTCGTATGCAACCTCCGTCGGCCAAGACAACCATTGCCGTCACTTCCACAGCAACCACCGCCTCCGGCTGATGCTGCCACCATCTCTCGTGCGAGAGCCACTGGCCCGCCTCACCCGTGCATTGTTGTTGCCGCTGCAATGCCTCTGGCCACGGCTGCTATGGCTGATCGGCCACCACCAGCCACTCATAATAGGCCCTCTCTCTTGCCTTCGATCTCTCTCTCTTCCTCACACTTTTGCTCTCTTTCTCTCTCCCCCGTTGCTCTTCCTCTCATTCTTCATCTCCCACTCTCGGCTTTCAAATTTTCAGAGGGGGCACTGTAAAAGGCTTGGCCTCCAAGCACGCGAGTACACCTCTATATATATATAATTTACACATTAAACCCCTCAATTTCTCCATAATTTCACTTCAACTTTTCTTAATTTCACATAGGAATTTATTAAATACACTTAGGCCTTCCAAGACCTTAAATTATTATCATTAAACCACACAAAATCTTGATTTTCTAAAAATTAATAACCGACATCTACTCGAAAATGTGAATTTTGTCCCTGCGCCTACACGGGACCTGTATTTCACTCGAAAACGCCTAGGGTCCTCTCAACTTATTGAAGGTCCCCTACGACCATTCGGTACTAACATCTATTTATACTTATATAAAATTTATTCTAAAAATTATTCCCGGTTAGATTTCTTTCAGTGTCACTAATTTCACCTCGAGACACTCACCAATCTTATGCTTTTTTTTCTAGACATTCAAGTACTGGGACACTCTCTGTCGTTGAGTCGACAATCTTATTAATTAATTTCTCAAAATCGACTTTTGGACTTTTCAAACCACTCGAGGTCCTTTTCAAATTATTGAAATTTATTTATTTTTCAAATTATGTAATAGAGGTATTACATGGGCTAAGGATGTGTTAAAAAGGGTTTTGATAATTTTCTTTTTTTTAGATGGTTTAAACATGAGTTTAAATATAAATTGTGCTCATCTTTTTAGGTGCACGTGATTTAAATCTATTTGTATTTGAAGGGTAGGGGTGTGCGTTTTATTTATTAAAAAAGAAAAATTTAAAATGAAATAATTATGTAGACTTAAGATTAAATTTTAATCAAATTCTATGTAATTTAGATCATTTTGACAATCTCATTTGATTTGAATTTAGCATTTGATAGTTCTTGTGATTTTTGTATTTTTTCCAGACAATTTTTTGTTAGTTTGAAATTTATTGTCACTCTTAACAAATTTACCAAAATAACAGTGTCTTGAATAAACCTTAAATTTTAAATTTAAATCTTAGAAGATTTTTGTAAAGTGCAAATGTTAGTGAGGTCTGACTCAAACTAAAGTGGATTAAGTCAAATTAATCCAGAATTAATGTATTTTGACAAGTAATTAGAGACAAAAATGGTCATTATTGGTCACCGTGGGGACCATGATGACCACGACCAGCTCCCCACCTAGAACTAAGAGCTTCACATTTTTCACGTTGCGTTTGGAATTTGTAGAGCGGAAACAGCCTGGAAGATTGAAGGGTGCATGCATTCGTTCAACTCCGTTGGTTCAGTTGTCGTCAACTTCTTCTCCTGTTTGGTATTTCAGAAAATTCCAGAGAAAAAGAGGGAATAAAATATACAGCGGCCATTGGAGTTCCTTCCTCCCTTTTCCCTTGTGTCATGGCACACGTGTAGCATGAAGAGAGCCGAACCCTATCGTACGCTGTTGCACGCCACTAGCTCCTCCTCCTGACATCTAAGTCTAAGCCAATTACTCAATTACCCTCTTACCATAAACTATTTTACATCCCCCCCACCCCCCCCCCCCTCTATGATTTTATTTTATTTTTTGTAAATATCATATGAAGATTATTAATTCAAAATTCAGTAGTGAAAAATAAAATTGATTTTTCAATAAATGGTGTCTAATTTAACGGATTCAACCTTCTAATAAATGGTGTCTAATTATGTAATATTTTTAATTTATTCTAATTTGATTTATATAATACGATTTTTATTTAAAAGAAACTCTTATCACCACACTTTATATCACTTTACTTCTTTGAATTTAGGGTGCGTTTGATAAACATGGAAACTGAGGGTGGAATTCATTTTTCATCTAAATTCTAGAAAATTCTATCAAACAACTTTTTAATTTCATATAATTCGAATTCCATTTTAGTTCAAAAAGTGAAGATTTTCCTTAAAATCAAGGAATTAGAATTCCTAAGAGTTGGGGTGAGAATTGAAATTCCATAAAATTGGAATTCCATTTTTATTTTCCATCTCTATCAAACACACCCTTAAATTAAATGATATCGCATAAGTTACATATGTATAATATTATTGTAACTAAATTAATATATATTTTTTAATATTATAAAACTAATTTTTAAAGAGTAAATATTGAAAAATAAGTAAATTCTTTAAAAATAGACACGTGTTAATAATAAATATTATTTAGATTTAATTTGTGTCATATTTTGATGATTAACTATTGTTATTTTTGATAAAAAATGTATATTTAATTCATGTATAATAACAATATATAAAAACTTAATGAATTATAAAATAAATACTCAAGAAAATAAATAAATCATGAATTATATTACATAGGTGTGTGTATATATATATGCGTGTGCGTGCGTGTGCGTGCATAGGCGGTTGCCGGTAACGGTGGGCTGTCCAGCCAATTTGGCAGAGCCCTCTTCTATATATTTGCTTGCGACCAAACCCAAACCCCAAACCCAAATCCAAACCCAACCGCTTTATGCTTCTCCGTCTTCTTCCCTATAAATTTACCTCCTCCTCTATCTCTTGAGATATGCATATCGCATTGATCGTTCACTGGTAATCGCCCGCCGATCGACGGTCGAAGGTTCGATTTTCCTCGTCATCATCGCCGATCATCGCTTGATTGACTTGTGCTGTTAGTTTGGGTGCCTTTTGGCAGATTTTTCTTATGTATGGTCGTTCTTCTGCTGTAGTTTATTCATCGATTCTGATCGTTGTTCTTGTTTCATCGATTCTGATCGCTGCCTAGTATATACGTCTGTATGTGTGTATGTATTGTCTTGGAAGAATTTTGGCCCTTCGTATGGATTGATGATAA
The DNA here is from genome assembly GCA_036245055.1 of Diospyros kaki. NCBI lineage: Eukaryota > Viridiplantae > Streptophyta > Magnoliopsida > Ericales > Ebenaceae > Diospyros > Diospyros kaki. Next base: position 39,822,238 of record BSEG01000009.1, on the reverse strand, counting down.
AGGGGGTGATCTATCAGTTTTGCCCTCTAGTTTTGCAGGAGTTGCATATCTTATAACCATTTTGTGCTTGTGTTGATTCGGTAATTTTCTGATTGGTATTTCTGCTGGATTGAACCGAATTTAACTTTGTTTTGTAATAGAGCTGCAGATGATAGATTCTGGGTTAGGAACTTGGGAGAATCCACTCTGCCTAACTGAGAGAATTGGATTGTAAGTAGTATAAAATAAGACTGAATAATTTTGGTTAATGCGATACTGGATGTCTTCCCCTATTTCTCCTGTGGTGGTCCTGTCGATGGCACATCTGATCATTGTGATTTTTTGGTTTCTTAGTTTGTGATTGTTGTTTGAATGAAGGGGCAACACTAAGCCAAAAGTAATATCTTTGTTGGTGCTCTACTGTTTATGTAATTTTGTCTGCTGTCTTGGTTAAGCGTTAAATGTAAAAAACCTATTAGCATCTAAGGTAAGACCATATATTTCTTTTTTATCTACTTGATCAGAACAAGCTTAATCAAAATGTAAGTGGGTAAAATTGACAGTAATTGGACTGCCCCTAGTTACAATACTATAGTCTGTGTAGTTGCACAGTTCAGCTGTGGTACTGTAGCTTTTAGCTGCCCTCACTATACATTGCACTTGTGGAGGAACCCATGTTCTTGGCATTGGAAAGTTAAAATGGGTTTTTTTTGTGCTAAAATATTATATTGTACTTCATATGCAACATATGAAATTTGAATGGCAAACTATTTGGGAGTTGTTGAGTAACTGACCGAACAATTTGCACACAATTCTCACACTCTCACGTGAAAACAGAAATGAAACAAGAGACAAAAGGGTTTATCCTGGTTCAGACTTTGAATGAATCAAAGTCTTGCGTTCAGAATGAAGGCGACACCACAAAATCTACTATAGAAGGGATAGGTACACACACAAAGCCTTCTCACACTGGCTTCCCTCACAGAGATTACAAAGTCTAAGAACCTAGGCTTTTCTCTCTACTCGTGTACATTCAAAACGGAAGAAAAACGCGCATTAGAAACATAGTTGGCCCCTCTATTTATAGAGGATAGAGGAGGCGGCAATTACAAGACATTTAAAGGAAAAAACAAAAAGTCGGTACTAACCGTTACATGGTTAGTTACCATTACAATGGCTTTAAAAATTAAAACATAACTTTCGATTTCTTTAATGCCTTTATTCTGACTTTAAGACTTAATTTGTGCAAACTTCAACAATTTCTCCACCATTTGCATAAGTTGAGTCTTTAATCTTCAGTATTGAATCTTCAAATTCTCCTGTGGATTCTACATCTGCTCTCTTCCTTACCTTCATTCTTCCATATCCTAAGCTTGATTGCTTAGGCTTCCTGAAGCTATCTAGAGTAGCTTCAAACAGTGTTTCAACTTGGCTGCTGGAACGACTTTGGTGAACATATCTGCTGCATTGTCTTCACAAGCTACCTTTATCAGCTTAAGATCCTTCTTGTCTAGTACCTCTCGAATGAAATGATGCCGCACATCAATGTGCTTTGTGCGTTCATGATGGGTCTGGTTCTTAGATAGATGAATGGCACTTTGGCTGTCACACATAATAGTAGTGTCTATCTCCCTTCCAAGTAATTCTCCTAGCAATCTTTTTATCCACAATGCTGTCATGATTCACGTAGCAAGGAGGGGAAAGGGTAATTAAATGTAATAAGAAGGGAGGTATAGCTATTACTAGAATAGGCAGTAGAATATGCTATAAGGGGGGTACATGTTTGTTACTGCTTAGGCAGATTGTACATTCCCTTTTTGCTGTAAGCGGTTACCGCACATGGGCAAGGAATCAAGCTATATATTCAGCTGATCCTTGCCACGGAAGGTTATGAAATATTTTAACAGAATTCTGACATTCTCTCTCTCATTTTCTCCCACTCTCTCTCTTGTTCTGTTCTCTTTTCTCCCTAATTTCTCTCCTTATCTTCCTTCCTTCTTCCTTCGAACAGTCCACTGGATGAAGGAATTACTAGTCAGATCCTTGGGAGTTGACATTTTGGTATCAGAGCGCGACTTGGGAAACGCTCGGAGCTGTGGGTATCCTCACAATGGCGGATGGAACAACTGGAGAACCAACTACAGCAAGTTGCAACATTCATGGCAGAAATGCAGATTAGAATGGGTACACTCGAATCCTCAGAAGGAGTGGGGGTGGATAATCGAATTATCCAAGCAATGGAGAGGTGGCGAGAAGAAAACCGGGAGCAGAGTGCTCTATTGAGGGGACAACTGATGGAGCAAATGCAACAATTCGTGAGAATGTTCGCATCTCAACAACCAGTGAGGCTTTCAACGGAGTTTCCTCCCAGGGATAGAACAGAACCAATCCTTACTGGGGTAGGGATGGAGCCTCCGCATGCTGGAGAATTGGAATTTGAATTAGAACCGACGATGCTGGAAGAAAGCATGATGGGAAAGGGACTCGGAGCTCAAGCTCACTAGAATCAGCCGAACTTCCTTGTGCCTAAATTAGACATATCATTATTCGATGGAGAGAACCCGAGATGGTGGACCAGGCAGTGTGAAAGAATGTTCACACTATACCAAGTTCAGGAACAACAGAAGGTTGTCTTGGCGTCTGCTTACCTGAATGAGGCAAGGGATGCCTGGTTCCAAGGATGGTTGGCAACCAAAGAAGGGAGCCCGTGGAATGTGTTCGCAAGAGACCTCTATACGAGGTTTGGAGACAGGAGTTTGAGGGATGTGATCGAGGAGTTTAATAAGCTCAAGCAAGAAGGAACGGTGCAGGCTTATCAGCTCAAATTTGAGGAGTTGAGGGCCTTGATAGTGGTGCACTAACCCCACTTGACGGAAGAATATTTTGTGTCAAGTTTTATCAGTGGGTTAGGAGATGAGGTGAGACCGATTGTTAAAATGATGCAACCAGGGATAGTGGAACAGGCTGCTAACAGCGCAAGGCTGCAAGAAATGACGATTGAAGTGCTGATGAAAAAACAAAGGAACCAAGTTAAGGGGGTAATCATTGGTGGATGACAGGCGGGAAACAGAGCCACTGGAAGGGATACAGGGCAAGGAGGCAAGGGAGTCGTGGCTTTGCCCTCAACAGTTCCCAGTTTTGTTAATGGGGGAAGATTGATGGAGCAAAGGCGTTAGGCAGGACTCTATTATAAGTGCGGAGATAAATATTTTTTTGGGCATAAGTGCAAAAGGCAGCTGTTGTTATTAGAAGCAGAGGAGAATGAAGAAGAAGAGGAAGAAGGGACTCTGGAAGCGGATGAAGACGACAAAGGGGAGATTTCTTTACACGCCCTGAAAGGATCAGTCAATAGTAAGATAATTAAGGTGGAGGGAAGGGCTCACAATGCTCCGGTGTTGGTACTTATAGACAGTGGGAGTACCCACAGCTTTTTGGATGAAACCATGGCCCGAAAGTTAGAGTGTGAGATCTCCGGCTCCCACCCTCTATCAGTAACAGTAGCGAATGGAAATAAGGTTGTGAGTCAGTCCTTCTATGTGGGGTTTTGCTGGGAAATGAACGGTGAAGAATTTGTGCCTGATTTGAGGCTACTGAAGCTGGGGGGTTGTGATGTGGTGCTCGGTGTAGATTGGATGAAGGGGGTCAGTCCTATCATTTTCGATTTCAAGAAAATGGAGGTAACTTTTGAGAAGGATGGGAAGAAAAAGACCTTAACAGGCAGTCAAGAGTCGGGGGTGTGTAAAATGATTTCTAGGAAGAGGCTGCAAAAGATGTTTAAAAGCAAACTCTCCCAGGTGGCCCAGCTTTTCTCCATACATGCCGTGGAATTCACACAGGAATAAGGAGAGCAGGAAGGAGAGTTGACAATGGCTGTGAACAACAGCTCACATGAACCCTGGAAGGTACAAGAAATCGACTCTCTTAACATGCTCTTAATTGAATTTAGGGACCTTTTTTCTGAGCCATCTACTTTGCCATCCAAAAGATCGCTCAATCACACCATTAACCTAAAACCAAATGTCGAGCCTGTCAACCTAAAGTCTTACCGATGCCCACCTAGACAGAAGACTGAAATAGAAAAATTCATTAAGGATATGTTACAAAGATCCATCATACAACCAAGCCATAGCCCATTTGCATCTCCTGTATTACTTGTCAAAAAGAAAGATGGCTCATGGCGGTTTTGTATCGATTACCGCCAGCTCAACGTCATGACCATTAAGGACAAGTTTCCCATACCTATTGTGGAAGATTTGCTTGATGAATTAAAAAAATGCTTCTGTTTTCACCAAAGTCGACTTAAGATCCGGCTATCATCAAATTAGAATGAGGCCGGAAGACATTTCCAAAACAGCTTTCAAAACCCACCAAGGGCATTATGAATTCATAGTTATGCCATTTGACCTCACCAATGCTCCAACAACCTTTCAAGCCTTAATGAACCAGATTTTTGAACCTTATTTACACAAATTCATATTGGTTTTCTTTGATGACATTTTGATCTACAGCCCTACTTTTGCCCAGCACTTAAACCACCTAAAAACTACCCTTGAGGTCCTTAGATTCAATAAATTGTATGTTAAAGAGTTGAAATGTGCCTTTGCACAAAAGCAGGTGGAATATCTAGGGCATATTATATCAAAAACAGGGGTGAGCACTGACCCTAGCAAGGTGGCAGCAATGGTTGCTTGGCCCAGGCCTCAAAATGTCAAGGGGCTGAGGGGATTCTTGGGTTTAACCGGCTACTACCGTCGGTTTGTAAAGGACTACGGTGTCATCAGTCGGCCTCTCACCAATCTGTTGAAGAAGGACGGATTCTAGTGGGATTCCAAGGCGGAAGAAGCTTTCAGAGAGCTTAAGCAAGCTATGAGTCAGGTACCAACTTTAGGCCTCCCAGATTTTAGCAAACCTTTTGTTCTGGAAACAGATGCAAGCGCTAAGGGAATTGGGGCAGTGCTGGTTCAGGAAGGGAGGCCGATAGCTTTCCTAAGCCAAGCTCTATCACCTAGGCATCTTGGGCTAAGTATCTACGAGGAGGAGCTATTGGCGGTATTGTTGGCAGTGGAGAAATGGCGCCATTACCTGGAGGGAGGGAGATTTGTGATTAAAACAGACCATGAGAGTCTGAAATTTTTGCTACAACAAAAGCTACACACCCAGCTGCAAAGGAAGGGGATGACAAAGCTAATAGGATTGGATTATGTAATCCAATATAGGAAGGGGAAGGAAAACCTAGCAGCAGATGCGCTATCTAGGTGCCTGAAGGAAGGGAGTCTGGCTGCAATCACCACCCTAGTTCCCGATTGGTGCCAAGAGGTAGTTGGCAGTTACGAAACAGCTGGAAGAACTAAGGAACTTCTTCAGTAGCTGGTAGTAAACCCATCATCAAGACCAGACTACACTTTGAGCAATGGCGTAATCAGGTACCAAGGGAAACTAGTGATAGGAGAAGATAGGAATTAAGGAAGAAAATAATAGAGGCATTACATGCTTCCCCCATAGGGGGACATTCGGGTATTGAAAACACCTATCACAAGGTCAAACAATTATTCCAATGGCCAGGAATGAAAAGGTATGTCAAGGATTTTGTATTAAGCTATGATACTTGTAGGAGGTGCAAATCTGAAAATGTAGCCAAACCAGGGCTACTGCAGCCTTTGAATATACCTGGGGGACCATAGGAGAGTATCTCAATAGATTTTATCGAGGGACTTCCTAAATCTGAGGGAAAAGACTGCATCATGGTGATAGTAGACTGGTTCACCAAAAATGGTCACTTCATCAGGCTAGTTCATCTCTACATTGTTCAAGAGGTAGTAAAGGTGTTTTTGGATTAGGTAATCAAGCTACATGGCGCACCGAAGGCCATAGTATCCGATTGCGACAAGATCTTTACTAGTTTGTTGTGGAAGGAGCTGATGGGGCTGCTGGGAGTTAAGCTACATATGTCAACGGCTTATCACCCTGAATCCGATGGCCAAACCGAAAAGGTGAATTAGTGTTTGGAGATGTATCTAAGGTGTTCTTGCTTCCTACAGCCAAGAACTTGGCACAAGTGGCTGCCCATGGCCCAATGGTGGTACAACTCTAGCCACCACAACTCTATAAAAAGGTCTCCCTTCGAAGCACTCTATGGCTATAAACCACCATTTCTACCATCCCTAGGAGGCTCTTCCACAGTGGCAGCTTTGGATGTTTACCTCCAGCAAAGGCAACAAGCCTTACAGGTGTTAAAAAAGGAATTAGCTACTTCTCATAACCGAATGAAGCAATTTGCAGATAGAAGGAGGAGTGAAAGAGAATTTCAGGTTGGAGAATGGGTGTATTTGAAGCTTAAACCGGGTCACCTAAGGGCTTTACTGCAAAACCCCAGATCCAAGTTGAATCCAAGATTCTATGGTCCATTTCCCATCATTGCAAAGGTGGGAAATGTAGCATACCGGTTGCAACTACCAGACGGCTCCAACATCCACTCGGTATTCCATGTGGCACTCCTTAAAAAATCGGTAGGAACTCAACCAACAAGTTCTACCCTACCTGATCTTCCAAGTGCCTAGGATAGTATTAAAGAACCGATAGCTGTGCTAGATAGGAGGGTGATCTACATGCACGGGGCTCCTATTCCTCAAATACTCATCAAGTGGTCTCATCTCCCCTCAGATAGCAACACATGGGAACACCTTCTGGACATGCTTCGCCAATTCCCGACAGTAGCTAGCCTCCTCCACATTTCTTGAGGACAAGAAAATTTTGAAGAGAGGGGTAATTGTCATGATTCACGTAGCAAGGAGGGGAAAGGGTAATTAAATGTAATAAGAAGGGAGGTATAGCTATTAGTAGAATAGGCAGTAGAATATGCTATAAGGGGGGTACATGTTTGTTACTGTTTAGGCAGATTGTACATTCCCTTTTTGCTGTAAGCGGTTACCGCACATGGGCAAGGAATCCAGCTATATATTTAGCTGATCCTTGCCACGGAAGGTTATGAAATATTCTAACAGAATTCTGACATTCTCTCTCTCATTCTCTCCCACTCTCTCTCTCGTTCTGTTCTCTTTTCTCCCTAATTTCTCTCCTTATCTTCCTTCCTTCTTCCTTCGAACTGTCCACTAGACGAAGGAATTACTAGTCAGATCCTTGGGAGCTGACAAATGCTTCCTTAATTGCCTCTAAAATAGCAAAGTATTGACAAGGCTACTATATGTTGTAGACTTGCTTTCCAACTTAATGTAGCATCCCAAACCTTGAAGACATAATCAGTTGTGGACCTTCTTTTATCCATATCTGCTGCATAGTCAGCATTTGAATATCCTAGGATACTAGCCTCATTTTCCACCTTGGCTCCACCATAAACTAACACTGTATCCAATGATCCTTTCAAGTACTTAAATACCCATTTAATCGCACTCTAATGAGGTTTTCCAAGGTTTGCCATAAACCGGTTGATCACACTCATTGGATGTGCTAGGTTTGGCAGTGTACATATCATACTGTACATCAGGCTTCCTATCACACTTGAATAGGGGATTTCTCTCATTTTTTCCTGATTGTCCTTATCAGTAGGAGATTAGGCTGCTGACTGCTTGAAGTGCTGAGCAAATGGAATACTTACAGCCTTTGCCTCAACCATTCCAAACTTTGAATTATTTTTCTTAAGTTTGTTTTCTGTGATAAACATAGGGTTCTCTTATGCTTGTTTTTGGTAATTTCTATTCCCAAAATTTTTCACCTCTCCTAGATCCTTCATCTCAAATGTTGACTTTAAATCCAGCTTTAACTGCTAAATTTCTTTCCCTGATTGGCTAGCAATCAGCATATCGTCAACATACAATAGGAGATATATTGATATGCTACTGGATATATGCTTAAAATATGCACAACAGTCATATGAGCTCCTAGCAAACCCATGTTCTATCATAAAAGTGTCAAACCTCTTATACCATTGACATGGGGATTGCTTGAGTCCATATAAGGATTTCTTTAATAGGCAAACTTGTTCTATTCTTCCTTTAGATTCAAACCCTTTTGGTTGCTCCATGAGGATCTTTTCATCTAATTTCCCATGTAAAAATGTTGTTGTAACATTCATCTGCTCCAAAACCAAATTTAATTGCGCTGTCATTGCTAGAAGGACTCTAATTGAGGTATGCCTTATAATAGGGGAGAATACCTCATTGAAATCCACTCTTGGGACTAGAGTGAAACCTCTTGCAACTAGCCTAGCTTTATATCTAGGCTTTGCATTTTCTTTTGATCCTTCCTTTACCTTATATAGCCATTTACAACTCACTACTCTTTGTCCTTTAGGCCTTTGAACTAGAATCTAGGTCTCACACTTCTTAAGAGAGTTTATCTTGGACTTCATGGCTTCAACCCACTTAAGTGAGTCCTTTGAGGAGACTGCTTCCTCAGAGGTAAGGGATTCATCTCCAATAGCCTCTGATGCCCTTGTGAGTGCATAGGATACTAAATTTGAGTAACCATAATGTTTAGGAGGTCTACTTTGCCTTATCTGCCTATCCCTTGCAACGTTATACCTTTGTAAGTCAGGCTCACTGTCAGCATCTAATTCCTCCCTACTCTCCTCTTGAGTGTCAAATTCCTGGTCTGCCATTGATTCCTCAACTTCCTCTTGATGATCCAAATCATAACTTTGAGGGTTATCAGTTTTGATGCTTGGGATTTCATCTTGCCACTCAATATCTACCATTTCTGTTGTAGGAGATGGCTCCTCATTGTCCTTTTCCTGCAGGTCTTTAGCTATGGAATTTTCGTCAAAAAGGACATCTCGGGTGATGAGGATCTTTTGGCTTTTAGGTTCCAAATTCCATAGCTTATAACCCTTTACCCCAACTGGGTATCCAATGAAAATACATTTCTTTGCTTGGGGTTCTAACTTTCCTTGTTTTACATGGGCATATGCAATACACCCAAATACCCTCAAATGTTCTAGACTAGGTTTATGCCCAGTCCACTTCTTATAAGGGGTTTTAAAACCAATAGCTGCTGATGGTGATCAATTGATCACATATGCAACAGTGTTCACGACCTCTTCCCAAAATGCCTTAGATAGATTTGCGTGAAATAGCATACACCTCACTTTCTCTAGAAGTGTCCTATTCATTCTCTCTGTAAGGCCATTTTGTCTAGGATTCCCAAGGGCAATTAGATTTCGAATTATCCCGCTATCCTTGCATAAATCTGTGAACTCCTTATTGCAGAGCTCAAGTCCATTATCAGTCCTGATTGTCTTAATTTTCCTCCCCTTTTGATTTTCTATCATGATCTTCCATGTCTTGAAAGCTTCAAAAGTATGTTCTTTGGACTTCAAGACATAAACCCAAACCATCCTTGAATAATCATCTATTATGGATAGAAAGTGTGAAGTCATTTGACTTAGATTAGTTTTCTGTACTTAGTTAATTTTTCCTTTAGTAAATTTGTTGGCATGTTTCTCTATTTTAATGAGAGGTTTATTGTATAGCATAGGCTGACTGGAAGTTTGTTAGAAATCTAGTCAGGGGCTTAGTCGGTTATAACTTGACCTGCCCGCCCTTATGGTTGATAAATAGGGGCTGGGAGGGCTAAGGTATGAAAACAGTTGGATATCTTGTGAGGTGTTGAGTGAGTATGTGCTAGGCTGAGAGAAGGGTTATCTTTGTATGTTCTCTCGGGTTTTTCATTTCTGTATGGTCTAGGTTTTTAGACTGTAAGAAAGAGAGGTAGTTCTAGCGCATGTAATCGTCAAAGTATTCAAGATAGTGGAGTTTTCATGGTGTCCAAGGCAGTTTGGATGTAGGTCTCATTTATGAGACTGAACCGGGATAAAATTCCTGATTCTTGTGTGGTTGGGTTGCTGTTTGTATTCTCATTTTTGTTGCTATTGTCGTGTGCTGTGTGGCTCATTATTTGGGGGTGTAATCATGGAGTTCTTGAGTGATAGTTAGGTTGTGTATGTGGCAGTCCTAAGTACAACAGAATTGTAAAATTGAGAACTCTAATCTCTCAAGAATCACTCAAAAACCTCACCAAATTCAAACAATATTCAAGACAGAAACGAAACAATACAAACAGAATTAAAATGTAAAAGAAAACCAAACCAGATTGCAGCACACATGATATACCCTGGTTCATGCCATTTTCATGGCACTACATCCAGCAATCCAAGAAGCAACTAATCCACTAGAACCGTATGAGAAACCAGTACAAGAATTCCCCTCTTTCACCTCACCTTGCCTTTCGAATACAATACTCTAACTGGAGACAACAAGAACTACAACTCACAACTCTTTCTTTCGCCTCTCACTGTATCCAAACACAAGGAATGAAAGATACAATTGACTGAAAATGAATATGGACTGTCCTCTGCACCCTTCTATTTATAGACTAGAGGGGCGGAACTACCTAAGGATATATAACTAACTTATAAAAGTCAAAACTACCCTTAGTAATTACAATTAGTTACATTTAAATCCTATTAACTAACTGCTGCCAAATCATATCATATTTCTTCCTGATTTCTCCCATAATTCCAACATTCTATTATTTTGGGCAAAATAGTAACAAGAAAGTATCTAGCTCCACCATGAGTGAGAGTCTAGGAAGGTCCCCATAGATCACTGTGTATATACTCTAGAGATGCCTTTGATGAGCATATGGCATGTTTACTGAATTTGACCTTAGTAGACTTCCCATAAATGCAGGACTCACACTTATCTAATCCTACCACCTGATCCTTTTCCAAGATCCCTTGATTTGATAATTCCTTTAGACCAAGTTCACTTATATGTGACATTCTAAGGTGCCAAAGTCTTGCCTGTGTGACTGCCTTTTCTCTAGCCACTGCTGCTTCTCCATTCAAAGCAGTAGCTTGCAGCACAGATATGTCGTTTTGCTGTAAGGCCTTCTTCATACACACTAAGGATCCTTTAGTTATTTTTAGAGTTTCTCCCTCTCCCTTAAACTAGTGACCATTCCTAGCCAATTCTCCAAGAGAAATCAAATTCCTCTTTAACTCATGGACATCATAGCTTTTAGGGTTCTATAGGAGTTATCATGCATTTTTAATCTAACATCTCCTATACCAAGATCCTTGTGCTCATGGTAATTTCCTACTAGAACTTTACCCCTATTAGTGTCCTGATAGTTTACAAACTAGTGCTTATTTGGTGTCATATGAAAGGAGCATCCTGAGTCCATTATCCATATCTCTTTTTCAGTTTTGTGTGACACAACTAAAGCATCCAAACGATCATACCCAAATTCACATACCGAGGCTCCACCATCAGAAATGTTTTTATCTTGTAAGTCCTTTTTCCTCTTAGGACAGTTTCTTTTAATGTGCCCATCTCCATGACAGGAATAACACTTAATTTGATTCCTCTCATTTCTTGTCTTAGACCTAGATTTTCCCTTTGCCTTGTGGTCTCTCTTGGAGTTCCTAGATCTAGCAATCAACACATCTCCAGTGGAGGACTTTTTTTCCAGTTTAAATCTTAAGTCTTTAGAATTTAGAGCTCTAATTATATCATCTAAAGACAACTTTTCCCTACCATGATGCTATCTACAAAATGCTCATATGACCATGGCAAAGCATGCAATAAAACCAAAGCTTTATCTTCATCATCGTACTTAACATTTATATTCTCTAAGTCTAGACAAAGTTTATTGAATTTGTCAATATTATCTTGCAATTTCGGATTATCTTTCATCTTAAAAGTAAAGAATCTTGCCTTTAGAAATAATCGGCTTGACAACGTCTTTGTCAAGTAGAGGCTGTTCAATTTCTTCCATATCTCCAATGCTTTAGTCATCTTGGAGACCTCTTGGAGGACCTTATCGCCCAAACTTTGAATAAGGGTGTTGTACGCCTTTTCTTCTATATCCACCTTCTGTTTTGCTGAAAGGATCTTTACCCTTCTCCAACCTTTTCCTTTGACTCCTCCTTTAGCACCTCCTTTAATCCAAGATTTCCAAGAAGCGCCTGCATCTTAATTTTCCACAATGCAAAATCGTTATTGCCATTAAATTTCTCAATATCATACCTTGAGGATGATGTCGATAGAGCCATTTCTTGATTGCAGTTTTTGTCTGAACTTCTTTGAGTGAATCTTGATTATGCGCTTGTGAATCTAGCTCTGATACCAAGGTTTTGAGTAATTGACCGAACATTTTGCACACAATTCTTACGCTCTCACGCTAAAATAGAAATGAAACAAGAGACAAAAGGGTTTATCTTGGTTCAGACAATGAATCAAAGTCTTACGTCTAGACTGAAGGCGACACCACAAAATCCACTATAGAACAAATAGGTACACACACAAAGCCTTATCACACAGGCTTCCCTCACAGAGATTACAAAGTCTAAGAACCTAGGCTTCTCTCTTTACTCGTGTACATTGAAAATTGAAGAAAAATGCGCATCAGAAACATAGCTGGCCCCTCTATTTATAGAGGATAGAGGAGGCGACAATTATAAGAAATTTAAAAGAAAAAATAAAAAGTCGGTACTAACCGTTACATGGTTAATTACCATTACAATGACTTTAAAAATTAAAACATAACTTCCGATTTCTTTAATGCCTTTATTCTTACTGTAAGACTTAATTTGTGCAAACTTTAACAGTTTTTTTGTGAATAATCAACTAAACAATAGTCACCAATGCAACTACCATCATTGGTAAAGGTGGAATTTGATTATGATAATGTTGCTTTCTGGCTTCTCTCATATTTTACAAGAAAAAACTAATAAATTAGTGCTGAATGGCCATAGGATCCATATTTGTGACTTTTCCTAGTTCTGGTTGTCAGGATCCTCTGATGCTGACAAGGAAAGTTCTCTTTTGGTTGAGAGAACTAAGCAAAATTTTGGCTGAATTAGGGCAGATTCAACAATTGGAGAAGGAAAATAGAAGGTGGCAAGATAGAAAGAGGAAGATTGAGAGAGAGAGAGAGAGAGAGAGAGAACATAATCAAAAGAGAGAATTAAAGAGGGAAATCGGAAGAGGCGAGCGAAAGAACTTGGAAGAAGAGAGAGAGAAGAAGAGAAGATGAGGGAGGAAAAGTAGTCAGATCCGAGAGGAAGAGAAGATGGAGAGAGAAAATCAAAAGTTTGAATTTGATATTTCACAAAATGATTTCTTTACAGCTCTATTAACTTTATATAGCTATTTCTCCTGGGTAGGTAATTCTGTTACAAAGTAAAACAGAAAATACAACAACTAAAGTACCAAAATAACTACTTCTGCTAAGAAATAATCAGCTACATTCCCTACTATTAGCCAATACACCCAAGCTCCTAACATTTCCCCCGCCTTAAAAAAATTTCTTGTCCTCAAGAAATGCAAAGACCTCTTAGAACAATCCTCAGGAAGAATGAATAAGTATAACAGTGTTGTAAATAGCTTTTAAACTCTACAACTTTCAAATCTTAGTGTTTTTTTTTTTTAATTTCCCTTCTCTTCCATAGCTTGTATGGATAAATCTTGAAAAATCTCTGTAAGCATACCAAATTATCATTAGCTCTCATGTGCTCATCAACTAGAAACAAAACCATGATTTGTTAGCACACCGATATTCTCCAGTCCAAAGTCTTTTGTAAATCTAGCTCTTCTAGTTGCGATTAGAGTTGCATCTACTTCCAAGGTGTATTTATGTTGTTTTGTCTTGGCTTCAATGAGCTCAATAATGGCTGGTTTCCCATCCTTTGTTGGAATAACCTTGGATGAAAACACTCCAGTGTAATAGACAATTTTCTTTGGATTTATTAGAATTCTTTGGGCCAACTTCCCTATCTCAAGATCAAATTCAGGCATAAGTTGATCTAGAACTTCAATGAAAGTAACCTCATTGAATTCAAGCCCAATATAACCACCTCTTGTAATAGCGACCAGTTACCACAAGAAAAGCTTTTGATCAGACACAACCTTTGTTTACATATGTTCCTCTCATCACATAACCTTCGATGTTGGCTGTTTTGAGCCCGGAGGATTGTCTTATTATATCCTCAGCTATAGTAAAAATATTCCAAACAGGCAAATTACGTTTTTCTAGTGCTAGCAGCACTACGTCATTTCTCATTCGTTGTAATAACTTCCTTCTCTTGTAGTCAATAGACTTGAGTGTCGAACATAGTTTAGCCTCTTGCACCAAATCCATTGCATCACCAGTTGCTAAGATATTTGCAATATCCTACAGATGCAACAATTGAGAAACGTAGACTTACTTTAAGTACTCAGACAAAAGCTGTCCAAAAGCAACAATACTAGGAGTTGTTGCAACACCAAGTCCAGCCATCCACCCATCCATTATTGCAATTGAAAGTAGTACTAATTAACCTGTCTTACCTCCAACAATATCATCTCTAGTGATAGAAAGGAACTCTAGGTTCTCTGGAATCCAAGACCTAATTTGGCGCTATAGCTCACCAACTGAAGTATGAACAAACAAAGCAGCAAGATCCTTGTTTCCAACAACAGAACTTTTAACTTCTGTTATTTCCCTTTGCTTTCCTCCAGTTACATGTTGTCTCCAAGTTTCCTTAAAACTGTGAATCTTCTCATTAATGAGAGAATTCCTGTTAGGATCATAGCGCATAGGAGACCTCCCATGGTTGTTTCCCTAATTGGAGCTTCCATTGCATTCTGTATTAGTCTTTTGTCTAGATTGCTCAATAGAACATGCTTTAATTGATTTTAGTTCTGGAAATCGAGCAAGCAAAGATCTTATATACAAAATCTTGACACGCAAAACATAGTGTTCATCTCTCTCTTCAGCTCTATCTTATGGATGAAAGAGGAAACATCTTTCTGTTTAGCAAGTATGCAAGGCTCTCTTGAAGTACCTACTTTACTTGCCTCTACTAAAACCAGCACCAGAAACTAGTCTACGTCATCTGAAATGACAACAAGACTATCATATTGTTCAAGATAAAAAACATTTAGAATAGCAGTAAGATATTCTCTTGTTGGAATTGTCTTAACCTTCTTGATGCCTAATTTATACAAAGCCATGGACTCAGCCTTCTCCGGAGCCAAAGGCAAAGGAACCATTCCTCCTAAGGTGCCAATCTTGTACATTAGCCAATCCTTCAGACAATGGACTAGGCACCAGGGGTAATGTAATAGACTTTGCTTTCTTTGTCAGTCCATCGAACAATTTCTCATTTTTCTCCTGCAACCTCTTAATAGGAACATCATGATTTATTAGCTCTTCTTTTGGTTTCTTGGCAACTACAATAGAATTCACTTCAATGCTGCTTGTTTTAGAAATTGATTGAGCCAAGTTCTCATTGCGAAAGTCTGGCTCAATTTCAATTCCAAAAGAACCATGTCTCTTTCTTAGTTTCAAGAAATACTTTGTTAACTTCTTTCAATCCTGATGGTTGATTGTCTGAATCAATCATCTCATGATCAAAACTTCTGAGATAGTCATCTTAAGAGAATCAGGTTGTTCCTTTATATTTGCTATCTTAACATCTCGTACCTTATTGTTTTTATTTGGAGAATGAATTTCACTGCCAATTTCACCATTGTTATTACTGTCATCCTCCTCATCCGTACATTCTGAATCAAAACACTCATCTTTCTCAAGATCTGAAATAATCAAAGAATAATTTCTCCACAATTACTTTACTTGAAGAAACTCTTGAGACTGGAAAACATCGTTCACAACATCCTTCTTAGTACTTCTTTCCTCCTTGAACTCTTTGGTTTGTTAATGGAATACTGATTCCATGTACGAGTAATGTATGGATACTGTCATAGGGATTGGTCTTTTTCTTTGAATAATTAGATCAGAATATTTCTTAGAAAGTAATTTAGCTAGAAGACTAACCTAAAACCTCTTTGCAATCATAATCATTAAGTTGTCCAGTTTTTGGTTGACATTAACAAATTCTTCCTTAATTCCTATATCTGTCTCCACAATTCAACTTCTTTGAAATTCACTCTGCTTGCCTTCAATAAGGATCACCTGAATCAACAACCTCCTGTGACTCGATTGGTTTTCTTACAACCTCCTGAGAGTTGTAACAGAACCAATCGAGGATCGGCTACTTTGATACCAATTTTTCAGGATCTTCAAATGCTAACAAGGAAAGTTCTCTGCTGATTCAGAGAACTAAGCAGAATTTTGGCAGAGTTAGGGCAAATTCAACAATTGGAAAAGGAAAGCAGGAGGAGGTGAGATAGAAAGAGAAAGATTGAGAGAGAGTTAAAAGAATTAGAAGAGAGAATTAGAGAGGGAAATCAGAGGAGGCGAGAGGGAAAGAACTTGGAAGAAGATAAAGAAAGAAGAAGAGAAACTGAGGGAGGAAAAGTAGTCAGATCCAAGAGGGTGAGAACATGGAGAGAGAAAATTAGAAGTCTTAATTTAATATTTCACATAATGATTTCTTTATGGCTCTAGTAGCTTTATATACTACTTCTTCTGGATAGATAATTCTGTTACAAAGTAAAATAGAAAATACAACTAAAATACCAAAATAACTACTTCTCCTAAGAAATAATAAGGTACATTCAACCCTACTATAAGCCAACACACCCAAGGTCCTGACACAGGTAAACAATGATGTCGTCATTCTCAATTATGAACATATACTAATGATCCCTACTAGGATCTTTAAAGATTTTGCCAGGGTGATGTACTGGTGACAATGCCAAAATTTAAATGCTTCATGTACCATGCATTAATACCTATCTTCATTCAGCCATTAATTGCTGCATCCTTATCTGGAGGAATATGACACCTCTTGGTTTTCAATCTTGCCCTTATTATTGATTTTTTTTCTTTGAAGTTTGAACTGCATTATGGAACATTGTTTCTACTTTATTAATTGGTTGGTATGCAATGTGATCCTGGACATCTTTATGATTTGGATGATGCTCAGACAATCAAACAATTTGAACAATTACCAGTTCCACCATTGTTTCATAAGCAATTAGGTTGTTAAACTTAAAATTAAGGTGAAGTATTTTCATATGCTTTTATACTGTATTTTTTATTGAAATAGACTGGTATTAGTCTGCTCTTCTTTTTTTCCCATGTGTCATGTACCACCTAAATAATTGATTGTAATTTGGGAAATTAGGAGGGAAAGGGGGTAACAAATGCGCACGTTTGTTCTAAGTGGCGCTGGGCAGTTAGGATTCAAGTTGTTTGTTGGGCGAGAGATTTCCCATTTGATTGTGGAGAGATCAGTATAAATAAGACTGATCTCACCCGATGAAAGGTATGAATGAAATCACTTCCAATTTGGAATTCTTTCCCTCCAATTCTTTGCTATCTCTCCCCCTCAATTTTATCGTTCTCTCCCCCTCTTTGTTCTATTCCCCATAATTCTTGAGAAACTCTTCAGAATTCCAGCATTAGATCATTGAGCTCTGACAATTTGGTATTAGAGCTAATTCGAGCTAATTTTGATCGTGGTGAATCTAGCTAGATGGCAGAGGGTATGCGGATGAAGAATATGGAGATGCAGTTGCAAGAATTTGGCTCCACAGTGTTAGATCTGCAGGTGAGAGAGGAAGTGAGTAGCAGATCAGCGAGCAGTTACAGGGGTTTATGGTGATGTTTGCTCGACAACATTCGGTAAGTCTATCCCCAGATTTTCCTCCTAGAGAAATGGTGGATCTGATTCTCCCCGATCAGGGGATGAGTTAGAGGAGATTGGAAACGTCTAAAATTAGGGAGGAACTGGTGGGAACGGGAGAAAATGTAGTAGGAAGAAGGCAGGGGGTAATTGGGGGTTAAGGCCACTCGGGGATTCCTATGCTGAAATTGGATATCCCCATGTTTGATGGTAACACCCTTAGATGATGGATTAAAAGGTGTGAAAGAGCCTTTGAGTGGTATGGGGTACTAGAGCAACAGAAGGTGGCTTTAGCTGCAGCTTACCTCAATGAATCTGGGGATGATTGGTACCAAGGATGGGCCAAGGTGAAAGAGGAATGCCATTGGGCTGACTTCGCTGAGGAATTATGTGAGAGGTTTGGAGAAAGAGGGATGACCGATGTAGTAAAGGAGTTTAACAAGATCCAACGAGGGGGATCAGTGCCGGATTATCAAATGAGGTTTGAGGAGTTAAAGGCATTAATGCTCAGCCATAATCCTTACCTCACGAAGGCTTATTTTGTCTCTAGCTTTTAAGTGGATTGAATGAAGAGTTAAGACCTATGGTGAAGGTCCTACAACCAAAGACCCTCAAGCATGCTACCGACAATGCAAGGTTACATGAGCTGACAGTGGAAGCACTTATGAAGAAGTAGAGGCTGATGAACAAGGGAGGAACGCACAATGTGTTGACGCCCATTGGGAAGAGTTGACGAAGGGAGATTTTCAGGGGAGTGCAGGGGATGAAGAGCGTTCCGGGCCCTAAAATACATGGGGATAGGCTGATAGAATAGAGGAGGTTGACTAACCTTTGCTTCAAATGTGGGGATAGGTATTTCCTTGGACACCAGTGCAAGAAGCAATTGCTTCTACTGGAAGGTGAAGAGGATAATGTGGATGAGGAAGAAATAATTGAGGCACCTGAAGAAGGAGAGGAAAACAATGGAGAGATTCCATTACATGCTTTGAGAGGGTTGGCCAATAATAAGATTATTAAGATGGAATAAAGAGTGGGGGAATACAAGTTGATGATCCTCATAGATAGTGGGAGCACCCACTGTTTTTTAGATGGAGGGACTACTAAGAGGTTGAAGTGTTCCGTAATCAATACACAACCTCTCATGGTGACTGTGGCAAACAGAGGTAAAGTGGTGAGTAAATCGGCCTGTGCAGGTTTATGTTGGGCAATGCAGGGAGAAAACTTTGAGACAAATCTCAGGCTGCTCAACTTGGGCAGATGTGATGTGGTTTTGGGTGTGGATTGGATAAAACATGTGAGTCCCATATGCTTTGATTTCAATAGAATGGAGGTGATGTTTGAAAAGGAAGGGAGAAGGATGACATTAGTAGGCAACAAATGAACAAGGTGGCCTAGCTCTTCTCTATCCAGGCTTGGAAGAAGAAGAGGAGGAGAAATGAGCAAGGAGTGAGCTGATGCTGGTTGTCAGTAGTCCACCCCAATAGACATGGGAGGTAAACCAACTTGACTTACTCAATTTACTCTTGGTTGAATATGAGGATCTTTTTAAAGAGTCTAAAACCTTACCTCCACCCCGATCCCACGACCACTCCATTAGCCTAAAGCCTCAATCTAAACCTTGTAATGCCCGAGCCTATCGTTACCCCCCAACACAGAAAACAAAAATAGAGAGGATGGTTAAAAAAATGTTGTAACATTCTCTAATTCATCCTAGCTACAGCCCCGTTGCATCTCTTGTGCTATTAGTAAAAAAGGAGGACGATTCATGGCACTTTTGTGTGGATTACCGATAGTTGAATGCCATGACTATCAAAGACAAATTTCCCATTCCCCTCATTGAAGATCTCCTAGATGAACTAAGGGATGCTACTATCTTTTCCAAACTTGATCTCAGAGTAGGCTATCACCAGATTAGAATGAGCTCACAAGACATCCCTAAGATTGCATTTCAAACTCACTAAGGCCATTACGAATTCTTAGGAATGCCCTTTGGCTGTACCAACGCCTTAGCCACTTTCCGATCCCTAATGAACTAGATATTTGAATCGCATCTAAGAAGCTTTATCCTTTTGTTCTTCGATGACATATTGGTGTATAGCCACACTTTTGACCAACACCTTACACACTTAAAAGTTACTTTTGAGATCCTTAGAGTCAACCATTAAGAAGTCAAAGTGCTCATTTGCTCCAAGGTAGGTCAAATACCTGGGATATATTATCTTTGGTGCAGGGGCTAGCACTGATTTGAACAAAGTGGCAGCTATGCAGGCGTGGCCAAGACCTACCACCCTCAAAGCCTTAAGGGGATTCCTAGGCTTAACAGGGTATTACAGGAGGTTTGTGAAGGTATATGAAGTGATATGTAGGCCACTAACTCAATTGTTGAAGAAGGAAGGGTTTAGATGGGGATGGAAAGCTGAGGCAACCTTTGGGTAGTTGAAGCAAGCCATGAGCAATGCCCTAGTGTTGGGGCTACCAGACTTCAACAAGACTTTTGTAGTAGAGACCGATGCGTGTGATAATGGTGTGGGGGTTGTATTGACATAGGAAGGCAGGCCCATGGCCTTCCTCAGCCAAGCATTGGCTCCAAGTCATGAGGGATTGAGTATCCATGAGAAGGAGTTTGTGGTAGTTTTAATGGTGGTAGAAAAGTGGAGACATTATCTAAAGGGTAGCCAATTCATGATCAAGATTGACCACCAGAGTTTGAAGTACCTGTTGTAACAAAAACTCCATATGCAACTATAAAAGAAAGGTATGGCTAAGTTGATGGGTCTTGATTACATTATACAATATAAGAAGGGGAATGACAATGTGGTGGCAAATGCCCTATCTTGGTGTCGGGAATGAGAGGTAGTAGCCATTACTGCATTAATACCAGAGTGGTACCAGGAGGTGGCCAGCAGCTATAACTCAGATGAGCAGATCAAAGGGATTCTGGAGCAATTGGTGTTAGATCCTAACAACAAAAGGGGATACATTACAAAATGGGGTGCTAAGGTATAAGGGGAGGATGGTGATTGGAGACTGCCTGCAAGTTAAGGAGAAGATCCTGCGGGCCCTACATGGGTCTCCCTTAGGAGGATACTCGGGGATTCAAAATACTTACCACAAGGTAAGGCAACTTTTCTTTTGGCCCAAATTGAAGGAGGCAGTGATCAGATTTGTAATGACTTGTGACACTTGCAGAAGGTGCAAGTATGAAATTGTGGCCACATCAAGGTTATTACAACCCTTAGGCATTCTAGGACAAGTTTGGGAGAGAGTGTCCATGGATTTTATTAAAGGGCTGCCCAGGTCAAAGGGTAGAGACTGCATATTGGTGGTGGTCAATAGGTTCATATAGTTTGCCCACTTCCTCATCTTATCTCATCCTTACACCACCTAGGAGGTTGTTAGGGCGTTCGTTGATCAAGTCATCAAGTTGCATGGGGTACCTAGAACTATCATCTCAGACCGGGACAAGGTATTCACCAACCTTTTTTGGCAGACACTGCTGAAGTCTATGGGGACCAAGCTTAGCACGTTGTCTGCCTACCACCCTCAAACGGATGGGAAAATTGAGAGGGTTAACCAATGCTTAGAGAATTACCTAAGGTGCCTGAGTTTCTAACAACCCTAGAAGTGGCATAAGTGGCTGGCTTTAGCCTAGTGGTGATACAACTCCAGCCACCACAACTCCATTCGGATGTCATCGTTTGAGGCCCCTATTGGATACAACCCCCCCTCTCTCTCTCTTACCAGTGCCCTAGGAGTTTACTAATGTTGTAGCAGTGGGTGACCACCTCCAGCAAAGAAAGGAGGTTCTCGAGTAGCTAAAAAGAGATCTAGCCATGGCGTAGAGTAGAATGAAGCAACAGATGGACAAGGGAAGGAGTGAAAGGGAGTTTTTTGTGGTAGAAAAGGTGTATCTAAAGCTTAAACCCTCACAAATTAAGGCCATGACAGATGAGCAAATAACTAAGCTAAGTTTGAGATACTATGACCCTTTTGCCATCATAGCAAGGTTGGGCAAAGTGGCCTACAAGCTCCAACTGCCGGAGAATTCTCAAATTCATCCAGTATTTCACGTGTCCCGACTAAAGAAGTATGAGGGGGGTTAACTAGCAAGTCTTAATTTGCCCATAGGTAACCGGAGGTAGGAGCCTATAGCAGAGCTAGATGTTATTCTAGACCGAAGGGTTATATATCAACAAGGGGTTCTCCTAATTCAAGTGTTGGTAAAATGGAACCAGCTGCCCATTGTCATGACCTTAGGAGTAATAAAGGGGCATTATTGTAATAGGGTATAATAGTTAGTTAAAGATATTTTACAAGTTGTTAGAAGCACATGGGTGCTGATAGGATATTGTTAGAAATTTGTTAAGCATTTAGCTATGTCTATAAAAAGGCCAATTGTAAAAGGAGAGGGATATGCTTGAATTGAATGAATGAAAATCTGATTCTCTCTACAATTCTCTCTCTCATTTTCTCTCTACTTCTCTTCCTCATTTCTCTCTATATCCTTCCCCCATTTCTGTCCAAATATCCCTTTGAACTTTCTGTTCTTAATTCTAAGCCTCTCGGATCCTTCTGAATGCCAATTTCAGTTCGTTATGAACTAGGTTCATGACAAATGGTATCAGAGTATCGTTCCTCGACGGTTTTCATTACTAATTAAGGTTAGACAGATATCGACGGCTGCCACCTGAAGCATCTGATCCTCGAAATTGGAAGTGATTTCTAGCAAAAGGAGGTCTAGGCGATAATTAGAGTGCGCAGACGAGAAAACGAGGTTGAGGCGACTCTTGGAGCAGTCCCTTAGCCGTTAGTTTCTTCTTCCAATGCAACTCTGACTATTCCGATTAACTGCTGATTCGCGATAGAGAAACAATCAGTAGATTCCCGGTTGAATCTCACAATCGATTCCGATAGGCGAGAGGGTGAGTGTCAACTCGGATTTGAAGGAGAGCCGCAACATACACCAATCTACTGTAGGGGTCGAAGCTGACCGGCAATCAATGGTGGAAAGGAACAAGTCGCAGAAGGCGATTCCAGAAACAACATAAAATTGACGAGGCGACGAAATTGAACCATTTCAGTGGTGCGATCGAAGCCTATTGTAATCGTAATTGGATCCTGAGGACTTGTCGATAAAGGCGAACTCAGGAGTGTGGTGGTCCTCTAGCCTGGGGTCGGTGATTGGGTGAGAAGGAGTCAGTGAGAGGCGATTGTTGAATCCGTAGCAATCGCGAGTAGAGCCGATTCCGGTGGCAATAGAGACGGTGGTGTTGGGTGTCGGGTGCAGAAGTACTGAGCTGATAGCGAGTCTGTTGGTGTTAACACGGACGGCCAAGAGACTTGCTACCAAAATAGAAGGCTGGTACAAGAGTTTCGTTGTAGTTGGTGACGCGGATGAGGAAGGTGTCGCGGCCATTATCAATCGCGACTAGTGAGTAGGAAACACTAGAGGAAGGATTCGAGGCAAGTCCAGTAGTCCGGACAAACGGTTCTGGACTTTTGATTCTGCTTATTGATGATAATTGTTGTCAAACGATTCCTCGCAAGTAGATAGTGAACAGTGCAGGGGCTTAGGTGAAGTGGGAATAGGTCTGGGTCTTGGCTAAGAAGCCCAACAATTTCGATATCTGATTCCAGGAAAGTTCGGAGCAGCTGGGAGTGGATTTTTGAAGGCAAATTTGGATGGGTGATTCTTCGCTGTGAATTCCGACGCTCCTTTGCAGTAATTCTGATCTGACTACATTAAGGTAGATCATAATGGAGCAGTAATTTCAGGCGGTGGATTCCAATCGAAATTCTAGACTGTGAGCAAAGGGAAACAAAGGTTAATTTTGGCTTTGAATTTTGGGTTAACTTGTTTGAAGAAGAGCAATATGTGGTCTTTTTAGTATGCTGATTGTGAAAAATCGGCTAAGGGGAGCAGTGCGCGTAGGAGACCATGAGAGCTTCAATTGCAGCAGAAGAACGCTTCATTTTCAGTTGGAATAGAGCCTTAATGGTAGCCAAAGAAGACTGCATTTTCAGTTGGTAGCAACAGGGAATAGAAGAAGGGGATCAGCCAAGTTGACAAGGAAACAAGAAGTGTAATACAGGAAGAGTGCAAGGAATTCGGTTGAATGTTCTGCGAGAAGCTGCAAGAGTTTGCAATGATACTAATTAAGAAGTATTATTACAACTTTCCAGTGGAATACTTTGATGATTATCACGGAAGTTTTAACAAAGAAGAATTCCTAAAAATGGAGCAGCTGGAGGAGAAGTGCAACATTAGAAATGATATTAAAGGTGAATGGCATTATCCAAAGGGAATCTATAATGAACAAATTGATAGGGCAGCAAAGGCAAAAGGAGTAATAAAGGGACACACTGATTCCTTTGGAAAAGAAGTTCTTGATGGTGATATTTTTGGGATTCTGCAACAAGATCAGTCCATCTTTAAGGAAGAAACAGAGGAGGAAGAAGAGGAGGAGAAAGAAGAGAGTGAGGAAAAGGAATTGGAGGATGGCACTCAAATCAATTGACAACCTCTCAAGCACTCTTACTAGTGCTGAGACACTTGGCCAGGTGTCAATCATTGAGCAATCGTTGGCTGGAATTGAAGTTGCAGCATCTGCTAATGTTAATGCTCACAAATAGCCTTGGTATGAGTATTCAAGGAAAGAATACAAACCTCCGTTGCTGCATTTTGAGGCTGCTGTTGATATTTCTGCAGCAGAACATGACTGTGGGTTGAATGGGGATACAGTAACAACAACTATGGCTGTAGATCTGCCCTTTTTATTGGTATTGGATGATAATGAAGTACTAACAGAAGTTGCGAACATGGATAGTCCTTCCATTGGACTCCAAGGTTCACCTACTAGCTATGTCAATTCGAAAGTGGCTGATCATGTCCATAGATTGGAGACCAAGCTTGATGGGATATCTATTACCAAGGGTGGTTGTATCGGGCTTGAATTCGATGAAGTTTTCCCTACTGAAATTCTGGGCCAATTTATGCTTGGAATTGATCTTGTAAACCTAAGAACGGAGAAGAAGAAGCCTAGAAGGAGAAAGAAAGAAAGAAGAATTAAACAGATAGAGAAAGCGGGCATTGGATGAAGAAACAATAGCTCAGTTGTAATAAGTTTCTTGGGGACAAGAAACCTTTTTAAGCGGGGGGAATTGTCATGACCTTAGGAGTAATAAAGGGGCATTATTGTAATAGGGTATAATATTTAGTTAGGGATATTTTACAAGTTGTTAGAAGCACATGGGTACTGTTAGGATATTGTTAGAAATTTGTTAAGCATCTAGCTATGCCTATAAAAAGGCCAATTGTAAGAGGAGAGGGATATGCTTGAATTGAATGAATGAAAATCTGATTCTCTCTACAATTCTCCCTTTCATTTTCTCTCTACTTCTCTTCCTCATTTCTCTCTATATCTTTCTCCCATTTCTGTCCAAATATCCCTCTGAACTTTCTGTTCTTAATCCTAAGCTTCTTGGATTCCTCCGAATGCCAATTTGAGCCCATTATGAACCCTAGGTTCATGACACCCATTGATGACAACACATGGGAGTATCTCCCAGATTTACTCAAGCAATTCCCTAGGGTAGCGAGTTTGCTTTGTATTTCTTAAGGACAAGAAATTCCTCAAGAGGAGTTAATTGTCATGTACCGCCTAAATAATTGATTGTAATTCGGGAAATTAGGAGGGAAAGGGGGTAACAAATGCACACATGCTTGTTGCAAGTGGCGCTGGCAATTAGGATGCGGGTTGTTCGTTGGGCTGGAGATTTCCTATTTGATTGTGGGGAGATCAGTATAAATAAGACTGATCTCACCCGATGAAAGGCATGAATGAAATCACTTCCAATTTGGAATTCTTTTCCCTCCAATTCTCTGCTCTCTCTCCCCCTCTCTGTTCTATTCCCCAGAGTTCTTGAGAAATTCTTGAGAATTCCAGCATCAGATCATTAAGCTCTGACACCATGTCTTGATGACTAGAATATTCTTCAAGAGATAGTGCATCTACAAAAACTCTCTGAGAAACAGATAGTAATATAGAGTGAGTGGCATGGTCTACTGAAACTGAGAATTTTTTAAGGCAATGCATTCAAAAGTTGCTACCAGACTGGTGTAGAATTTTGAGGAGGAGAAGAAGATAGATGTAGGTTAGACACCTAAGTCTTTTTTAACATATGCGGTCTGTGATGTGATTTGCTTTCCATATTTTGCGATATTAGGATAAACTTGGAATGAAATTGCTCTTCAGGGATACTAATTAGTTTTTCATGTATACTGTCCCGTGCTATGATAGTTGATTTTTTTTTTGGTTGGATTCTCTTCCTCAACTATGATCTCATTCTGCTTTTGCATCATGTTCTCCAATGTTCATCTAATTCCTTTTTTCTTCGTTGATTATCTGTTGCATCATTTCAAAAGGAATGGAGAACTCCAGCCAGTGATTCTATCATGCAATAGAAGTCAACTACATCATCATATTGTCAGTTTCTTTGTCATGGATATTCTCCCAGATCACATCTAAACCAATTAAACTTCTATTATTGCTTGATTTTGTCTTTGTTTCTTCTTTGAGCTGGACTATTTCACAATATCTGAACAACCTTGTTCTTTTTTGTAATTTCTATAGATTACAGCAAACCTATAGTTCATTAATCCATGTCATGATTGTATTACTTTTCTGATCTTAATCATCATTCAGCCAATCTGATATACACTGTTGGGTTGCATGTAGTTAGTAAACATCATTGATTCTTTATCATGTAAATCCGAAATTTATATTTATGTCCAGGCTGTACATTAAAATGATTAAGATTTTAGTAAAGGAAATAATCTAAATTGTTAACATCATTGTCATGGCACAAGTGCCATTTGATAGCCGAACCATTTGTTGCTTTTTATTTATTTTTATTGTCACCTAGTTTTTACCCTATTGTTTGGTTAAGTTTATCATGGAGGGGCTGAGTACAGACTCCCTTGGTGCTACCATTGTTCTGGATTACCTTCCTACAACTAGGTTTAGATGGTCATTGTTTGTGCAGGTTTGCAGACACTGGTGGCCTGTATGTATATCGGGATATGACCTCAGAGATGTAGAAAGATTTATTTTGACTGGCCCTACTAGCTGGGATCTGACCATTGGTGAGTTGAGTTTTTGAGATTTGGGGACTTGTGGTGGTGGTATCTTTCTCATTTGCATCATATTTTTGATGATGCATGCTCGTTAATGTGGAGTGAGGGCATAATTGCGGCAGGTTAGTATTCCTGACAGTAGGATCTTAACTTATTTTACTGTCCTGCTTTTCTATCTGAGCAACTTGTGTTCTCCAACTGGTTCTGTTGGAGACATGATACATTTTCTTCTACATTTTTTTTATAAGCATTTAACTAGACCAAACCCTTCTGGATTGTCTTACTATGGCTAGGGCTGTAAAAAACCTGTTTTTTTGCTCAATCTCATCTTAATGTTAAGTTGAGATTAATTTGGGGAACTGTGATTACCCCACAGTCCATAGCCATATATAGGATGAAGCTTAGTGGATGGACTAGTCAGTTTTGCTTCTTTAACCACATCTGTATTACAAATGGTATTGCAGGCAACACTCGTAAATTGGACAACTGACGAACAGATTTTGGGTCTGAGATTCGGTGTTCTCATCAAGTTCCATCATAGTGATCTACTCAGTTGCAGCGTCTAATGTGTTGGCCTTTGTTTGGGGAGAGGAACCTGTAGGGTACTGAAGTTTATGTTGATATAAGGGCTCAAAAAGCTTAGGCATTGGCCAGTGGAGTTTTCTTTTTGTCATTAGTGTACCACTCCAGAGATTTCTTGTTGTAAAAAACCTTGTAGTTTATCTAAGGGTTGCTAGTATTTAGGAACCTTAGAATTTGGAGATTTTCATTAGAGGTGCTATATTTTGGCAACACTGAGAGTACTTGGGTTTTGTTGGCATCTTAATGAGACCGATTGTTACAATTGAATCTTACTGTAATTTCGGATGTTCTTGGAATTTCCATGATTCCCAAGACTTGTTATTGTCTACTTGTGGTTCTCATTTGTGGAAATTTTATTGCTTTTATTTTGATGCATGGGCTATGGACCTTACTTATGAATCAACTGGTTGTGTATTTTTGTACTGCAAAATTTTTATCAAATAATAGTTTGGGAGCAATCCATTGGAGATCATTATGTATAGCGTGCTGGAGTACTGAGGAGATATTGTGATATCAGAATCTTGTGCATAAAATAGTGAGTTTGCGATTGAGTTAATAACTTGTCCTGGGGTTGGGGATCTTTGCAGATTACTGCAGCTTGGCCTTGTGAGGAAGAATCTGGTCTTTCTGTTGATTTCAGGGCTAACATAGTTCAAATTGAAGCCTGCTAGGCAATTGATCTATTGCTTTCAAGCTGATCTGATGTAGCAAAACTTGGAAGCTTTTCCATGCTATAGGTGGTTGTAATCTTTGCACATGGTCACCTGTTTGGTAACTAACCTACGTGGATAGATACAACTAGCAGGGAATGTTTTGATTCTTTCTTATTTTCCTTGTCTTCTCTTCTTTGTAATTTTAAAGATCAAATGTGAAGCTGGATGACCTCTACTGTTAGTAATCACTTCCGTGGTGGACTTTCTCTGTGTAGCTTCATATTGGAGGAGATTGCCATAGGTGGGATGCATAGTAATAAAATCCTAGGCACATTTTAGGACATGTTTCTCCTGACATGTTTGTTTACTAATGATATCTACTGATGTATGAATTTTTGTTTGCTCTATTTGGTTGTATTCCAAAATTTTCACTCCCAAGTGTCTTATTCTTGACTATGTTACCAAGCAACAATGCAAAATTTGACTTGTCACCATCTTTGAAACTTCCAGAGTACATTCTATTTATTTTCATGAGGAAAAATTGTTTACATGCCTGTGTGCCTGCACACCAATTGACAAAAACAGCGACAACGACGATAACCACAGGCCGTAATATCCCACCAGGTGGGTTTGGCTGCTTGAATTCTAGCTTTCCAGCAATCTCTATCCATGGTCATATCTTTTATAATGCCACATACCTTATATCATGTTTAAGGGTTTCCCATTAAATTTTTTTTTTTTTAAATCTTCCTCTACTCTTTTGCTAAAAACTTCTATTCGATCAACTTGTCACAAGTGCTTTCATTGGCCTTCTTGATAGATATATTCTGCCTATTTTGATTTTAGAAATTAGCTTTAGATTAGGATTGATCTCGTTATTTTGTTTTTGTTTTCATTTTTAGATAATTATAGTTTTGATGGGATCTTAATTCATAGTTATGGTTGGACTTGGATTTGAAATTCTATTATGGTTAGGATTACATTTGGCCTATAAATATGGCCCATGATGTACTTATTCAGTTTTTGATCATTGAATACAATTGGCGTTGATTTCCTCTCCCACTATTTTCTCTCCTCTGTTTTTCTGTTGGCTTTGCTTCTACTTATTCTTGAGCTTCTTCTCTTCTTCTTCCTCTACTTTCTTCTCTTTCTACCATTCTGCATCAATTCTTGCATGTTCAACCTATTGTAATCACATCTTATGCACCTTCAATAGTTGCCACTCTGATCTTATTATGTATAATATTTTTTTTTTAAACTTCTATCTTGTGACGACCTAGGGTTTTCCTAGGGTTTGGATGGGAAATTGAGAAGAGTATGGGGAAGAATTAGACAGAAATGGAGGGAGACAGCAAGAATAGAGAAAGACAGGAAAATCGAGAGGGAGAACAAAACAATTGAGAGGGAAAATCAGAATTCAATTCATTCAACAACATGCCTAATTCTCTAGGTTACAACCATATTTATAGGCTTTCTTGGTAAAGGTACAAACTATCAAGCAATAAGGTACAACCACTAACTAATACATGTAATATCTTATACCTAATCTACCCTTGGCGTCATGACATATCTTTTCTTGTATGGCCACGCACCCACCTTAACATCTTCATCTCTTTTACCCCACTTTTTGAGCCCTACAACAAAAATGGTCTTGTAGCCATCTAATAAAATTTCCCTTTTAGCTTTTAAGTGATTTTTACTTTGCATAAAATGCTAGATGCACTTCTCCACTTTCTTTGACTGCACACCAACTTATAAAGAGATAAAATTATGCATCAAAATAAAGCTCTCCACTCGATGCTGAAACTTTGTTTGGGCCACCGTTGTGGCTACATGTATCATGAAATTGCAACTCATACATTTGTCCAGTTGGATTTGAGGCATTGGCTGTAATTTTTCACATGTAAACACAGTTCGAGTGACCTTTGTGATTGCAGAATGTTATAAAGTATTCGACTCATCACTTCCTCAGAATATTGGTTGTAATTACTTCGCTTGTGGTCCACTGGTTGTAGTGACTAACTAGCTGCCAAGGATTTTGGATCATGTATCGAGAGATGAGAAAAGATTGACCTTCTTCCCTATAACCATTCCCTTATTATTGATGCGGAGGCTTGAGAAATTGATTGGAGATATCTTCTTCTTCTTCGTGCACGCGCGCCGGAGGGGGGTTGATTTCATGAGAGTAGTATTTCATTCTTTTAAGAAAATGTTCATGGAGATTGTCTCTAGGACTGGGTGGATTGTTGAGAAACATAGAAAGCACTAGATTGAGGCATTTGGTGCTCATCACGAAAGGAAAGATTCTTCTCTCCTGCCATTTCTATCTTATATGATGTAGGAATGGTCTCCTATATTCTCTATGTTGTTGTAAGATTATAAATTGGAGGTAGTTGAGGCCTTTTTGGGGATGTCCAGAGATGTAAGCCATAAGATGAGTTGATTTGTTATGGTTTGTCAGGTATTACAGAGTGAGATGTTCAATAACTATTTTCAGGATCTTGTGGGGAAGAGAGGCTCCACCTTTAAGTACAAAGGGATCTGATATCTGAGTCTTCTTTGAAGTTGTCATTTTTTATGCGCACAAAGGCTCATGAATTTGAATCCACTACTAGTATTCTCAGGAAGAGGCTTAATTTTGTGCTGCATGTGTAAGGAGGATGGAAAACCTTGAATAATCTTCTGTTACATTGTCCAGTTGCTAGGCTTTCTGGAATGAGTTCTGTTAGTTTCCAGAGTGGAATGGATGTTGCCTAGATGGGCAGGGAGCTTTCTGGCTTCTTGGAGCAGAGATGTCCCGGTCCATTATATTTGTTCTGGTACTTGTATGGGAGCCATTCTCAGCTTTCTTCTGATGGGGTTGTACAACTGGTTTCAAAGTCGCAGTCTTGTATTTTTGGTTAAGTTACCTCACATCCTTTTCGTTTAATCCTTTGCCTTCCTGGGGAGGTTGATTCTCTGTGTTGATATATAGTTGTGTATTTTTACCTTGTATACTTTGTGTTTATATATAGAACTTTGTATTTTTGTGTTTTATACTTTAGTGTCTCCAAGGATTGTGCCCTTTTGTGGTGTCTATTTAATATATTAATCAGAGAACCAAAAAGGGAAAAAGTGCAATTTCTATGATAAAATATGCTACGTGAACCTCTTAAATGATCAATAGATCTTCATCATGATTGGCATCACTTGGTGAGAATCACGTCCTTTCAGGACATCATATGGTGAACTTTTTTCCATGAATCTCCAAATGGTTGTCACTTGGAGAGTCAAGATTATCCTTCTTTTGCTTACCATGTTAAACATTTACTCCTTTTACCTGTATTCAAAATAGTTTTAGATGATCCTCTTATGTTATTATGCTCAATTGTAATTGGATCCTGTTGTGTCTAAAATTGCATTCTTTTGTTGAAGAGCTGCCTTGACACCTCTAGTCGACTTTCAGCAATTGGAGCTACTTGGAAAGGGCATGTACTTGCCAGGAAATAAGAAAAAAGAAAAAAGAAAACAACCAGACCTTTTACTTTCTGCTGAGTGGCTTTGTTTTCCATTCTAAAGTAATGGCTTTTCTACAAGCAATCCTGCTAGGGTGCTCTATTTGTGAATGAAGGCTTGTGTGATAAAGGCTTCTTGTTGTGAATTCACCTGAGAATAGGAACATTAGAAGTTGGTTGGGCTGGTGAAGTCAGATGATGTAGGGTGAGGTATTTTCTTTTTGAGGAGGTGTTTAATGTGCATTCTTTTTCATGATCACACTAGAACCTTGAGGACTATGATGTGCTTCCCTTTCTACATTGAGCTGAGAGCTCTTTGTGCGAAGAGAATCCGGCATATCAAAACTATATCTGATTTGGAGTCAGTTCAGTTCAATTGGCTTGTGATTAAAAAGATTCTGCTGCCTCACCATCTTAACAGATCTGTTGTCATATGTTAAACAAAGATATTTTCTAGTAAGAAGAAATGGAGGACCGGCATGGATAAACTTGAGTTGGTTAATTGTTTTCAATGTATGGGCATTGTCTACTTGTTGTTTCTCGAGTTTGTTAGGTGTTCTAATGTTGTTCAAGTTTGACAATGGACAGCTTGTGGATGTGTGGAATATGTTACTTTGGAGAATAGTATTGAATGAATTGATGCATTTAATGAGTTGTAAATTTGTTTTTAAACATTTTTTCAAGTATATTTTTAGGTTCTTTAAATTTTTCTTAGCTTAATTTTGTGCCTTTCTACATACAGGATAATGTATGTGAATATATGTTTTTTGTATATTTGTATCCATAAATTTCAGTGGGATGAAATATTTCTTTTCACAACAGAAATAGAGGCCTTTGTTTTGTTATATCGTGAAAGCAAACATTCATTTTTTGAGGTATTTTCGCTGGAATGACTTCAATTTCTGACATTATTTTCATGTGCAGGCTGCAGCTTTCTCATCTCCAGTAGCCCTATAACGCAGCACTTCTGAAATTTAAGGTGGTGTAATATGGGGCATAGACATATATTCAACACAGCACAAATGTTTGAAGCTGATGATGACCAGAGCTGGAATCATATCCATGCAGAGCAATCTTACAGGCATTTAGGTATTGATTTTTTAATTTTGATACTGTCACATATATCAATTGTGTCACACTAAAGGATTATTCCAATCTTAGACCATATAATTACAAAATGGCATGCAAAAGAATGAAAACTGAAAAACCCTATGAGTGAATGATTTGTGTTGTTTTTATTGATACTGGTGAGTCAATTATATATAAGAAGTAACCGTTTAGTACAAGGGTAGTATATGTAGTACAAGTGTAAAGTACAATATATATACACTATTCTAACACTTCCCTCAAGTTGGGGCATATAGGTCATATACACCAAGTTTGTTACAAATGAAACCAATGCGAGAACCTCTGAGAAACTTAGTAAAGATATTTACTAGTTGGCCAGTTGAGTTGACAGAACTAGTAGCAATACAACCAGAAAAAATCTTCTCTCGTATAAAGTGACAATTGATTTCAATGTATTTGATCCTCTCTGACATGGAACATCAAGCCTGAAAGAGTTCGAAAGGAGCCTAATGACGCAGCGTAGGAAGCAATTTGAACTAGTTTCATGTAGAAACTAAAGACGATTTGAACTAGTTTCATGTAGAAACTGAAGACAAAATCAAATTTAAGGGAAGAAATATGATATTATTCAAAACCTGCTCTCTAATACTTAGAACAAGAATATTTATAGGCTAATTCTAAACCTTAATTTACCAAGAAAAGGAATTCCTAGTTGAATTGGGAAGAGAAAACAAAAGTCAAACCCTAATTAAAGTAGAAAATTGAAATTCTAATTGAAGTAGAAAACTAAAACTGAAATCCTAATTGTAGTAGAAAATTGAAATCCCAATTGAAGTAGAAAACTGAAAGGGCTCATCACATGACGTGGAACATCTAGCCCGAAAGAGTCCAAAAGAAGCTTGATGAGCCCTTTTAGTTTTCTACTTTAATTAGGATTTGACTTCTTTTTTTCTCTTCCTGATTCAACTAGGAATTCTTTTTCTTGGTGAATTAAAGCTTAGGATTAACCTATAAATATCCTTGCTCTACATATTAGAGAGCATTTTTTGAATTATGTCATAATTCTTCTCTTAAATTCGATTTCGTCTTCATTTTTAATGTGAAACTGGTTCAAATCGCTTCCTACATTGCGTCTCTCATGAAAAACTATATTAGAGTCTATATGCAACATTGCTTAATTATCACAAATTAACTTCATTTGCACCACCTCTCCAAATTGTAATTCTTGAAGTAATTGTCTCAACCATATAAGTTCACACGTTGCCAGAGCCATAGAACTATATTTAGCTTTTGCACTTGACCTGGCAACAAGACCTTGCTTCTTACTCTTCCAAGATACCAAATTGCCACCAATGAGAATACAATACCTTGAAGGAGAACATCTATTTGAAGGAGACCTTTCCTAGTCTACATTAGAATAACCAATCACCTGAGTATGTCCCTTGTCTTCATATAACAATCCTTGCCTTGGTGCTCCTTTGATATATCCAAGGATGCGAATCACAACATTCCAATGACTGTCATATGGAAACTGTAGGAACTGGCTAACTACACTCACAACGAAATAAATGTCTGGCCGAGTAATGGTGAGATAGTTTAGCTTTTCAACAAGTCTTCGGTATCTTCAAAGATTTTCCATAGGCTCCCCCTATCTTGGAAGATGACAACACCATTTTTAGATTGAACTACCTCAATATCAAGAAAATACTTAAGCCTGCCCAAATCTTTAGTTTGGAAATGATTAAAGAGATGCTGCTTTAATTGCAGAATTCCATCCTGATCACTTCCGATGATGACAATATCGTCTACATACACAACAAGATAGATGCATTTTCCATGTGATAAATGATGAAAGAAAACTTGTGGATCATGCCAAACTCTTGAACAACGACACTAAATTGTCCAAACCAAACTTGTGGAGATTGTTTCAATTCATAAAGGGAGCAGTGGAGTTGACATACCAAACCAAACTCCCCCTGAGCAACAAAGCCTGGCGGTTGCTCCATATAGACCTCCTCTTGAAGATTGCCATGAAGAAAAGCATTTTTTATGTCTAGTTGATAGAGAGACCAATGACGCATAGCAACCATGGGAAGAAACAACCAAATAGAAACAATCTTGGCCACAAGAGAGAAAGTGTCGCCATAATCCAATCCATAAATCTGAGTGTAGCCCTTAGACGAGCTTTAAGGTGATCAATTTATCCAAATGTGTAATAGATACAAGGGTGGAATGGAAAGTGCCTCACGGGTGGTTTTAGGAATAGACACAGAGGATAAAGTAGACACAACTGCATAATAGGGCAAAGCTAAACGATGATAACTAAGGAAAGTGTAAATGGGATGAGGATTGCGTGTAGAATGATTACCTTTCCTAACAATATCGGGCTAAGGGTCAAGTAGTGGCAAGTTTGTAGTAGGTGAAGATGCTAGAGCAGGGGGTGAGCCATCTGGAACATCAACAATACTTACAGGAGGGTTAGGATGCGGACGACAATGATAGACCTATAAGGGAGGACCAAGATAAGGAATAGGGAGAACCTCATAAATGTTAGTGCCCTTAGTAGTAGGGG
This sequence comes from Diospyros kaki, assembly GCA_036245055.1. Taxonomy (NCBI): domain Eukaryota; kingdom Viridiplantae; phylum Streptophyta; class Magnoliopsida; order Ericales; family Ebenaceae; genus Diospyros; species Diospyros kaki. The sequence goes on along the minus strand of BSEG01000009.1, from coordinate 39,787,164 downwards.
AGGTGAAGAAGGAGAAAACTTTATGAATGTAACGTTGGTAGAGATGAAGTAGTGCTAAGTGTTGGGAGAATAACACCTATACCATTTCTGAAGGTGAGAGTAACCTAAGAATATGCACTTAATGGACTTAGCATAAAGTGTGTCTTGCCCAAGGGCCAGATAATGAATGAAACAAGTGCAACCAAAGGCATGAAGGTGAAGAAGATAGAGGGTCTGAGTAGGGATAAAAATGGAATGTGGAGTTTTGTGCTCCAAGATAGATGAAGGCATCCGGTTAATCAAATAAAGCAGTAAGAACCGCATTAGCCCAAAAACAAGAAGGGACATTATTATGGGGCAAAAGAGTGCGAGTGGTTTCAATGAGATGGCAATTTTTATGCTCCACGGCTCCATTTTGTTGAGGTGTGAGAGCATAAGAAGATTGATGAAGAATATCCTGAGAAGACATAAATGTAGTGAAAAGAGCAAAAAAAATATTTACGAGCATTATCATTGCGCAACACACATATAGAAGCTTTAAATTGGGTTTGAATTTCAGCACAAAAAGCTTGAAAAACAAAGAATAACTTAGAATGATTTTTCATTAAAAATAACCGAGTGCATCGAGAATAGTCATCAATAAAGGTTACAAAATATTGAAATCCTAAAACAGAAAGGACACGACTAGGACCCCAAACATCAGTATGAACCAATTCAAAGAGGGACGTAGCTCGATTATTAACACACTTAGGAAATGAAGTATCACAATGTTTACCAAGTTGGCACAACTCACAATCTAAAGAAGGCAAACTAGAAAAACCTGGAACCATCTTCTAGTGTTTGAAAAGGCTAGATGCCCCAAGCGATTGTGGATAAGGGCTAGAGACTTAGTAGAAGTGTAGGCAACTGGTGATGGAGGCATGGAAAGATGATAAAGTCCCTGTGACTTACGCCCTATACCAATCATCCATCCCGTACCCCGGTATTGCACAAGAAAAGAATTATCAACAATGGTAATAGAACAATTAAGAGCACGGGTTAGTTTACTAACTAAGACAAGGTTAAAAGGACATCTAGGAACATAAAGAACAGAATCTAGAGTTAATGAAGGAAAGGGTTGAGCTTGACCAATGCCCTTGGCAACTGCTTTAGAGCCATTGGCAAGAGTGACACAAGGAAGATGTGGAATGATTAATATGTGAGAAAAGACGTTGATTACCAGAGATATGGTCAGATACACCAGAATCGATAACCCAAGGGCCAAGTGAGGAGGATTGAGTGAAGCAAGCAATAGAATTACTAATGTAAGCTATCAAAGCAACAGAGGATGTGGACTACTTAGCGGCTTGATACTCGAGGTATTCCTCATAATTAGCTCCAATCAGGAGAAGAGACAGTGATGATTGACCCTCTGATGCTTCAGATCGATAGTCAGAATTAACAGCCTGAACTACATTAGCAACACGAGGAGGTCGGCTATGTAATTTATGACGATTCTCTTTGGTATGACCCCATCAGTGACAATAATTGCATTTGGGGCAATTTTCTCTATTTGAATTACCACTTTGTTCTCCTCCTTTGTCTCCTTTAATACTAGTGTGAGAGGCCAAAACTGAAGAGTCTACGGAAGGGCTCTCTAGCACTGTGATCAGAGAAGAGACACGAAGTAGTCGAGCAAAAACATCCTTTGGAGAGGGAACAGTGGGACTAGATACGTTTTGATCTTGAATTGGAGAGAGTCAAATCTAAGGCTTGTCAACCCCAGTACCATAAAGAACTTGTCTCTATGTTGCATCTATTCCTCGACATTAAATTCCTCCTTAGTCTCAACAGGCATGGGAGAATTAAACTCCTCTTTAAGTGATTCAAGTCTGGCAATAAACTCAAACATGTTGAGATCGTGCTGCTTCAAGTGAACCATGTTGAACAGAATATTATAAAGTCGTTGGATATCATTAGTGTAAAGTGCTTTGTTCCATAACTGATAGCAAGTCCTATAAGCTTTATAAATAACATAAAGTTTAGGATCAATAGATTGCCATAGTAAATTGCACAGGAGAGCATCAACTTTCCTCCTAGTAACTCATTTAGCTGTAGGAATATCGTCTACCTTTGTAGTCAAATGATCCTCATATCCTTGACCCAAAAACCTTAATTCAATAGATGCAGCCCAAGATGTATAGTTGGCACTACTGTAGAAATCAATGAGCAGAAAGGAAGTTTAGAATCAAAATCGTGTATTGAACAATAGGATACATTCCCTATTAATAGGGAAGAGGATACACTATAGGAAAGTTCTATGAAAGGAAAGATATGCTACACAATAAATAAGGAAACCATATATACAACTTTACAGATTTAGGAAATTATTTAAACTATGATCACATTCCTAATCTTTGGAGAGAATCCAATATATTCTTGGAAAGGCTGCTTGCAATCTTTCTCTCTAAATCATGTGTAATCCTGTGATTCATTCAACACTCTCCCTCAAGCTGGTGAATGAATATCTATCAGTCCCAACTTACTTATAAGCTCTTCAAATCTCTTAATAGGTAGGTCTTTCGTTAACACATCCGCAATTTGATTTGCTGAAGTAACAAAAGGCATGCATACCTCCTTGGATTCCAACTTCTCTTTAATAAAGTGACGATCAATCTCAACATATTTGGTTCTATCATGTTGCACTGAGTTGTGTGCAATGCTGATAGCTGATTGATTGTCACAACACAGCTTCATAGGTCCATTGCTAGGAATTTTCAGATCTTCCAACACTATCCTTAGCCATAGTAGCTCACATAGACCGAGTGTCATTGCTCTAAACTCAACCTCTGCACTAGACCGAGCCACCACATTTTGTTTTCTACTTCTTCAAGACACCAGGTTACCTCCAAGAAAGACACAGTATCCTGTAGTTGACCTCCTATCTGCTAATAAGCCCTCATAATCAGCATCTGTATATCCTACTACTTCCATTTCCTTCCCTGGTCTGAATAACAAGCCTTTTTTGGGAGTTGTCTTAAGATAGCATAGGATTCTTCTCACTACTTGCATATGCTCCTCAGTGGGATTATGTATAAACTGACTCACCAAGCTAACAACAAATGCAATGTTAGGCCTAGTGTGAGATAAGTAAATTAGACGTCCCACTAATCTTTGATACCTTCCTTTCTCCACAATTGGGCTATTCGAATCTCCTAGCTTTAGATTAGGCTCTAAAGGAGTGCATGCTGTCCTGCCACCAAGAATCCCTGTTTCCTCTAGCAATTCCATGGTATATTTCCTTTGGGAGAGAAAAATGCCATCCTTAGAGTAGGCCACTTCTATCCCCAAGGAGTACCTAAGCTTACCAAGATCCTTAATGTCAAATTCATGAGCTAGATCCTTTTTTAGTTCTTGTTGCTCTTCAATATCATCCCCTGTAACAATGATATCATCCACATACACCAATAAAGCTGTTAGACTACCTTTTTTTGAGTGTTTGATAAAGAGGGTATGGTCTCCCCTACTTTGCCAATACCCCATGGACTTCATAGCCTTTGAAAATCTGTCAAACCAAGCCCTTGGAGACTATTTCAGTCCATAAAGAGCTTTCCTTAACCTGCAAACCTACCCTGCAACACCATTATTAAAACTTGGAGGTGGTTCCATAAAGACTTCTTTTTCTAGATCACCTTGTAAGAAAGCACTTTTAACATCTAATTGCATCAATTGCCAACCATAACAACTGGCTAAGGATAGAAGGATTCTTACAGTGTTCATTTTTATTATTGGTACAAAAGTTTCTAAATAATCAATACCATAGATTTGAGTATATCCTTTGGTAACCAATCTAGCTTTATATCTCTCTAAAGTGCCATCTACATTATACTTAACATTAAATACCCATCAACAACTCACAGGTTGCACCCCTTTTGGCTTAGGCACCATGTCCCATGTCTGATTTTTCTCTAGGGCCCTCATTTCCTCTTGTATAGCATGCACCCTATTCTGATCATGTAATGCCTCCTCCATAGTCTTAGGAATAGCTATAGAGTCAAGGGAAGAGATAAAACACTTGTGCTTAGGAGATAAACGATGGTAGGAAATGAAATTGGCTATGGGGTGTTTAGTATAGCTCCTAACTCCCTTTCTAATGGCAATAGGCAGGTCCAAATCAGTGTAATCAGTAGTAGACAAAGGTTCAATGGACTGAGAGAATTCCATACCTGAATGTGGGGAGGAAATTGGTTCTTGCTGAGCACACTGAGTAGGCTGATTCCTCCTTTTATACACGTAGGGTGACCCTTTGAACCTTACAGGAGAACTTGGGATAGAAGGGAGCAACTCTTGAGATGTTACCTCTTGAGGAGTTGGACTTGGAGTAAGAGAGGTAGGAGCCAAAGAATCAGTGGGAAGAGAAATTGTGGACCGGGGGTCATAAGATTGAATGGATGATGGCTGAAACACTAATTCCAAACTTGGTAAGACCTTGGGCACCATCTAGACTCTCCCTCTGGTGACTAGAAACACAAGGATGAAAGAAGGCTTGTTTTTCCACAAAGGTAACATCTTTAGAGATAACAAACTTTCGAGTGGGAAGATAGTAGCATTTATAGCCCTTTTGAGTAGAAGAATAACCAAGGAAGACACAACGAAGAGCCCTCGGGTCAAATTTGTCCCGGTGTTGCTTAGACACATGCACAAAGGCCACACACCCAAAAACCTTAAGTGGGAGAGGAGAATGAAGAGAGAGAGAGCTGGAAAATGAGTAGCAAGACAGTGATGAGGATTGAGATTTCCAAGCACCCGAGAGGGGCCCCGATTAATGAAATGGGTAGCAGTTAGCACAGCCTCACCCCAAAAGGTTTTAGGGACATAACTCTGATGCAAAAGAGCTCGAGTCACATTGAGAAGATGCCTCATTTTTTTCTCAACAATCCCATTTTGTTAGGGGGTGTCAACACAAAAGAATTCATAGAGAATTCCTCTTTTTGGGAAAAACTGGTTGAGAGTTTGATTAAAGTTGTCTCGGGCATTGTCAGTTCGGAATTTTTGAATTGATACCCCAAATTGGGTGAGAATCATCATGTAAAAAGACTGTAAGACACTACTAAGGGTTGCCTTTTCTTTTAATAAGTAAACCCATGTCATTCTAGTGCAATCATCAATAAAAGAAATAAACCATTTTGCCCCTGAACAATTAGGAATTTTTTAGGGTCCCCATATATCAGAATGCACCAATGAAAAAGGAAACAAGGACAATTTATTACTGATAGCATAGGGAACTCTATGATCTTTGGACACTTCACACATCACAGTGAAAATCACTAATATTAAGACCATGAAAGAGTTTAGGAAACATAGATTTCAATAGAGAAAAAGGAGGGTGCCCTAATCTAAGATGGTGAAGCCATACATCTTCTTTTGTAGAATTTGATGTGGAAACATGGGTTAGGATAGGTTGATCTCCTGTAGGGAAATCATGGATCTGCTGTTGCTGCAAGTAGTATTGTCCTTGGTGTGCTCTAGCAACACCAATCGTCCTCCCTGTTGGCAGATCCTGAAACACACAATCATAGGGTAAAAAGATTACACTGCAGTTGAGGTCTCGTGTTAATTTACATACTAAAAGAAGATTGATAGAAAGGTTAGGAACATAAAGAACATGCTACACTTTAAAAACATGAGTAAGGCTCACTTTGTCATGCCCAACAATAGGAACAAATTGGCCATTGGCAACTGTAATGTTTCTGGAGCAAGTCAAGGGTTCATATGTTTCAAAAAAATTTAGGTTAGGAGTCATATGATCAGTAGCTCTAGAGTCCAATATCCATAACTCATTCCTAGGTATTTTGGAGGCAATAAAATTCTCAGAATTGAAGCACATACCTATTTGAGCTAGAGAGCATGAATCCCCTGGAAAGGTTTTCAAAAAAGATTTCAACTTACTGATCTCCTCAATGTTTAGTCCTCCTAAATCAGGTATGTTTGCAGCCTCTTCTTTTCCAGCAGTTTCTTCTCCTTCTTTAGTGGTCAAATAAGCATTCATGGACTGTTTGGCCTGCAAACCCTTGAACCCTCCTCCCATCTTGCTTAAGACTGCTTCTTTTCCATGTAATTTGAAGCATGTCTCACGTGTATGTCTAGGTTTCTTGCAATAAGAACACCACACGCCTTCCTTATTTTGTTTTGAAGAGAATTGCTCCTTGCCTTGAGACGATTTTGACCATGCTCCCTGCATTCTATTAGAAACCATAGCAGAACCTTCCATATGATTATCACCAAACATGCCAATTCTTCTATGTTCTTCACTCCGAACTATAAAGTAGACCTCATTCAAAGATAGCAGTTTTTCTTGGCTAAGGATTTGTGCTCTAACTTGATCAAATTCAGAGTTAAGTTCAGCCAAAAACTCTACTATTCTATCTCTTTCTAGCATTAAGGTTAGACTAATAGTGTCTTCACTACATACCATCTTAATGTCTTGGTAGTGATCCAATTCAAGCCAAAAACCATTCATCTTGTTATAATATTCCGTCACATTCATAGATCTTTGTTTTGTGCCACTAATCTTGGTCTTAATCTCATAAACAACAGATGCATTATATCCTTAGCTGTAGATAAAAACATGTAATTTTTACTTACCTCGGACTGCATTGAACTCCCCAACCATGACATTAACATGGAGTCCTCAATGTCCCAAGCAGCAAACATTGAATCTAAGGACTTTAGGGGCTGGTCCAGTAAGGTGAGAGATCTTCCCCCTTCCCTTCAAAAAGGTCCTTACCAATTGAGACCATTGGAGGTAGTTGCCACCATCCAATCGGTATAATTGATGCATGCTAGGCAACTCACCAGAAGATGGGCCTCCACATGTAGATTCAATAGGTATCACCTCTTTTGCTGGCATGAGAGATGTGGCTTCTGTGATCTCCGACATTCTATAGGAAGATAATTAATCGAGAAAGGACAGGAAGCAAACAGGGCAATGAAGGCCGAAAAGAACAAGATCGTAGCAGGGGCAATGAAGGCCGGAAAAACGATTTTAGGGCTTCCTTAGGTTGGCTCTGATGCCATGTAGAAATCGATGAGCAGAAAGGAAGTTTAGAATCAAAATCGTGTATTGAACAATAGGATACATTCCCTATTAATAGGGAAGAGGATGCACTATAGGAAAGTTCTATGAAAGGAAAGATATGCTACACAATAAACAAGGAAACCATATATACAACTTTACAGATTTAGGAAACTATTTTAAACTATGATCACATTCCTAATCTTTGGAAAGAATCCAATATATTCTTGGAAAGGCTGCTTGCAATCTCTCTCTCCAAATCATGTGTAATCCCTTGATTCATTCAACAACTACCAATCAGTTTTTCAGAGGTAATGGCTGGAGGAGTAATAATGGTACCCGATTTGGAGCCTGAATCAACAAAGAAATTGGTGCTGGACATGATTTGGATGGAAGGCAGTTCTACGTATCTTGGAGCTGCAACGATTGCAAATTGATGGTTGCAGCAGTGTCATCGGAGCAGGAATGCTTCGACTTTGGAGAGGGAAGGTGAACAGACCGATGAACAATTGCTAGGGCAGCCTCTTGATCTGGGTCAGTGACAGAAGGGGGATGTCAGTCAGCAATGGAAAAGGGTCGATCTGGGTAATGTCGAAAGAGGGACGTTGGTCAATGATGGAAGAGGGACACCGATGCCGGATCTAGTGAATGCTTTGACGAATGAGGGATGACGACGTCGGATCTGGTGAATGCACCAAATCTGGTTCCGGTGGTGTGGTTGGTGCTGTGAAACGTCCACCAAAAAGTGAGATCAGAGGTCAGCATCACCGGATTTGGGGTTGGATGTTACGACACCAGCTGCAAAAGAGGCAGCGATTCTGGGAACGAGCTTTTTAGGTCAGGCCAATTGGACCTTGCTAAGCACAATGCTATGGTTGGATTTCTCAAACGACACCAAGAAGTTGGTGAACAAGCCCGGACAGGTGAGGGAAGAGAGAGAAAATTGAGTATGGATGCCGCTAGAGAAAGAAACACAGCGTGACTCTAGGGTTTTGGCTTTGATATCATGGAAAACCCTATGGATGAATGATTTGTGTTGTTTTTATTGATATTGTTGAGTTAATTATATACAGGAAGTAACCGTGTAGTATAAGTGTACTAATGTAGTACAATATATATACACTATTCTAACAAAATTATTCAATGATGGTGGTGACACAAGAGTTAGGTTGGGACATCTTAGTAACTCCGAAGGGAATGTGAGCTACACATTCTATCGACGCATAAGTTCAAATGAAATAAGGCAAGCTTTAAAAAAGATGAAAAATCATAAGGCAGTGGGACCAGATAATATACCAATAGAAGCATGGAAATGCATGGGAGAAGAGGGCTAACACAACTATTTAACGCGATCCTTAAATCAAAAAAGATGTCAGATGAGTGGAGGAAGAGTACTTTGGTTCCTATATACAAGAACAAAGGAGATGTTCAAAACTGTGAAAATTATAAAGGAATTAAGTTAATGAGTCATACCATGAAACTTTGGGAGAGAGTAATAGAGCAGAGGCTTAGAAAAGAAACAAATGTGTCAGAAAATCAGTTTGGTTTCATGCCTGGTAGGTCAACAATGGAAGCTATATATTTACTGAGGCGTCTAATGGAAAGGTATCGGGATCATCAGAAGGACCTACATATGGTGTTTATAGATCTAGAAAAGGCCTATGATAGGGTTCCTAAAGAAGTATTATGGAGGGTTTTAGAAAAAAAAGGAGTCAAAATAGCCTATATACAAGCCCTTAAGGACATGTATCATGGTGTAGAGACAAGGGTCAGAACATGCGGGGGGGATACTGAACCATTTACAACTACAATAGGACTGTATCAAGGTTCTGCACTAAGTCCATACTTATTTGCCCTAGTAATGGATGAACTCACTAAAGATATTCAGACAGATGTGCCATGGTGTATGCTATTTGCAGACGACATAGTGTTGGTGGATGAAACAAAAGAAGGAGTGAACACTAAGCTTGAGTTGTGGAGAAACAATTTAGAATCTAAGGGATTTAAATTAAGTAGAAAGAAAACAAAATATATGGAATGCAAATTTAGTAAAAATGCAAGAGTGGATGATGTTATAATAAAATTAGAAGACCAAATCTTACAAAGAAAAGACCATTTTCGATATTTGGGATCAGTGATTCAAAAAGATGGAGAAATTCACGAGGATGTCGCACATGGAATTAAGGCAGGTTGGCTAAAATGGAGAAATGCATCGGGAGTGTTATGTGATGGTAAAATCCCATTAAAATTGAAAGGAAAATTTTATAGGAGAGTTATAAGACCAGTCTTGTTGTATGGCTCAGAATGTTGGGCAGTCAAATACCAGCATAAGCAAAAGACGAGTGTAGCGGAGATGAGGATGTTAAGATGGATGTGTGGACATACAAGGAAGGATAAAATTAGAAATGAAGTTATTCGTAATAAAGTAGGAGTAGTGCCAATCGAGGAGAAGATGAGAGAGACTAGACTAAGATGGTTTGGTCATGTGAGAAGGAGACTAAGAGATGCTCCTGTGAGGAGAGTTGATGAAATGGAACAATTAGTCACAAAAAGAGGTAGAGGTAGACCCAAGAAGACTTTGGGAGAGACATTAAAGTTCGATATGAAGTATATGGATCTAAATGAAGATATGATAAAAGATAGGAATACATGGAATTCTAGAATTCATGTAGCCGACCCCACATAGTGGGATAAAGGCTGGATATGTTGTTCTTGTAACAAAAACATCCGTGCATGTATGCAGATAAACTCACGGCACTTTCTGTAGTAATTTGACCTCACAGTTCAAGCATATGATTGGTAGGGTAGGATCTGACTTTACATCACTAATACTTTGCTTAGTAATTTGGTCTTGCAGTCCAAGCAAGATTTTTGTAGTGTAGGATATGGCTTTATTCCACTAAAGGTTTAACAGATTTGTAAGGTAATCATTAGTTTGCTACCTTCCATTGGTAGGTGAGCTATCCATTAATTTTCCTATACTAGCAAGGTGCTGAAAGAAGTGCTTTTACTTTATTTAAAAGTGGAACAGTGCTTTATTGTAGTGTGCTCAGATTAATATCTTGAAGAACTTAAAATGATCCTTATAATTGGGATAAAGATCTGCCTGTGATAAATTTATAGTAATTTGCACCTATAAAACTCTCTATATCGACTAATGATCAAAATCTCCTATTTTTGTTTTCTCTTTACTTATGGCAGCTAGGCCTGGTGCTGCTGAAAACAGTTCTCTTGGTTATCCTGTTGAAAATATGTCAATAGATGGTGTGCATTATGCTCCTCACTGGAATCCTGTTCCTAGGTCAAATGGGTTTCCTTCCTCTAGTCACAGCAATGAGATGCCATGCTATCAGACTGATGCTTCAGGGCCTTCTCGTGATCCTTTCTTGCATCCATCTGCTGCTGGAAGCTTCTCTATGGCCCCTGAAAATTATGCTCACCCTGCCTCTTCATCAAATTTTGGAGGCCAAACATTTCCTGGGGTTGATGGTGGTTTTGATGACGCTACATTGGGCAATGGAAGAGGGCCATACAAGCGGAAAAGCCCCAGCGTTCCTGCAGTCTGTGAGAGAGGCAGTTCCAGTAGATACTATAATGCTGGAAGTTCTTCTGATCTCCCCATTCCGTCTGACATATGGCAAGAGAAGCCAAATACAGATTCTCACCATACAACTTGGGATTATCCTGTCATTGGCTCTAGCCATAATAGGAGCAGCAGCCTCTCAATTGGAAGTGATCCTACTATGAGAAATGTTAGAAGCAGAGCTGCAGTTGATATGGAATCCAACCAAGCTAGGACCCATTTACCAAGCACACCATCGCACCATTCTTACACAAATGGCAATCATGTTGATCATTCTGGTCCTATGGATCTACTTGCTCAGACTTCTAATGCTCCAATGAGGGACTGGAGCCATATTCACCCATCTCCTGCTGCTCATGGAAGGATTTTGCATCCAGGTTTGTTATTTGTCCATATTTGTGGCATTCTTTACATTTTCCATTGTTTCTGAAGTTCTTTTTGGCAAATTGCAGATGCTAATGTTTTTAGTCATGAGGCAAACTACTACATAACAGGAAGCAGTAGCACTAATGCTTCTGCTGATGTTGGTGGATACCATGATGATATCATTTCAAGTAGAACTCCGATGCCTCAAAATGTGCAAGGTACATCAAACCCATCTGTGCGAGGAGTTAGAAGCAGTTATTCACAAAGATCTGCTCCAATTCTTAGAGGAGCTTCCTCAAGCAATTTGCACATGGGGCATTCATCAACTTCAGATGAAGGGTTACAGCTAGTCGCAGAAAATTTTTCATCTAGACAACCAAGGCCTTTGTCCAGCATTGGATGGCGTAATGGCGACCGTAGTGGACGAACAAGGATATCAAGTGATAGGTACCGGCTGCTTCCTGATGAGGCTAGTTTCCGTGATCGACTGACACCTGAGGTATGTATCTTTTTCTGAGGAAATTTGTAGAGGGGCTAGCTTCTCTGCATTCATTGCAATCAGATTTTTTTTGCCAGTCAAGTGCCACATTTTTACAAAGGCTGCTATCATAATCTTTCTGGATATAAAAATGGTAGTATTAATGTATGACATCTATTTTAAAGGTGCGACGATAGACTAGTTAAAATTGGAATCCCATTTTTATCCGTGCACCATTAGAGAGCTTTTGCAATGATTTTTCAGTAGTTGTATAAGTTCTTTTGGTAAGGTGGATCGGCCATTTCTTCTATGTTGAAAAGCCCTCCTGTGCTAGTCCTGGAGAAGAATCTCTGCCCCTGGCAATTAAAGTTCTCCTACGGTTGCACCATCAAAAGGCAAAAATCAGTTAGAGATAAGATGGATACTGAAGTAGGGGCAAGAAAGGAGTCCCCTTTTTAGAGTTAATATTCTAAAAATTGCATTTTTTTGCAATCTTTCTCTATACTCGGACTAAACTTTGCATCCTAGGGGATGATATTATAATTGTCTCTTCCAGGATTTAGATTTTCCTTTCCCATCATAATGATTAAAACCAGTTGAAATATAACATTTAGAACTAGTGGAATTATGAACTTTTTGTTGGTTTCCTATAAACATCTAAAGCCAACTGTTGCACCTCAAAAACATGTAGAAAATGAAATATCAATGGGTCATGGACATTGTGGCAACATTTTAACTTGGGAAAGAAGTTTTTCCCTTAGGATCTGGCAAATTCAATGAAATTTATTCTTCCTTTTCAGTGGACGTGTGTGTGTGTGTGTGTGTGTTTGGTTATATCCTTATTCTTCATCTCTGTCTAGCTCCATTTTCTAGCTGCTGTTAAAATTTTATTTATGTTAGAACTATAAATATTTTAATGATAGTTGATGAGGTTTCATGAATGGCTCAGAATATTAGGAAGATTTAGATCTTGGGATAGTTGGGGATAGGATTACTTGCATAAGCCTAAGTTGTTTCTTGAATATGGAATCGATGACTTGGAACTCCCACTTGCCTGTTGGTTGTTGCTGATATCTTTGATGTGCTTGCAGGGTCTTATGATTGTGGATCGTTCAGCATTATATGGGTCCAGGAATTTGCTTGATCAGCATAGGGACATGAGGCTGGACATTGACAATATGAGCTATGAGGTTATTTTCCAATTCCCTCTCCTAGTTACCCTGTCTTTGTTACTGAGAACACTTAAATTAATGTCAATTATTGTCAAGAGTAGGAACTACTTGCGCTAGGGGAAAGAATTGGAAATGTTAGCACAGGCTTGTCTGAAGATATGATCTCCAAGTCTTTGACAGAATCAATATATTGTTCATCAGACCAACTCCAAGATGAGGGAAGATGTGTAATCTGCCTGGTTAGTAGCTAAACTTCCTTAAAAGTCAATTTCTTGAGCTAGGAGTTAAAAATTTTGTGCTCACAGGATGCTGAGTCTTATTTCATTGAATGGCAACCCTATTATAATGGGTTTGGCTGAGTCACTCGTGTTCATCTTCTTTACAGCCAAACTCTGTAGGGTCTGTTAAGGCTTATTGTTTTGTCACAGGAAGTGAATGATTGTGATTTCTACAAGTGTTTATAATTGTGGTTTTACAGGAAGAGTACAAGAACATGGACGAAGTTGGAACGTTGAAAAGCTGTAACCATGACTTCCATGTGGGATGTATTAGGAAATGGTTATCAATGAAGAACTTGTGTCCAATCTGCAAAGCTTCTGCTTTGGCCTGATAATATTAAGCAGCAATAATTTAATCCAGTTGGCCTATGTAACTAACTGTCTAGCTTCATTCTTGTAAATATATCTCAGGATATTGCCTCAAATGAGAGGAAAAATGACATGTCTAGGGAATCTGTAAAGTGAATGTTTGGCCAATCTCAATTATTTTGTTTTATTTACTCCAAAACTTATCCAGTGGGCCTATGTTCCTGTTTGGTTTCATTCTTGTAAATATTATCTCATGATGTTCCTCAAACCAGAGGAAAATCGGCATGTTCAGGGTATTTTCAAAGGGAATGTTTGGTCAATTTACGCCTATATCTTTGAACTTAGGGTTACATTGGGTAGGTAGAAATTCTGAGTACGTGTTGGTAAAATATATCAGGCATAATAGGGGACATTGGAGTTTTAATTTCACGTAGCGGATTTCACCTCTTAGTATTAAAGCTTGTGATTGTTGGATTTCTTTATCTTTGATTAGGCATGACTTGGTATAATGATTGTATGATAGAGACGATTGACAAACTTAGAATCTGTATCTACCTATTCATCCCTTTTATCACTTCAAATTCTTTGTGCTTTTTCAACTGAGTTGTCGATGAGTGAATGCCAATTTTGTGCTTGAGCACACAGCCTGATGATCAGGGTCTGAAAGCATGGAGCGAGAAGCCCCTCGAGTCGTCAGAGAAGTGTGTCCTCACGACACCGATGGGGGAGCCAGCATCATGCTGCCAATTCTTGCCCTTCGGCTACTTTGCTCGTTGAAGGTGGGGAGGCCTCACGCTTGCAAAACTTTGTTTTCGTTTGCAAAACTTCGGACAACCAGTGATCAAGAAGTGATAAAAAGATCACATAACTGTTGATTACTATGCCTCTTATTAAATCTTGGATTTGAGTAATTCTTATGGTACGATCTTCTTGCCAGTTTGTGTTGTTTTGGAAATCTGACCTGTTTTGACCAAGGCATAGAGTGGGAGAGTCACGTAGCTGCAAAGTATTTGAGCGAGAACCCTGGCCAATTCACAAATTCTTACCACAATCATCATATCAATTTTGAGATGATCTTAAACCGTACAAATTCAATTACTTGAAAAGCCGATTTTGGTATGTAACAATAACAACCATAATTGCAAGTTAGAATCTTGCTAAACAAGTTTAACTACATAAATTTTCAACTTCTAACCCATTATCAAATTCGTTGTGCTTTTAATGCTCCTTTTAATCTTAAAAACTAAGACTGCGTTCTTTTTGATTTTCAGTTTTCATTTTTGAGTTTTGAATTCATTTTCAGTTTTTTTTTTTTTTTTTGATTGTCTGTTTTTAGAAAATTGAAAACACGTATTCTTTGTCATTTTGAAAAACTATTTCTGAAAACAGAAAATTAGAAAACGCATACTTTTTGAAATTTTGAAAATAAATTTTTAATAATATTTTATACAAAAAAATTTGATTATTTAGTAAATTAGAAATATTTAATGTTAATATATTATTAAAAATATATATACATTTTAAAGTTAATAAATTTTGTAATATTTTTCCAATTACAATAGTAAAATATGAATAAATACATAAATAAATGTATTTTGAATTTAGAATTTGTTTTGAATGAAAACACTCGAACTAACTTTTTGTTATTTTGAGTTTTCTTTACAATTTTTTTTTTTGTTTTCAAAATTATATTTTTAAAAACAGCAAAGAGAACGCGTTTTCATTATATTAGAAAATTGAAAACTAAAAATTACTTAAAAACAGTAAAAAAAACGCAACTTAAACGTCTTGGGTTTTGAATAAGTGAGTAAATATTAATTTTCATCCTATTATTTTGTTATCTCGCAAAAGCAAGAATGCAACCCAAATTCATATTTTTTAAAAAAGAAAAAAGAAAATAGAAAAAAGATGAGTTCCTTAATCATAGCTAAGAATTAGCCATTAACTTGAACATGAAGTTGGTTTGTGAAAGGTGCAGGCAACAACCTAATTAAGCTTATCCATGACCATCCAAAGAATGCCAGTTGAAAGCATTCTGCTAGTGAAATAAAAATTCTAATTAATTAATTAATAATGGCTCAATTTCATTCTTAAGGAGCCTGGCAAATTAATTAGAAGAGAATTAACAAAGAAGGATTGATAATTAAGTGCCTGAAAGGGGACAAAGTGGAAGAGATAGAAGAATAGGCAAAGGCAATTGAACCAGAAGAGTTCATCTCCAGTCGCCAGGCTCAACCACCACAACCACCACCACTGGAAATTGCAAAAGCTAACCATGTTTCAAATAAAAAAATTGTTTTTAGCCAGTTTTTTGAAAAAAAAATTATTTTCAACCACTTAAACAAATTAATTATACTCTATAGTCACTTTTCCAGTTTTGATCATGTCAACTAATTTTATAAATATGTTGTTTTATTTTAGCCAATTTTGACCCTATCACAATTCTAGTTTAAGTACTTTTCTTAATAAAAAAGATAATTATAAAGTGTAATTAGTTTGTTTGAGTGACTATAGAGTATAATTAGTTTGTTTGAGAGAGTAAAAATATTTTTTTATTTCAAAAAGGTGATTAGAAATGATTGTGTGCATTTATTTTGGGTTAATTATGAATTATTCTCGATCTTGAATCCTTAACATCATCTTTGTTATCATCACTTTTGTTCCCACTAAGATAATGTTTGTTAATTAAAATATAAAATAAAAATAATAAAATATGAAAAGTATTCTAAATAAAAATACTTTTCATTATTTTTATTAAATTTATTTCACAACCCTTGAAAAAGAAGTTACGTAATTTCTTATCTAAATTTTTTCAAATAAATTTATCTCATTTCTCTAGATAAATTTATTTTGCTCTTCACAGATAAAAAAAAAAATGATGCATATGTCCTCTAATGCATTCCAACAAATTTAACAAACACTTTGATAAAAATCTTGGAATGCTTCACAAATTTATCTTGACCATTCTATATTTTAGTTTAAAAAATATTTTAACCTTATTTTAATACAATTTTATCTTACTCATTTTAACAAATGCTATTTAAGAGAATAATTTGTGAGTCCACACTCAGATAGAGATATTTGTGAACTCAAACTCATAATCAACCTAATTTGAGTTTAACTAGGGATGTTTTTAAGGATGGGATGTCACTGCAAAAAATGAAACTGTTGGGACTTCTGAACACATTATTGAACCACAAAAGCTTTTCATACAAATGGCCCAAACCTCATAAGGTTTGATTGCAATTTACCCAAATTATTAATAGAAGGAAGAAGATTTAAGGAAATAAAATTTAGTAACAAACTCTTTACACATGATGTCCTTTATATTGGTCTCAAAGAAAATACAATCATTTTATCCAAAAAAAAAAATAAAGGAGAAGAAGAAAAACAAAGAGCAAAAAATAAAATCATATATAAAGATATTAACAAGTTAAAATTCATGTAACTAATCAAATCTAAAATTTTATTTATTTTTTTTATTTAGAGGGAGGGGACAGGTAAATTAGCTAGGGAAGTTAAAACTTGATATGTTCTATTGGATATTAATTATTAGAATTCATGAACAAATAAATTACTCTATACTTAGCAAATAAAGACCCCAAAAAAAAAAAAGAAAAACAAATTGCCGTCAAGCCAAAATGGTTGAGAACGGGCCGAAAGGTTTGGGCCGGGCCCAAAGATCCGCCCAGGCTGGAAGGAGAAGAAAACAGCAAACGGAATGGGGGCATTCCGAGAATTGAACTCGGGACCTCTCGCACCCTAAGCGAGAATCATACCACTAGACCAAATGCCCTTTTTGTAGTCTCTGTTCCACTGGAGCATTGAAATAGAAACAAACAGCGAACTTAAATGGATCCTCCTTGAAATTATAATAGTTATAATATTTATTTAATATATATATATATAGTATAGCAGTACACATGCACATATAGCAATTCAATAATAATTTGTGTTGTACATGCTTCTTCATTTGCTATAAATTACATGCCTCTGATTCAAATCAAATTTGTTCTATTCAACTGTGTCAGATTTGGACGTATTATTTTTATTAATTTTAATATATATAAAATACTTATTATTTATTCTGACACACTTATACATATTTAGATAGCGTTTACTAAAATGAGTAAGATAAAATTAGAATATTTTTTTAACTAAGATATAAAATAGTTGAAATAAATCTGAAAAATATTTTGAAATTTTTATCAGATTGTTTGTTAAATTTTTTAGAATACATTAGGAGACATATAAATCATTTTTTGTTATTTGTAAGATTCAAAATAAATTTATCTACAAGAGGGAGAGAGATAAATATATCTGAACAATTCAATATAAGAAGTCACGTGACTTTTTTTTTAAAGGTTATCAGATAAATTTAACAAATATAATAAAAAATATTTTTGTCTAAAATGCTTTCTATATCTCATTTTTTTCAACCCATATCTTAATTAACAAACCTACTTTAGGTAACATTTGTTAAAATGAGTAAGATAAAGTTGTAAAAAGATAAAGTTGAAATATTTTTCTGACTAAAATATAAAATGATCAAGATAAGGTTGAAAAACATTCTAATATTTTTATCAAATTATTTGTTAAATTTTTTGAAATGAACTGAAGGATATATGCATCATTTTTTCTCATTCGTAAGATCCAAGTATACTTATCTTGAGACATATATGAAAAATACCACGTAAGAAATCACGTAACTTCTTTTTCAAGCAAACACATTAAAAAAGACAAAAGTCTCAATATTTTATATTTTTCGGTCTATATCTTAATTAACAAACACTACCTTAATATATATATATATATATATATATATTCAATTGTGATTTGTCTAGCTACCTTAATATTTATTGTTTAAATTTCAAAGTAATGGTATTAAGTAGGATCTTAAAGATAAACTTGACATAATGTTTGAAGATATTGCGGCCACAAGAAATTTTGTCGATGCATTTAATAAAGATATTACTAGCACTCAATAATAGAGCCAGCTTATTAATGCAGATATGATTATATTCAACAACAAAGTGACTTGTTACTTAATTAGGAGATGGCTACAACAACGTAAGAGATGGGGATTCTGAAGAAGATTTAGAAGACTTGATATATATATATATATATATATATATAAAATCTAATTTGTTTTCCGTGTCGATTAATATAATTATTATTTAACGTGAATAATAGATTGATTTATCAAAATTTTTGATAAAATATGAGAATTTTCTCTTGATTCAATTTCTGTTTACCAGCAATTAATTTTTTTAAAAAAATTATAATTATTTTTTAATTTTGAATTCTATTTTTAGTATTAAATAAAAAATTAAATCCAAAAAAAAATGCAGTTGGAAGTTGGAGCATAAGTGTGAACTAAGGAACTTGACAAAGTTGAAAACCAAAAACCCTTCAAAGTTTGTTTCTTCCTGCTATTTGCTTATGAATATCTCTTCTGCTTGATGTCGACATCGTTTATATATATATATATATATATATACTTATCTGCCCAATTTTGATCCCAGAGCAGAAACAAAAACCACCATTAACGCCACCCCATATGGCGGGCGGAGCCTCCTCGGGACCGTCGCTGCCACACACTCCGACGTGGGCTTTATCCACCGTCTGCTTCTTCATGATATTCGCCTCCATTCTTTTAGAGCACGCCATTCACCTTCTCATCAACGTAACAGTACTTTTCATTATTTCTATGCGTATATGTCTATGTATACTTGTTTCTTGTTGAAGAGAATTAAATTAATTTGTCTTGATAAATTCTGGACCCATTGGTTGGTTGATTTTACGTACAGTGGCTAAGAAGGCACCGGAAAACCGCCCTTTGTGAAGCTGTCTACAGGCTGAAATCCGGTAAAGATTATTCTGGAACTCGTAATCAATTTTGTATCGTTTGATTTGGTTTTCTTAAATTCATCTTAATTTCCTCTTGTAATTTGGTTTTCAGAGCTGATGTTATTAGGGTTCATGTCGCTGATATTAGCGGTGGCTCAGGAGCACATTTCCGGCATCTGCATACCCACACGGCTGGCCGATATCATGCTTCCTTGCCGGAAGCGGACTGACCACCATAAACAGACCTCTGAAGAGCATTTCACCGTTAGTGGCTTCGCCGGAGCTCTGTCGCCGGCGGCCATTATAAATTATACTACTAGTGCTAGTCCATGGACTACGCTGGCACGCCGAGGATTAGCCAACAACGAAGACTCCAGTGATGCTACCGCCGATTCTTGCAGCTCCAAGGCAAGTGAGAAATGATAATAAGAACAATGAATATGATATTCATGCTGATTTAATTATTCGATGGAATCGGTGGTTGGTTGGAGTAAACAAATTAATTAAACATCTGTCTAATCAAAGTTTATTTGATTTTAACAATCAAATTAATTAGATTGAGCATATTATTCTGCCCCCAACATCTCTATTTCATGATTTCCAAGCGTCTTAATTCGAAACGCTGGGAAATCTCTTCCTTTCTTGTGCTTTTCATTTCTCATGAGTGGACGTTATATCTGGACGAAGTGGTGAAATTAATATTTGAGGTGATGATGAAAATTTTGGGCAGGGAAAGGTTCCATTAGTGTCAATGGAAGGGATTCATCAGCTTCACATATTCATTTTTGTGCTGGCTGCCATGCAAATTGTTTACAGTGTCATCACCATGGGTTTGGGCAGCGCTAAGGTAAATGATTAATGTCTAATGTGTAATATATTTATTTATTTTGAATTCTAATAGTCATTTTCGTTAAGTGAAGTTATTGCTAGCTAGCTAGCACTGTTAAAAATTAATTAAATTTCATCCAAATTAAGCTTGTATTATTATTTCAGTTTAGGTGAACAACTTCATGAATATTGCTTAATTAATTAGTGATAGAATGGGTATCTAAAGACTAAATTTTGGAACTAGAAATTGTTTTTGTTAGTTATGTAATTTTCTTATTCTTCCATCTTCCCTAATACACACACACATATATATATATAGATGAGGCGGTGGAAAGCTTGGGAGGAAGAAACTCAAACAACTGAGTACCAGGTTGCAAATGGTAATTATATATATACACGTACACTTAATTCTCATTCATATATGTATTCTTCAACATTATTTAGACTGCTATATTTTCCAGCATACGAAATTGACCCCAGACCATGTAGGTCTATATATCCTGCGACACCCCATGAGTTCACACAATCACATGCACTATATATAATAAGAGAAAAATTATGGCAAATATTACCCCATCGATGCATGCAAATACATGCATGTGCAGCTATAAGGTATTAATTAAGAAAGAGATACTGGTTTAAGAGAAGATACAATGAGAGATAATACCCAGTATACTAATTATTTGTCATTAATTTTGATTTAGAATTTCGTTTGAAAGATTTTAATATTGCCTTAATACGAGACTTGCATTGACCTCAGATTAGTAGCATGTAATTAACACAAACACAAGTTAACACAATTTTCTATTTTTCTAGTGCCCATAACTAAGGGAAAAGTACAGGGAGATCATCTAGAAACCCTTAAGAGTCCGAGATGGGGTGCTAATTTTCAACTACATATCTTTCACTAATTCAATCCATCTGACTTTGACAAAGTTTGGTTAACATGACTTTGACTTTACTCGTAAATAATTTTCGTGAATTAATATAGTACACGTAAGTTATAATAATTTTATTTAATTTATAATAATTTCATCTAAAATTAACAATAAATTTGTTAACTATTATAAATTATTATTAATTAAATAAAATTATTATAAATTTCTGTATATATCACATTAATTTATAAATATTATTGTCAAATTTATTTATTTGTGACATCATTTGTCAATAATAACAATGGCTGTAGGCCATCAGGGCCATTAATTGAACATCTTTAATTGGCACCTTTTACAGGGACTTGGGAGCTTTTTGTTTTATACCTCAACCATACATTATACGTGTCTTTGAAAAATATATATCTTCGAGATAGATAATTTGTCACATCAATATGTATATTTTTACATAAAATACTTAAAAGAGTAAATTATAGAATTTTGTGGCTTAGTATAAATCAAGTATATAGTATTTTATGGAAATTATAGACATTAACAGTTTTTTAAAATGTGAAGGTATCTGCTGTCATATTATAGTAAAATCAGGGTATTGAATGTAATTCCTTAAAATTTTTAAATAAACAATTTAATTTGAAATGACAAAAACTAAAGTCATATCTAAATTATCACTTTGTTTAAATAAAAATAATTATCATTTATTTTAGTTAGATTTTGGTGTATTAAAGAGTGAAAGGGGAATTAATAATCTAATCTAATTAAATAGTAGTCCAATCATTATGAGTTGTTTTAGCAGAGCATAACATATATTGGGTTTTTCATCAGATCCAAACAGATTCAGATTCACAAGGCAAACAACATTTGTGGGAAGACATATGACTCATGTTACAGAAACATCACTTCACCTGTGGATTGTAAGTCTCCCATTTTTGTACTTTAATTATTTGATATATAGTACGTAAACTTCAAATATATTTAATTAACACCCAAGTTCGTAGTTTCTAGTTCTATAGTGATGCCCGTCGAATGAGAACTTTAAATTTGGAGTTGGAGCCGGTTGTTTATATTACCTATACATTATCATATATATATATAGGACTAATATGGCTAATACGATTAAAACTGTTAATAACGGTAGTGTAGTTTAATTACATATCATTTGCATGGATATGCATGGCTGCTATATATATATATATAATTAAAGAGGCTGATCAGTACTCATTACTTGTGAAATGAAACAGAGATGTTTTTTCAGACAATTCTTCCATTCAGTAGCAAAGGTTGATTACCTCACATTGAGACATGGTTTTATAGCGGTAATTAATCTCTAATTAAACTTGATT
The DNA here is from genome assembly GCA_036245055.1 of Diospyros kaki. NCBI lineage: Eukaryota > Viridiplantae > Streptophyta > Magnoliopsida > Ericales > Ebenaceae > Diospyros > Diospyros kaki. The sequence continues at coordinate 39,765,031 of BSEG01000009.1, read as the reverse complement.
ATATCTTCCATAAAATATTTGGAGATAGAAACTAGCTAGTTTGGTTAATTTTGGTTAATTTGTGAAATCCTCAAGGCTCACTTTTCAGAAAGGCACGACTTCAATTTCCAAAAGTACATACAGAGATCTCTAGAGCAAGACTTTAAAGTGGTGGTCAGCATCAGGTAATTTCATGCCCAGATTTTCTATTCTCAGCCCTTATGGCATCAACTGCTTCATATCATTAATTAACAACAGCCAACTTCTCTTTTAATTTTGCAGGCCTCACATGTGGCTAATAGTAGTCATCTTCATGCTTGTGGATGTCCATGGTGGGTGTGCATATATATATATATATATATATATATATCGTATCTGGTTTGGCTTAATTATAGCTTCATTTTTATTTAATTTATTATTATTATTTTTCTTTTATAAGAATCATATAGTTTTGGCAGGGTCTCTTAAAAATTTATGTGTAGACTCTCGCTCCTAATAAATTTTATTAAATTCTAAATAATTTCAAAATTGCAATTATAACTTGTTATCAACTAAACCCTTGGTCGTATTGCTTTGCTTACTATTTTTCTTTTAATAATTACATACATAAATATATAATTAGAATTAATATTGTTTTGAATTGAATGCAGGTTGGAACGTTTATCTCTGGATATCTTATGTTCCTCTTCTGGTAATTAAGCATATCTTGTTTGAAATTAATTAGTGAATTAATTAATTGTGCTGATTCCATTAATTAAATATGTTTATATATGTAGACGGTGCTTATGCTGGGAACCAAACTTGAAGTGATACTAGCAAGAATGGCTCTTCAACTCAACAATCAGAACAATGTGATCATTGGAACACCGCTTGTTCAGCCTGATGATCATCTCTTCTGGTTTGCACGGCCCAGATTTGTTCTCACTCTCCTACATCTCACTCTTTTCGTGGTGCTTCTCCCACCTCATCATCCATGATGCATCCGTCCCATATCCACCATCATATCTTTTAACTCTGCACTTTAATTTTCAATATCATTCATTTAGAATTCTAACAATTTGTACATTTTATGGACCATTTTCAGAATGCATTCGAGTTCGCCTTCTTCATCTGGGTCACGGTAACCTCTTCTTCTTCAACTCATTTTTCTTTTTAATGTTTTGCATTTAACTTGTCACAGTGGTCGAATTTTGTAGTTGCTAAAATAAATACAAAGATATATTGAATATATATTGTCTAGTCAAATCACCACCAGATAGGACAAACAAATCGTTACTAATACTACCCTTTTTGATGATTTTATTATATTGTTGGAAACACACACTTTTTTTGTTTTTAATATATAATTGGCCAAATATGCATGTATCAACACTAAATGATTAAAAGTACTTTCAGATGATCTGGGCAAACATGGAACTATATATTTTTCCTTAAAAATAATTTTATAACAATATTCTTTACAAAAGTAATTTCATGAACGGGCACTAATTAAAGACTCCTATATATGCTGCTTAATTAATTAATTTCTTTCGAATTTGCAGATACAGTTTGGATTGGATTCTTGCTACCATGAGCATACAGCTATTCTTGTAACGAGAATAGTGTTAGCGTAAGAGCCAATTAATCTTCTTCCCCCCAATATCTTAATTTGGTGCTTCTGCTTCATTAATTAATGTTAAAAAGTTTGATCTCTAGTTCAAAAATTGTGTTGTACAATTAATTCAAACACTAATTTGCTCGACTATTGGTAGCATAATATGTTTTTATTTTTTCCTCAGGGTGATAGTTCAGGTTGTATGCAGCTACATCACACTTCCCCTCTATGCACTTGTCACACAGGTAAATTAAATTAAATTAAATACTATTCCATCTAAATTTTATCTCCTAATTAAAATGTCGTCAATTGATGTTTCTCATACTTCCACTTGATGGATTTGGCACAAGAGCCACTTCAAATTTGAATGGCATGACAAAGGGGGTGTCTTCAATTTGGTAATTGACAGATGGGATCACAGTTGAAGAGTAAGGCATTAGAAGAGCACGTTGCGGGAATTATAAGGCAGTGGCATGCCCAAGTTAGACGACGGAGGAGGGAAGAAGAAGAAGAAGAAGAAGAAGAAGTTGTGCGTATACGTAGTGGATGAATTTGCAGCTGCAGGCTTATCATCGATCGATCAAGCTTGGGTGCCAGACCAGCTGGTACAGTTGCCAGAAGTGAGGAGAGACAACATATGATCAATTACGTACATATATATATGTATATAGAGTGAATCTTAATTTTGTCCATGTTATGGGGGAATTTCAGCTATCTTTTGTACACAAGTTGATCATTTAGAAAGTCACTTAATTATATACTAATTCAGTCTGGTGAAGTAAATATATATGTTATCTATGCACAGACATGCACAAGAAGGCATAAAAATTGATCTGTCCGCCAATAGAAGTTGCATTTTCGTATAATTTTACTAATGAATTTATGGTCATCAGATATAAACTAAGCACCTTTGCTAATTAGCGGCATTAGTACAATGTCTGTTACTATAAATTATGATGACTCATATCGACAATATATATATATATATACACTCGTTGGTATAGGTTAGAATATTTACAAAAAAAATATGATTTATGATTTCTATCAATATAAGGCCTACGAACTTATAATATCAATGTTTCAAGGTCCTTTGAGGTATTTTTCTTGAATTATAACAAGGGAAACAAAAATATAATTTGCTGTCTTCTAACTCAATGTCAATTTATATATATACTAGCTTTAACTTTATCTGAGACATTTAAAATTTCTCTTGTTAGGAACGAAACATGTATAGAATAAAAGCAACCCTAAACCCCTATTTATAAATCTAATCTTGTTAATTAATAAAAAAATTGTACAAAAATTATTGGAGAATAATCTCTTCACACTTGGTCAGTCAGTATTATGCCCTTCTCGTTATCCAATGATGTGTTAATTTGAACCTTCAGCTCTTTCATGGCTATTAGAAGGGAAGAATACCAGAGGCCTTTCTCTCTTTGATTTAAACAAACCACGTACGTACAACTGGAGAATAGAATTTAATTCAGGCCACTACATTTGCTAATATTCCCTTAGAAATAATAAAGGATCAAAGAATCAGATTCAAACACAGCGGCAAATATGTTGGCAAGCTTGATGAGGCTTATGAAATGCACAAAAAAGTAGCTTTGGATTTTCTGTTGGTGGCGCCCCATTGCACCAAATTTGCACCACGGAACATCACAGAATCAATTGTGTGCATATTTAGGATATGGGCAAACTAGTCTTTAAACAAGCCAAAGATGTGACTGATGTTGAGGTTACATGATTCATATATGGCCACATCGCCTGTTGTCCCAAGGGCCATCTTTATGTGTTAATTTGCCATGATAATATTCCCTCTTTATTTCACTACCACCACCTCCCTCTATGCCCACTTAATCTTCACATTTTCTTTCTTCCCAAACAGCCGTTCTCTCTCTCTCTCTCTCTCTCTCTCTCTCTCTCTCTCTCTCTCTCTCTCTCTCTCTCTCTCTCTTCCATGGCAGATAACTGTGCCATATGTCTAGGCATGGATCGCCTTTGGTTTCACCAAATCATTCTTTTTTCTGATCCCACTTCACCAATTCTCCCCAAAATCCTAAAAACGCCAGAATCCGTTTCAGAAACACTTTCACATCTATCATCCGACATTTCTCAACCGCCTCTCCTTGAAGAAGATCAAATCTCATCATCAACTTCAGCTGCTCTCGCTCATTCAGAGGTAATAATCTCTCTCTCTCTCTCTCTCTCTCTCTCCTTTGAAAGCTGATTGATGCGATCGAAGTTTTGGTTATGTCCCACGTGAGACATTATCTCTTCTTTGTTTAGAGGTTTGCTCGGGCGTTGCCACATGACTTTTTGTTGACCTTAAAGTAGTCCTCGTAGGGAAAGGGTAACCCCTTGTTTATAACAACTATATAGCTCTCTTTTGACTAGCCTGATTAATTTGAGATTATTCTTCCCAACACTGATGTTTCTTCCTCTTGTAATTAAGGATGAAAAGTACAACGAAGATAAGAAGGAAGCTAAACTAAAGGCCGCCAAGCCCAGGAGATCATTGAGTTCAATCATCACGAGCAAATCAAGGTCACAATCATCATCACCGTTGAATCAAGGCCACATCAAAGGAGGAGCAGTATTAACGAAAACGATGAGCTGCAAGAGCTTCTCAGAGCTTGAGCTTGAAGAAGTAAAAGGGTTCATGGACTTGGGTTTCAATTTCAGAAAGGAACATTTGAGCCCTAGAATGATGATCCTGGTGCCTGGCCTGCAAAGGCTTGGGTTGAAGATGAGTAGTACTGAACCAGAAATGAAGAAAGACGATGATGAAGGAGAAGGAGGCAGTACTGTAATATTGAGGCCATATTTATCAGAAGCTTGGCTGATAAAGAGGCCAGATTCGCCATTGCTAAACCTAAGGTTGCCGAGAGTCTCTGCGGCTGCTGATATGAAGAAACATCTTAGATACTGGGCTAGAACCGTGGCTTCTGTGATTCAACAGAATCTTGAGAGAGAGAGAGAGAGAGAGAGAGAGAGAGAGAGAGAGAACTTGCAGAGCAGCTAGCTAGAGGTTCTATCGATTATTCCTCCACCGACAACTTGCAACTGTAAAAACATACGAGTTGTTTGGATAAGGTTAATATATATATAGATGCTCGGAATGGAGGCTGTGTATAAATGTAATTTGTGTTCATTTTTGGGAAATTCTATGTTGCCTAATTTGATACAAAATCTATTGAAATGTAATTAATCTAATTTATTCTATATTTTCTTGGAATGACTGCTCTCGTCGTTCATATTCTTGATTTCAACAGATGAGGTAAATTATAGGTAGAGGTTTTGTCTCACTATCGAGAACAAGAAATTTAACCCACAATCTATTGGTGCGAATCTCAACTTATTGTGACCCAATCACTTGACATGTGCTCTAGAGAAGGGGTGAGCAGAAGTTCGGATAAACCGAACTAACCTAACTGAACGACCAATTTGGTCGATTCGGTTCGATTTTTTTGATGAAATAATTTATTTCAGTTAATTCAATTCAATTTTTTTTATTAGACGGTTCGATTCGATTAATAATATTTCAAATTTTCGGTTATTTGGTTAACCGATTCAACCTAATCGCACCCGACCTGGTTCAGCATAACCGCGCCCGACACCCCCCCACCCCCAAACACAGAACCCATGTGACACTCACACTTCCCCCCTTCCTTCTCTCTCTCCCTCTCTCCCCCCCTCCCTCGCCTGCGACTGCGAGTTCGTGTGCACCCTCCTTCTCTCTCTCTCTTTCTCTCTCCCTATCCTCCCACTCGCAGGCGAGACTACGAGATCGATTCAAGCGGCCCCAAACCCTCACCCCACCATCCCTCGCTGAATCGAACCCTAACCCTTACCCCACCATCCCTCGTCGAATCGAACCCTAACCTTCACCCCACCATCCCTCATCTTCGATTCCGAAACCCATACCCGACCGAATGATCAAACCCTAACCCTCACCCCACCATCTCTTACTCACATGGAACTGAAAGGCTGGATCGAGATGGACGCGAGATGCTAAGAGAGATCCTGCGAGTCCGCCGCCATCAGTGTCGCCTCCACCTTCGACACCTTTCCCTTTTCCATCAACAGCTGGCCACCCCCCCTTTCCCTTCCCCGATCATCATCATCTTCATCAAACCCAGATCGACGCTTTTCCCTTCGCTGATCGCACGAGGCTTCGTCTCTTTGTTTCTTCTCTTCCTTGTGCTTGGACGATCGACCCATACCAAGTACCAACGATGATCGACCGTCAAACAGAGATTAGTTGACATTAGGTTAGGGTTTTAATTTTTCAATTTTTGTTGACTTAGTGATCGAGGTTAGTTTCTTATATTTCTTCCTTTGATAGGTTTTTCGTTTGTATTTCATTCTTTTGCACAAATTAATTTGTATTTCTCTCAATCTCTAAATAGTTTTGCATTTTTCTATATCAATTCAATGGATGTTCTTCTTTTATTTCATTTCTGCAAATTGATTTGTTCATTTACTGATTTTGCCCAATCGGTTATCGGTTCGGTTAACTTAGTTTAGATTTCGGTTAGTTTGGTTTCGGTTAGTTCGATTAGTTAGAATTAATCGATCGGTCCGGTTCGATTATTGTATACAATTCGGTTCGGTTCGATTCGGTTAGGATTTTTTGGTCGGTTCGATTCGGTTATAACCGAATGCACACCCCTACTCTAGAGGTAATTTATTTTATTTTCTTGCTAAAAAAAATATTACCTAAATAATAATATATGGTTCAAAATTTTAAAATATACTTAAAATATTGATGAAATTTTTAGTAAATTACATGTGACACTTTAATAGTTTGACAAAAATATATAAACACATTTAATTTATCAGAAGTGACAAGAGCCTCTCAAATATAATTATAAGCTACATACACTTTTCTCCGATCATGAGAAAAATTCATAAGAAATTATACCTTAATGAGTGCAGAGAACACTTGATAGCAAAATTCATAAGAAATTATATGTTGTGGTAATATCTTAAAAATAGAAGTGATTCCTATAGTTATTTGAAATAAATAAGTTATAAATCTATCACCTTGATTTTTTTTTTTTTTCACATTGCTTAATTGAGATTTTTTTTTTAAGAAAAAAGAAAAAGTGGACCAACCAACATGACAACTCTATGTGAACATGATCATAAGGGCCCTCTCCTATTAAAGAGTATTTGGTTTAAATCATAACTATTATTTCACAATTTGAGTAAGGGCCCATGATACACTGGTGGTGGTCTCCCAATTAGTGGCAAAAGGATCGAATTATATTATGTACCGTAACTTATTTCACAAAGTCTTAATTATCCCTCGTTTAATTTGAGAAAATATTTTTTTTATTTTATAACAAAATATGCCATGACATGTTATATTTCAAAAGTTTATAGCATTCATTTCAAAAAATTTAGAAAATTGTGCTTTACATTTTACCCCTTGTTGAACATTTTTTTTTATCATGCTTTTTCTAAATTATGCTTTTTAATTTAGAAAATTATGCTTTTTATTTTATGTAAAGACTTCTAAAAATTATAATTTTGTTATTATGCGAAGACATTTAATGTGCAAACGATCGGTTCAGTATCCACTAATTGATTAAATTGAATTGAGGAGTAAAACTTAACCAAATCGACCAATTAGTCAACAAAATCGAACTAATCGACAATCAAAAAAATTAAATATAAACAGTATAAATCGAACCAAATTGATTAAAATAAAAAAATTTAAAAAAATAACCTCATTTTATAAATATAAAAATAACATCATTTTAAAATTTGATCAATTTAATTAGTTCAATTCTTCTAACTAAAAATTTAAATCAAAAATTAAAAAATTAAAATTTGAAAAAAAAATATTAAATTAAATTAATATAGAAAAGAAATAAAATCTAATCGATAAATTTAAATAATTCAATTCGATTTACTTCGAATAAATCGAACATTTACTGGGGGAGATGGCTTTGGTGTTGCCCAAGAGCCACCACACCCTTTATATATATATTCTATATTTCAACCACTTTTTTCATTTCATGCATGTGCGTATTGAGGGATTGGATGAGATGGGGGTGCGGACGCATCATGATTGATGCCCCTCTCATTGATGGAATATTCCACCACCACTAGAGCCAGCCAGCCAGGGCATCAATAATAATATTTTCAAAATATTTTTTTTACCCCTATCCCATGCTAATAAATCATCAATGGACGATATTTAAGATAAAAAAGTTAAATGATTAAATTATGATAAATTAAAATTTCTATTAAATAAGTTGTGAGTTTAATTTTTTATCTTACATAGTGAGATAAAGTATCTATTTATATTTTATCATTTTTGTCAAAATTAAAGAGAGTGATTGAAAATCATGTAAGAGGAGTAATTTTAAATAATCAATGGATAAATGTACACGATATATGTGATAATTTCATTCTATTAAATTTATAAGTATAGTTTAAATAATTTCACAATAATTTGATATTAATGCAAACCCAGAGGCTAAAAAGTAATAATTTCAATATTTTATATTATTCCCATATATTATGTAATAAATATGTCTTGGTTTTTGTCCTTGCAAAACTGAGAGGTATGAGAAGTTATAACTAAATTTAATCTTAAATTTGTAAAAATATGTTTAATTTAATTTTTTAATTAATATATTATAATATATAATTAAATAAAAACTAATATATATATATTAAGATAAAATATGAGTAGGGGACCCTACTCCACCACCATACCTATGTCCGACAAATATTTTAAATATCTTATATGTACTCTCTCTATAAATATTTTTTTTATTCTCGTACTCTTTCCATTAGGAGAGAATTTTGGCTGAATAGGCAAAGGGAGTACTCAAAGAGTATGGTCCCTGTTGGTATCCTTAGGGATCAAGCCAACATCTTTTTAAAACTCATATAAAGTGCATATATATATATATCATGTTTTACTTTTTTTTATATAATACATTTGATTAGATTCTTATGTTTTCACAACTTAATTTTATATCGGTCATTTAGTAAGAAAAAATTAAATATATTATTTGATCTTACAAATTCATTAATTCATTAAACTAACACATTTAAGTGGTAATTCATTATATTATAAGTGGTATCAAAGTAAATTCAAGGCCATGTATTAGGTGGATGTAACCTAAAAACATGTTGAGATTGATTTGGGTTTGATTGAGACATTGACATAAATTTCTAGCATGGTGAGGTTCCAAAAGTTAGATAATGGGAATTTGTCCTGATTCAATCTCATATATTAATTGTCTATTGAAGAAAATTTAGGTGTATTACTTAATAGATATTACTAGTAGTATGAGAGTCAATACAAAGATTATCATGAAGTGGATGTGAGCCAAGAAAACAAAACTCAGTTTTGACTAAAATAAATCCAAAATTAGATATGTGAATTTTAGCTTGGAATAATAGAAAAGGAGATTATTACAACTTAAAACTTAATCAGCATCTCTAATCCACTAGAGAAATATTAATTGGGTACATTTTTAAGTCTCATAAAATCACGAATTACTTTTTTTTTTTATAATTACAAATTATATTTAAAAGCACTTTTTAAGTAATCATCCATTATTGTATGGGCACCTTACAAAGATTTTATCAGTAATATCATTTGAATGCTAAAACATACAAAGGAAGAAGAAAATGGCTTTTCTATTGGCATCAATGAATATCCAAGTGCTGTACAGTTTCCATTAGAGGGGTATAAAGATCATCTGTTTCGCTTCATCTCCTAAACAAGGATTAAGCTACTTGTACATAAACCTTTACCGAAACTCTTACCGAAATAAATGATTTAGTTTTTGATTTATTTTTTTTAGCTTTTGTATCCCGCCCATTCTCTCTCTCTCCTCCCCCCCATTCGTACTGCTCTCTCTCTCTCACTCTGTCTCTTTCATTGTCTCTCCCTCAAACCCACATGTTCTCTCTCTCAAACTCGCCGCAGCTAAGAGAATTGGCCGTCGGCCCCCCCTGCTTGCCCGACCAGCGCCGTGAGCACTGCCGTCGGCCCCCCACCGTCGTGAGCACCTTTTTCCATCGTCTCCCCCACCGCAGTGAGCACCTCCCGCCATCGCCCCTCTTCCCCGCCACGAGCACTGTCCGCCGTCGCCTCTCCCTTTGCTGCTCGCACCGTCGGGCTCCACCCGCCGTCGCCCGCCCCCACACCACCTCTCGAACCACCATCGACCGCCCGCCTCTCGAACCAGCATCGTTCGGCCCCATCAAGGTGGAAATTACTGGGTCTTCCAGTTCCAGTTCGAGGCGAGTCTTTTACAGGAAACCCATCAAGGCGGGGGACAGAAACCCTGGGAAAACGGTATCTTTTTTGATGCGTTTCACGTTTTCGATGTCTCCTCAAAATGGGGACGGTTTAGCCTTTGTTCTGGTTCCCATTGGGTTCTCTCTGGACATGTTCGACGGCGACCCCTTTGGGCTGCTAAGTGAGAAGAAATTTAGGACTCTTGCTGTTGAATTCGATACATTTGTGGATGATGAATTTGGTGATGTGAATGGCAACCATGTTGGAGTTGATGTCATCATTGTAGTTTCGGTTAAAGTGGGCAACGCTTTTTCTATCAATTTGGTGCTGAATAGTGGTGAGAAATTGCAATCTTGGATCGATTATGAAGCGGCTAAAGATTAAGCTAGCTAAATTAGGGGGAATGAAGCCAATCGATCCTTTGGTTTCTTGCCCAATTAATTTGTCTAGGATGTGGAATGAAGAGGAGGTGTTTATAAGCTTAAGCTCGTCAAATGGGAATTCATCCCAGAGCTGTAATGTGCATTCATATAGCTTGGAGCTTAGGGTTGTGCCCCACTCGATGCATTCGCAGCCTCTGGATCCCAAGGCTTTCTCGGAGAAGATGAAGGCCCTGCCCCTGCCTAAGTGGCGCAACTGCCTATTGAGAGTCCTGGCTGCGGTAATCTGTGGGATTGGATGTGGGGTTTTGGGGCTATTTGTTGTGATGTTTATATGGACCATGTATGGGAATAGGCTATCCGTGGTGCCAGAGGAGTTTTCGCGACAGTGGGGGGCCAACGGCGGTGCTCACGGCGCTGGTCGGGCAAGCAGGGGGGCCCGACGGCAAGTTCTCTTAGCTTAGCTACGGTGGGTTTAAGGGAGAGAGCATATGGATTTGAGGGAGAGACGGTGAAAGAGACAGAGTGAGAGAGAGAGCAGTGCAAATGAGGGGGGGGGGGGGAGGAGAGAGAGAAAATGGGCGGGATACAAAAGTTAAAAAAATAAATTAAAAACTAAATCATTTATTTCGGTAAGAGTTTCGGTAAAGGCTTATGTACAAGTAGCTTAATCCCCTAAACAAATAGAAAGAAGTATTGTACTTTACTACTTTCCATCATCTACTCTCTCAAACAAACTAAGATGAGGAGAAACGCTAATTTTTTTTAATTATATTTCACTAATTCCCATTCCATTACCATTTACTAACTCTCTGAGTTGTAAATTCCAACAAACCAATCATATCAATCTATCTTGGGCATGAAAAAACCACAATTCAAGAGAATACACTATTTCAATAGAAAGTCACCATTTTTTATGTTGAAGGTACATTTTCTCACAGCTCGAGTTTCGTACTTAAAAGATGAGAGCATATTCCCATATGAAATGAAAGAAATGGCTTTAAAGGCATAGCAGCAGAGAGGGCAGTAAGAAAAATTTAAGGGAAGTAGACAGGCCAATTGAAATAGTACGAGTCCCTAATCTCCCTGTCCATCTGGTTCCACTGCAACAAACCAAACCAAAACAAAACAAAACAAAAGGTTCCAGTTAGAGCCTTCAATTGAAACAGAACATGAGCAATACCAACGTTATATACCTTGAATTTATATGGCTGTTTCTTCTGCAGCGCTTTCTTCCAGTGGTAATGCTCGAACAACATAGCTTTGTCATGCCAGCTGCAAGTTTAGGCGTTTGAAAAGGCATGAATGATGATCCCCCAGAGTAACATAGTGATTTGAAAGAAAGAAAAAGAAAATGTTATGAGAAAAAAAGAAGAACAAGAACAAAGTAAGGATACTTGTAAATATGAACAACGATTGCAAACATAGACAGCATCAGTCCCATCCACCCCATTATTGTTGTTGTCAACCACACCTTATTATATCCAAATCCAAGCTAGGATTTGTGGCACGTCTTTTATACAACAACAACATATCCAGCCGTTATCCCACTATGTGGGGTTGGCTACATGAATTCTAGACTTTAGTGAAGGAATGATGAGATAAAGTTCCAAAATTACCATCTTCAAATGAAAATGTTTCACGTGATGGTGGTGAATGAAAAATAAATTATATAGTCATGTTCCATCACGTAATTAATATTGCAAAACTAACTTATACAATATGAAACCATCCAATCCCCCCCCCCAAAAAAAAAAAAAAAAAAAAAAAAACAATTGTAGGATACTTGTCAGCAGTATACTACCTCAAAAGTAGCTTTGGACTGCAATATGGATGGCCCCAGCCAATCAAATTCTAGAAACAAGTAAGACCCGGCAAGAATCAGGCCTGTTGTAGATTTCATACCTCATCCAATGGATCCCCAGGCCAGGGCCACTCAAACTTCACACAGTATTGTAACAGAGATAACTAATGCACAGAGCTCAAATGAATATAAATAACTAAAGTGACTATAAACTATAAGGAGGTTTGCAATCCATTCTTCAGCAACCAGTTAAGTGTACCAATTTGCAGTAAATACAGAAGCAAGACTTAGAAGAGGAAGAAAACTTCTTCCCTTCTTATTTCTCTTATTTCTTTTTTTTTTTTTTTTTTTTTTTTGGGGGGGGGGGTGAGGAACATTGAATATAAAAATTTTAATATTTCACCAGCAAAAAGCGTGCAATATTTTGTATCCCTGTTTAGACTTAACAAGGGATGTTGCCCATCATTTGCTATTAAAAGAGCGTGTGTTCATATCCAACTATCATAAGAAAAGAAATCAACATTAACGGGAGAAAAGGATTAAAGGATTATTAAGTATGATAAAAAGATAAATACATATAAATATATGTGTATATGTATGTGCCTTTAGTTGCTTAAATTGCAATGGGCCCTTGTATAATGAAGACAACAATTTTTGTAAAAAAGAAAATTTTGGTTTTCTACCTTGAATATAAAAATTTTAACATTCCACTAAACTAGAGACTTGTATTATTTTGGATCCTTATTAAGACTTAACAACCCACATTGGCCATCATTTGTTAATAGAACAGCATGTGCCTATATGCAAGTACTGTAAGTAATGAAATCAACATGAACAGGGGAAAAGAAAATGCACTGCTGCTCTTTTAACTATCATGATAATTGATAGCTGTACCTTTCACATATTCAGAATTAATCCAAAAGAATGATTTCCTTCAATCTCCAAGACACTTTGATGAAGATCATAGAGACAAATATTTTGGGAAACAATATTTTGGCATAAAAATATAAATTAATATTGTTTTATTAGTTTCTTTATCTTAATTGGTTTCCTAGTTTCTTTTAATTTCTTTTATTTCTTAGAATTCTAATTAGATTGGGATTATCTTTATAATCTTAATTAGATTATATCAAGGAATCCTAGTTAGAATAGATTTGTATCCATTAGTTGTCTATAAATAATCCTTTGGTGATGTATTGAAGAATAGACTTTGATGAATAATATATTGATTTTGAGTAATTGGGATTACTCTTGTTCCTTTGACGTGGGCGTTGCATTAGTGAAACTAAATAGAAATATTCCACTTATGACAAAGAGTTTTATGTTGTTGTCCAGTCTCTTTGCTATTGGAGGTACTTGTTCTATATTATAATCATCAACATTAAGATACTTACAGTCTCAAAAGAAGTTGAACTCTAGGCATTCTAAGTAACTAGAATTCCTTAGTGAGTACACCTTTGTCCTTGAGCATTGTTTTCGATAACAAAGTAGTTGATGTCCTTAGCTGGGTAGTTAGTTTTCTTCAGGGGATGAGTACAAAGGTTGTTGGTTTTGATAAAGGGAAGGACACTTACCCTAATTGTCCTGATTTTGGCTCTATTTACCTCAAGGTTAGTCAAGGTAATTGTCCCCACTTGTTGATTTTGTCATTCTTGATGGTTATCTTTTTAAAGGAACTAAGTTGTGCATTCCACAAACTTTATTTAGAGACTTTCTCATAAGGGAAATGCATGCAGGGGGGTTAGCTAGTCATTTTGGAAGAGATAAGACTGTTACTCTTGTTGAGGATAGATTTTATTAGCTGCCATTAAAAAGGGATGTCTCTAGGATTGTTTCACAGTGTCGCACATATCAACTAGCTAAGAATAGGAAGAACAACACGGGTTTGTACACTCCTCTTCCTATCCCACATACCCCTTGGCAAGATGTGAGTATGGATTTTATTTTAGGTCTACCCAAGACTGTTAGGGGACATAACTCAATTCTAGTAGTAGTGGATAGGTTTTCTAAGATGACACATTTTCTTCCTTGTAGTAAGACAACAATTGTTTCCCATCTTGCTTTAGAGAAGTTGTTAAGTTGCATGGTTTGCCTTCTTCCATTATATCTAATAGAGATGTCAAATTTGTTAGTTATTTTTGGAAGACACTATGGAATATATGGGACAAGCCTAGTGATTTGTTCTTCCATTCTAAAGAAGTGCATCGAAGTTTAGGAGACTTGATTAGGTATCTTGTAAGAGAGAAGCTTAGTAATTGGGACTTGATTTCACCAACTACTAAATTTGCCCATAACAACTCTGTTAATAGGTCCACTAGTAAAAGTCCTTTTGAGATTGTTCATGTTTACCACCCCCCCCCCCCCCGGCACACCTATTGATCTTGTACCCTTACCCCCAAATGCCCAAATTTTTTAGCCTACTGAAAATTTTACCCAACTCATCCATGACATATATGCTAAGATTAGAAGGAAAATTGCAATGAGTAATGTTGACTATAAACTGGCTACTGATGTACATCATAGGGCTCGAGAATTTAATAGAGGTGACTATGCCATGGTTTGTATTTGACCCAAGCACTTCTTAAACATTCCTTCAAGAAACTGTATGCTCAAGCTGGTGGCCCCTTTCCTATCATTCGAAAACTTGGACCTAATGCTTATTTACTCGACTAGTATAAAATGATGGTTGATTACTTTTTTAAAGAACTTGCTAGGAATTATAATTGAAAAGGAGTTTACTCCTTTTTATCTGTTAATAATAGGGTCACAAATGAGCCAAGCTGTTTGCGAGCGACTCAGTGTTCGGCTCTATAAAAACTCGTTCGAGTTCGTTCATTAAAGTAAATAAGTCGAGTTTGATTCTAACTTTGAAACTCAATTTATAAACGAGTCAAACTTGAGCTCAGTAAAGCTCAACTTGTTAAAACTCGCAAACATATTTGGTTAGAGATTCATAAATACTAATAGGCTCAATCAAAGAATCATAAACATGGTCGATTAGATGTTCACGATTAGCTTGTGAACAATTCGTTTATAAATATATTAATACATTTATTTATAATTTTATAAATATCTTATTTAATATAAAATTATCAAACTTTAAATTATTATAATAATATAATTAAATTGAATATGTTTAAAATTATTATATATATTAATTTAATTATTTAACATAATATAATATATATATAATAAAGCAAAATAGAAAATTAGATTTAAGTAAAATAACAGGTTCTAGTGAGCCCGAGCTTGCTGGTGAGCTTGAGCTCGAACTCGAACTCAAGCCTAGTGTCATGACCCAAGAACATAGTAATAATTAGATAATAGATAAAATTCCTTTAGTTGCATTGTAGTTGTAGCGGTTTGTACCTAAAAGACCATTGCCTTTAGCTATATGATTTGAATATTTGGCAGCTCTATTGGCACCAAACCTTAGCTACCGGATTAGTATATAAAGCTGATCCAATCTAATTCAAGTCATACAAGAATATTATCGAATAAAAACTGATTTCAATGTCTCTCAATTTCCATCTCTTTCTCTCGGTTCTCCCTAATCTCTCTCACTATTTCTGTTCTCAATTTCCCTCCCTTTTCTTTTGATCTATCTCCCCCCAATTCCTTCTAATTATCTCTTAAACCCTAGGTTGAACCCTAGGTACATAACACCTAGAAACTAGCTTGCAAACCAAGCTTAAGCTCAACAAAGCGAAGCTCGGCCTGACTCGATTGCAACCCTAGTTAATAACCATATGCCAAGACAGCCTTCACTTCCTGCAACAACCCCATCTAGATTCTTAATTTTCATAACAATTATACAACATGGAACTATCAAGCTTCTTTCCAGGCACAATCAACTTTCTATTGATACTTTTAACACCTTGTAGGATTAGCAAGAATTTTATTAATTTCTTCTAAGGCTTCTTTCCATCCATGAATAGTCAAGACATCAAAAGGCATTATGGGAATGGTTCTATGATTTATTCCTAGTCACTGTTGCTTGTTACAGCTATAACATACAATTATTCAAATGAAACTTGCAAAGCCTTGTCAACCCAATTTAGTAGGATCAATCATAATTAACAACACAAGCCCATCTATCAGAAACATAAACCCAAAATTAATTAAACAAAGCCCAGATGCAACAACTCAAGGTTAAGTTAGCAGGAACCAGTTTAAACCATCAATGAATAAAAGAAACCTAACATCAAACAATGGAATAATAGAATTGTAAGGGCAAAGGAGAGTACTTGAATTGATTAGGGAGTTGCCAAATGTAGGGATTGAGCCAAGAGAAGGCAGAGAAAGCAAAGGATCCGATCCATATGTTGACGAACCGATCTTGGTCGGCGTGTGGAACTCCAGGGTCGCCTCTGTACGCATTTCCAAAGTATTTCTCCATTCTTCTCTCTCTCTCTCTCTCTCTCTCTCTCTGTGAAGTGTGCTGTCGATATTGTTCTGGTCACCTTGCTTTTTATCCACACCTGTTAAGCGCAATTCCCATGCATTTCTGTTAGCGTGTGGAGCCAACTCTGGAAACATTATGGAGATGCCAGGGCCTGACTCGACTAATTCCCGAATCCATAACACAACGGCTGAACTTCACTCAAAGGTAATATGTCATGGGTTTAAGAAATAGATTTCACTTGGTGTTTTTATAGTTTGAATCTTAGGTTTAATTCAATGTTTACATTCACTATCTTTTAAGGTTGAATATAATTCACTTGATTTGAGAAAAAAATATTTAATGTAATTGTGATACTATATTATTGTATATTTTATTATATATCTAGATTGCACGGAAATGAAAATGAAAAATAGATATGATAGAAAACGGAAATGGGAAAATAACATTTTTCAAAAAAGTAGAAAATGGAATCGCAAGGGAAATGCGTAAAAAAATATATAGGGGCGTTTCTGTAAATATAATTTTTACTAGAGAAAATGATAAAAATAATTATTCAATCTAAAAATAAATATAAGTTCCATAATGTATTCAAACAAATATGAACATAAGTTCTATCATCCATGAACCATGACTTACTAATTAAAAATAAATAATAAATGTAAAAAAAATAATAATCAAACATAATACAATTTATAAAAGTTCCTCCACTTTATCATTCTCCTTCTCTATGGTCTCTTGGACATCAACCAAGTCCAATATCATTTTAATTAACACATCAACCAAGTTCACACTTCAATTCATTCCCAGACTAAAGCCTAGCAAATTGAATCAGTACAATAAAGAGGAACGGAGAAGACAGAGAGATCACAGAGTCATTAAAAGCACAGCAGTTGGCGGGTTGGGATGGATAACAGAGTCAGCTCTGCTAAATGCTAAGCATCTATAGGGTTGAAATGAGAGTGGGCACATCCCGTTAACTGCCACTAGACAAATTTCACTTCCAAATTAAAGAAACCAACAATAATTCAGTTTGTAAAAATTCTGAATGAGTTTATTTGATCAAACAGAGGCAGCCTCAAAATTAGGGTGACGCGAATCAACAACCTTAGCAAGAAAAGGTTCCCATCACTCCGAAAGATTATAACAACACAATTAAATTATCACAATGAAAGCAAAATCATTAGCTTACGCACAGGAATCAGACCCTTTCAAGTCAAAACAAAGAGCTACGAGAATCACCAGAAAAAAGACCAAGAAACAGACAAAAGAAGAAAAACAAAAGAAATCATACCCCTTTAAGCTGAATCGACGGCGGCACCGAGCAATCGGAGTTTGTGTTTGTGAATCGACGGTGGTACCGAGCAATCGGACTTGTGAATCGACGGCACCGAGCACCAAGCAACCGGGCGGCAAGGTGGGACGATGATAAGGGGACGGTGTGTGTGTGTGTGAGAGAGAGAGAGAGAGAGAGAGAGAGTAGCTGCAAGCTGTGACGAAGGTAAACCTGAGAGGGGAAGGATCCGCAGACGTTGGAATATAAATTAATATTATGTTTGTTAGAAACGGAATTTTTTCCGTCTCTAACTTCTTTCCAATATCTTCCCACCATGACGAACGGCCCCCCACCCCAGAACGTTTTAAAAATTGTGAAGACAGCTCATAAATGTTTTTTGTAGTATTTCTCAGTGTTTCAATTTAAGAAATATTTTCAAATCGTGGAAATGACACTTTTAAGGTATTTTTATGCATCATAGTTATACAAAATTTATTTATAACCTAAAAATGACACATTGAAATGAGCAATAAAAAAACAAAGAAGATTCAGATCCTTTGTGCATATTTTAATTTGCTCAAACTGAGTGGAATCAATTTTTTTTTTATCATACTGCTTGATCACCACTATAATTTCAAGTTATAAGCATAGAAGCAAAGTGGGTCTGGGCTCTTTTAATCCTTTCTTTCGTTTCAACAACTGGGCTTTGAGGTTTTAATGGGCTGCTGCTCATATGGGCTGGATTCAATATAGTGGAGTGGAATTAGTCAGAAGTGCACTATCTGAGCCCTGTTTGTTGAGAAATTGTAAAAAAATAAAATCAAAAATAGATGCCATTTGATTATGCATTTCAGTTCCAGAAAAATAAATATAATTTTATATTCTTTGTTTAAAATGTTTTCCATGTTTATTTCTTCTTTTATTTTTTATTTTATTTTGCATAATAACAATACCCAAGTCAACGAACCCATATTGTCAAAAGAATTTGTTGAATTTTTGATTGCTGAGTTTATTGACAAAAACAAGACATACAAATTAGTATATTTTTTAAAAATATATACATTTATGTCAATATAAAAGGACATTTCTATATATATATATAAATATATTTAATCATTTGACAAAATAAACCAATTTTTTTTCCAAACAACATTAATATTCAATTAATTTCTCTTATTTAAACTAAATATATAAAAAAATAAGAATAAAATTTGACAAGTAAAAAGTAAATGTATAAAAATTAACAACAAAATAAAACCCGAATATATAAATTCATGAAAACATGGATTAGTGGATCATTTTGACTTTTAACAAATAAGAAACAATGCATATGGACTTTTAATATATGATAAAAACTTCCATCCACTGATCTGTGTGAAGAGGGGCAGCCAAGCACTCCATTCATTTGTGGAGGAAAATTGGTGATTAATTAATACTTTTCAATGTGAGTATAATTAACTCCACTTCCTCCTACCAAACCCCCTTCAACATACAGTGCCACTAACTTACCCCTCACTCACTCACTCACTCCTTTGCAAAACAATATACTTAAGGTTGCATTTGGAGCATCATTTTCATTCATTAAAACTTTTATTTATAAGCTAATAGAGGGGTTGGATAAGTATTGAGTGGTCTATATATGAGGATAACGTGAGCAATATATGGTATTGTTTGAAACACTGAAGCGTGGTGAAGTGGGGGGTTGGCACGCGTGGGAAGAAACTGGCAGTCTTGGCACTGCCGAAAGCTCCAAAAGAAAGTGGCTGAGTGGGAAACCTAAATATTGCCCTCACTCCCTTTGCCATCCACACTTTCTTAATTAAGAACAAATTACTATACCACATATGTGGGAGGAGTTAGATGGGATCCTAAACAATTACACATAAACATCAGCATAAAACAAAATGTAAACTAGTTTGTCTTAATGTATACTGAATAAGAATAATACTATATATTTTATTATCAAGTGTCCATTTATGATTAACAACTCTAATACAATTAGGTGCTTTATGTATATATGTATGCTCATTTATTTTTATTTTAAATTAAATTGGAGTTCTTTAACCATCTATCTACCTCTATTAAAATATAATTTAAAAAGTCCAACTTTTACTTTGGATTGGAGTGGAGAATTAATTAATGTTTTAAAATTGGATTAGAATATAGGAATTTGAAATTTGAAACCACCAAAGTATGAACAAGACAGAAGAAGATCCCTATATAAGGGTTGGGTTGGTTTGTCAAAGCCAAGCAAATTAATTAGTAAGAGATGGAGATGGGCATCAACAACATCTTCGTCTTTGTCTTCCTCTCGTTGGCCCTTCTCTGCCGCCACTTCACCTCTGCAGGTACGTATATATGTACCATCTTCTAATTAATTCCATATTTATTATATATATATATATATATTTGTTTTAGGCCATTAATTAATTAATGTCATAAATGCTCAGAATTAGTGTTTTAAATTGTGGGTATTTATTTAAATTTGAGAATTAAGGGGAAGCAGAAGTAGAACTGCTCCAGGTGGATTACTACAAAGAGAGCTGCCCAAGAGCCGAGGAGATCATCCAAGAACAAGTCACCCAGCTCTACCAGAAGCATGGCAACACTGCCGTTTCATGGATCAGAAATCTCTTCCATGACTGCATGGTTCATGTAATTATGTTAATTTATATATATGCTGCAGCAGTAGTAGCAGCATGCATCTTTAATTAATTAATTTTTGCATATATATATATATATATATATCATGTGTTAATTAATTAACTTTTCATGAATTTGTTTGTTGAGATATACATAGTCATGCGATGCATCGCTGCTACTGGAGACGACCCGCGACATGGCGTCGGAGAAGACGTCTCAGAGGAGCTTCGGGATGAGAAATTTCAAGTACATCAACACCATCAAGAAGGCCCTCGAGAATGAATGCCCCTCCACTGTTTCCTGCGCCGACGTCGTTGCTCTCTCTGCTAGGGATGCCTTCGTCTTGGTAATTAATTACTTTCGATCGGCTATTTTGCCCAATAGTTTAGATGATAAGAATTGGGATGTTCTGTCTTCATGGATTCAGATAGTCCCAATAATATTCAAATCCAACCAATATAAATATAATTGAGTCTGTCTGAAATTCGAGTATGTTTCTAACCACGTCCTGCTCTCGTTCTATTTTTCGCTAATTAATGGGCGTGATGATTTTGGCTCTGTGCAGCTAGGAGGGCCAAGAATCGCCATGAAAACGGGAAGAAAAGACAGCCGACAAAGCTTTACAGAAATGGTAGACGACATGATCCCAAACCACAACGACAGCATATCTCTGGTTCTATCTAGGTTTCAGGCTGTCGGCATCGACGTCGAAGGCACCGTGGCTCTCCTAGGCGCACACTCGGTGGGGAGAGTCCACTGCGTCAACCTCGTTGGAAGACTCTACCCGTCGGTCGATCCAACATTGGACCCTCTCTACGCCAACTACCTAAAACGGCGCTGCCCGTCGCCGGTGCCGAACCCAAAAGCCGTCGAGTATGCGAGGAACGATCGTGATACGCCAATGGTGTTGGACAATATGTACTATAAGCATCTGTTGGAGAACAAGGGGTTGCTTCTGGTTGATCAGCAGCTGGCTTCTGATCCGTTGACGTCGCCGTTTGTGGAGAAGATGGCGGGTGATAACGGCTACTTCCTTGAGCAGTTTTCCGGGGCCTTGCTCCGGCTGTCGGAGAATAACCCGGTCGATGCAGAGGAAGGAGAGATTAGAAAGGATTGTGGCTATGTGAACAGGGACTAGGTTCTTGTTGATCAACAACTATGTATGAATTAATTAAGCATATTTCTTGATGGATGTTTGTTAACTAAAAGAAGAGGTAGAAAACGTCGAATATGAAAAATATTTCAATGTGTAACTTTTTTAATATATTTGTTAAATTTATTTAATTATTTTTAAAAAACCTTTCTCACATAATCTTTTATCTTTCTCTTTTAAGGTAAATTTATCTGACTTTCTTTCTCACATAAATTTATTTGACATTTTATAGATAAGTCTCAATTACTTATATGCCTTTTATAGGATAGTTAATGCTATTTAATATATTTTAAAATTTAAAAAAACTTATTTATTTTTTAATTATTAAATGTTTTGACAATTTTTAAAATTTAAATGACATTATTTCTTTTATCGATTTTTAAAATTTAATTTTCTCTCTCTATATATATTTTATTAATTAATACAATTCCTTTCACCAATTTTTAAATTATTTTATTCAACTTTATATTTTATTATCTACTATGAAAATATGTTTTGCCATTTTTAATTATCTAAGTAGTATTCTTGTAATTCCAACAATAATTATTTCTGCTTTTCAACTCTTTTTAAATCTATTTTTGAACATGATTTAGAAAATAAAACATTCTTTTTAATTTTTTTATTTTTTGACAAATCATATTAATCATAAAATATTATTTTAATCATAAATTTGTTATTGATGTTAACAAACAATTTTAAATGAATTTGGCTATAGAGATATTTTGATAAAAAAAACTCTTATCTTGGTATTTATCATATACATTAACAAACACATAGAAATAAAAAGTACAATTATCAGTGGATTCTAAAAAATTTAACAAATAATCTGATAAAAATCTTATAATATTTTTGTAACAACCCGTTAATGGGTGTAGAATTTTATAAGAAATATGATTTTATTATGTGTGATGCATTTAAGGCATTGTCCAAATTAAATGGGTCAAAATATGTTGTGTTTATAAAAAGGAAAATTAATGAAAATATTATTTTTGGAATCAATGTATGGTAAATAGTTAAAAAAAAGATTGTGTGAATAATGGGTTTGGGCCAAGGGTTAAAAGTCCCGATAGAATTGAAGAGTTAAATTCATTTATAAATTAGGTTGAGGGCATTGGGCTTAAAATAAATTAAATATATGTGTTATTTTAATTGGAACCTAAGATGTAAGTAGGCCATTTTATTTAATTGGGTTATTGATTTGGGCGTGTGCCCATGTGTATAAAAGATGGCATTATCATTAAATGAAAATGAGAAATGTGGCAAATGTAAAAAATGGACATACTTTATGAAAAAAGTGAGGGCAAAAAGAAAAATTTCATAATTGGGTTAATAAAAAAAATAAAAAAGAAATAAAAAAGTGTGAAATGCCCAAAGAGGGCTTATATGTTATGTATGTGTGGTTTATGTGGAAGGGAAAAATGGTAAATTCCAAGGAGGTGGTTGGCAGCCCATTACTCTCTTTTTTTTTTTTTTTTCTTCTTTATGCTTTCTTGTTTCTTCTTTGCTCTTCCCCCCTCCCTCCCCCCCCCCCTCCCTCTCTCTCTCTTGTTGCTTTTTCTTCTTTCATATTTTTTTTCTTCTTCTTTCATTATTCATGGTGGAATTGGAGTTTCAAAGGTATGGGGATTTGCAGCTTTGAGGAGACTTCTTTTTCTTCTTCTCTTTTGGTTCAAGCTTCAAAGGTAAGTTCCTCTTGTAATTTTTTTTTTTTTTATATTATGCAAGTTTTTCCTTTCTCTCGGTTGGAATGTCAAAATATGTCTTTATTTTTCATATACTTGTTGTTAAAGATATTTTTGTATTGATTTGTGTGATTATTTTCATTTTTCCTTAAATCTTGTGGTTTGTCTAAATTTTTTGTTAGGTCTTGTTGTCAGTTTCATTGAGGCTTGTTCACCCAATTTTTCGTTTAAAGAATGACATTTGTGGGTTAGGAAGCTAGTGGTGTTGTTTTGGAGTGTTTCAGGTCCATTTTGTGCATTTTGTGTGCGTCGAGTTAACTAATCTTAGGGTTTAGTCGACTCAATAGAGGCCAGTTTTCTCAGATTTTTGTGTCAGCTCTCGACGCAATCAACTAAGCAATCTGATTAGTCGATTAAGCCAAAATCGACTAAAAATTTCCACAGTCAATTAAGTTTTAGTCAACTAAACCTTCCATTAGTCAATTATTTCTTTCATTAGTCAACTAATCCATTTTTTCCAACTCTGAGCACCTTGTACTCTAACCATAATTTTTTATCCTGATATTAGAATTAAGATCTTTTTTTTTTTTTTTGGTGACCCTAACTTGATAAGCTTCGATTTGGTATATGATTTGAGCCATTTAAGCAACTTTTGAGCTTGTGGGCTTCCTTGAAAATTTATGCTTGGTTTGTAACTTTTTCCTTCCTTAAATTCGTTCAATCTTTAATTTTGGAAACGAATGCTCCCACCTTGACCTGGTTACCAATGTTATCAAATAATTGCATCTAATTGATGTGGTGAAACCTATTTAAATGTTAAATTGTGTGAAAAAACTAAGAATCTTAATGGGCAAAAATTGAAGGTGTGTGAATGTCCTTTGTTATAACATTGCTTGTGGCTACGTGCATTGCATTGTATTACTATATTGCTTTGTATTATGATGTTGGGTCATGAGTTGAATTCATTGGGGGTCATGCTTTGTAGATCTAATAGCATCTATAGATTATCAAAGTAGACATTGAGTCTCACAAATAAATAATGAGACAAAACTTGTAATAAACGAAAGTAAAACTAAACACTAGAAAGAGAATAAATTTTAAAAAACGAGCAATATACATCTGTTATATAAAGATGTGAAGTGATAATCAACAAAAAACGAAGAGCCCAACGCACGAAAACAAATAATGAGAGAGTTTAAAAATGGTTTTGATAATACTTTCATAAAAAATAAGTAGATATTTTGTGAATTTATTTTTAAAAAAAAATTAATAAAAATTGCATGTTCGAAATAAGTTTTAAGAACTATTATTATATGTTGAATTTGCATTATTATTGTAAAGATATAATAATGAATTTTTTTTATTCAAGAGAATGTCTCGATCAAGATGTAAAAGAGTGTCTCTTGGTGTCACTAAGAGGCTTGCAAAGAGAAAACAAGTTTAACATGCGAATGAGATCACTTGCAAACCTTTTGATGCATAATTCAGTCTTGTGTCTGAAGTGAAATTATAGTTTCATTAAGATTATGAACATATATTAGTTTAGCGGAAAATTCTCCTATTTATAGCGAGAAAATATTGACAAGATAGCTCTTAAATTCATTTCTATATAGTACAATCTCTCGATAATGTTTCACTTTTATGATTTCTAAAATTTAAAATAATAAAAACTTTAACAATATTATAATTTTTAAAATTTTTATTTATTTTTCAAATATAGTGTTTGTTTACATTTTATACATATTTAATAAATTTTACTAATAGTTAATTATTATATGACATTTATAGTGTTTGTCTATTACCAATTGTATACATTCAAATATAGTGATTATTTACATTTTGTAATTTAAGTATAAAATAATACATACTTGGATATTCACACATATATAACATTTATAATTATGTGTGGGTAAGCTTATAAATAATTATCCACACATGCGTAATATTTATTAATATATGTAGATAATTGTTTAAAAACTTAAATTAAAAATTTTATAACAAAATAAAAAGAATAATGAAATAAATTTAAAAAAAATAATTGAATTAAATTAAATAAATTAATTGATTAAAAAATAAAAAGAAGAGTTAACATATTTTTTAAATTTTTTTTATACATTTTCTTAGAGATTTATGTGTTTCATAATTGCTACAACTAACACTTTTGTACCATTTGTTTGGATTTCATAATATGGACAATCAATCATAAAAATAAAAATAAAAACATAACATTAAGTAAAATTTAAATTTTATGAACTATTTTTTAATTTTTTCTAAATTACACCAACCACTTTTATATTTTCTAAAATGGTATAAATCTCTCTTAAAATTAACTAAATATATAAAAATTAACCATTTTATTTTTATTTTTAAACATTTTTTCTCCCCTTCTCAAGCTCTCTCACACATCTTTCTTTCTCTTTCATTTTTTGGCCCATGTTGTTGGTGACTCAATTTATATCTTTCCTATTACTCTCTCCTGCAGTTAATCGATGACTCTTAAAAGTCAGCTCTCTTCTATTCTATCCGAACTCTGAAACGAAAAACCACAAAAATAAATACATTAATTAAAAATACTAAAGCGAAAAATGAAACAACCAAAAGAATGCTAGAATAAAGAATGAACGAACCATGGAAAACAAAAGCTTAATTTTGAAAACCATGAGAGTGAATATATTATGAACATTGGAATGAATAATTACTGAATGGACCATGAAAAAAAAATATACTAAAACAAAGAATGAACGAACAATGAAACCACAATCCTAGATCTAGGTTCATGTTTGAAGAATCAACCATGAAGCTAGATCTAGAGAGAGAAAATGAGAAAGAAAGTGAATTGGGTTTCATTTCATGTTTTATTCTATTTTTTGTTTTATGTTATAAAAAACCAAGAAAAATAAAAAATAGAAAACCCAAATCAAAACCAAATCTAGGTTTCATGGAACAAAGAATGAATACCAAAAACTAGATCTAGACTAGAACGAACCCAAAACTAGGTTCAATCTAGTTTATTTGACCAAATTATCTGGATTTATTGTTTGTTTAAATTTAAATCTCAATTTGATTGATTAATGATAGAAAAAGAGAAAAAGAAAGATAAACTTTCATTCTTGTCGTCATTGTGTCATCCATTCTCATGACCAAGTGAATTTTTATATATATGTATATATATATATATATATATCAAAACCTTTCAAGATGATTATGAAGGAAAAACCCATCATGAGGGTCCTTCCTCTTTGTAAAACTTCTAATGATAAGAGTAAGAAGGAGATGAAGTAAGTAGCCAAAGTTATGGTCTTGGTTGCTAAAGTATTCTTGGAAGAGATGACAAAAGAGAAACATAGAGAAGTTCACATCCTTTTTTAGTAGGAGCAAGAGAAAGGGAGATGGGAAGATAAAGGATTGAGGGTATTTTGGGTTATTGAAAACATTAGTTGTAAGCACCCCCGCCCGGATATCCCAACCGCCCGGACAACCGGAACGGGAGCACTTACGGAAGGGGAAAATAATTAGACACAAGACCAGAACCACCCTGGCATGCATACACAAAAATAAGAGCAACGGAAGCGAAGCAAAACACATGCATGCACTACGGGTGCCCCGCTAGCACAGCGGTCACAAGATAAATAAAAGAATACAAACTCCTGTGCCGACATACAAAAGACTCGAGAAATAACCTGGCACAGTAAAAATAATAGAGTAAATCCTACTCTACCATCAGAGTTGACAGGGATTGACAGGACTGCCTGTACACCATACCGACTTTGCTGCCAAACGCTGACTCCCTTGCTCGGACCCACGCTGGCACTACCTGGAATGATGGAAAGCAAAGTGAGTCGAGAGACTCAGCAAGCATGAAGAAGAGAAAGGCCGAGGGCTAAATATAACCGGAAAACTCTCCCCAAAATAAACCCCCAGGTACACACAAGCCATGAGACGCTACAACAGTACAATAGTAGAGCATAATAAAAGCACATACCGGTCCTTGGGGCCCACATAAGACACACGGCACCCAAGTCCCATACCAACCTGCCGCTGCCCTGAAAGGCAACAAATATCTCCACAAACCTGCGCGCGCGATCCCGGGCCGGTACTCCCGTCACCCGTCCCCGTCGGTATTCCCGACAACCGAGCCATAGGCTCCCTCGGAACGGTACTCCCGTCCGAGAACTAATAACTATAAGTAGCCATGCAATGCACATAAAAATGCAATGGCGTAGTGAGCATCAACGTGATACAAGGCGCCCATACATCCAGGCATCAGGCCATGCTCCGCCCACATAGTAAACCACACGCCATGCATATGCTCGCGCTGGATGCAACCTAACCAGGCTAGAATGTCCGTGTTCAAGCATACTCAATAAATGAATATCCCAATATGCAACCCGTACCCATGTGCATATCAAATCATGAACAGTAAAATAATGAATCTAGACGTGCAACAAATCACATACTGGCAGAGCTAGTCAGCAGTGCCCGGCACCGGTCAACAGCCCGTGACTAGGAGTGTCCACCCGACGGTCCACATCAGAGCCGTATAAAAGTCCACCCCAACGTCACCAACAACCGACCCCTGCCCCACTGCTCGATAGCTCTAACCGAGCCATAAATAAATCCAATAAGAACAGTGAATAAACCTGCACGTCTAAGAACCTAATCCCCAAGATGGTTCAGCATCATTCCCAAAAGGAGTGGGGGCGGTACAAACCCCCGTAGGCTCACAACAAATAAAATTCTAGAAGTCTCAGATTTAAATTAAATTAAAATAAATGAATAATAATTCACAAATAAGACTGGGTACCGAATTAAAGTAAGGGAGATGATAAAGTACGAGAAATCACGGGGTCTTTTACGGGAATTGAAGAACACAGGGAGAGGGTTAAGAGCTTGCCTTTACACGATCGTTTCTTGCCCTTCTTGCACTCCCGCTGCGAAGTAAAACGTTTAATACTTATTAATAAATCCCGTGGCTCACACTAATTAAATCTAACCGTGAAATTTAAATAATTTAACCATCTAAAATCCTATGTGAGCACACCGTAAATAAAATCTCAATAAATCTTATATTTAATTTAAATCATATTACATCAATAATATCCTCAATATATATAATTAATTACTTAATATATATAATATTAACAACTCACCAATATGCACCAGGGACATTCCGCTTAACTTATAAACGTGGAAACATATATATATATATATATATATATATATATATTTGCTTAGCAGCATATACAAATATCTTCACCCATATGCTTACACGGCCAAGGATTCCTTAACTTTTCTATCACCCCAATTTCATTGCACCCACACACAGGGATTCTCATGCCATATTCTATGTTTATATATATATATATATAGCTTGACACACTCACAGCAGTACAACTCTCACAGTCAAAATAATGCACACAGCGCACCAGTGTATATATATATACTCGAACACCAAACTTAATCACCCAAACTTAATAAATCAAACTTATAATTAATTTCTTAACCGTATAAAATGATTAATACATAATTATTCACGTACCCAACTAATTAAATCGCAATAAAACCTGAATTAGTGCTCAATTTCTCCCAGATTCCTCGCTGCTTGGCGCTCTGTTCTTCACCCTTGCTCACTGTTTAAACTTCAATTAAGCTTCAATTGAAGCTTTATATAGCAGTAAAATCACCCAGCCGATACCCAAGAAAAATCGGCCAAATACTTGGCCAAATTGGCCTTAATTTGCGTGCAACAGTGGGCGTGAGGGAGAGGCAGCCGCTGGGCGCGTCAGCGCGCGCCACGTGGCAGCCAAGGGCTGCCCACCGCCTAATCAAAACGGCGCCGTTTTGGGCTGCCTCTGCTGCCCAAAAATTAATATCTACTTCCCCCAGCCGCGCGCACCCCGGGCCTCGATCCCGCGCCTCACGCCAGCGCCCGCACGCACGCGACCACTGGGCTGGCCGAATTCTCATTGCACACAATGCCTTCAATTAATTTTATAGCAAGTTTCGGAAAATTCCGTAAATCACTTTCCAACACCCACAACTTCCTTTAAATTACTCATACGCCCCAACTTTCATTTATACTTATTTCCCTAACATCCCAAGTTTCCAGAAATTACCATATTAATTTATTTTCTCCTATTTCATAAATACTCCCAATTAAATTAACTAAACCTAAATTTCCTATTTCCTCAAAATTACATAATTAAACATTTTTTTTTTCCTCCAAATACCCAAATAAATTAATATTTTCTTTTTAATCCACAAATATTCAATAATCACCGCAAATACCATAATTGATAATCATTAGCCAAATAGTTTAATTAATTACCTTTCATTCCTTATTTCCTTAATTCCTCAAATTTTTCGTAATGACCTCAAACTCCAAATTAATAATCTTTATTTATTTTTCAATTTCCGGGATATTACAATTCTCCCCTCCTTATTAGAATTTCGTCCTCGAAATTCGCGTCTGGTCCATGTCCTCAAGATACGCTCACATCTCTTGTGATATTACCCAACATTACTTCCAGAACATTCCATATCATCATTTTTCAATTCTCACAAGTTAAAGTCTACTACGTCCTACAGGACTTAATATGCTAGCACATTTCCTGCCAATCCATCACCTCACTCGGACCATGATACGATTACTAATACCTTAACTAGCTTAAGGAACGTCATCAATCATATTACACACACCAACATAGTTTGCCTAGAACAACCTCACAATCCAACCATTCCTCAAGGCTATCTCATATATCAACCTAAATACAAACTCAAAATTCAGAGATATTAAATCTCAATGATTAACTGGTTTGCAACACAAACCTCGATACAACTGCAGCTAACTTCAACTACAAATAGTAGCAACAAGAATAGAGCCATTCTCTTACACATCGAGAAGCTAATACTCGGTAACGTGACCGAGAAACGAGACTACAAACTCAATCAAGGATTCAACAGCAATATCCTTTAGTCTGACTTTTTCAACTGATTCTTAACCAGATACACAACATTTTCTCGGCAGTACTTTCTCCCACAATTGTCACGTATGCTCGAGATCTAAAATGTCACCAGATCTCCCCTCCTAGGAATCAACTTACCCAATTGTGGATCCATTCTACAGCTCATTCAATAACTACCAATCGTTCACCTTTTCCTCCAAACCTCTGTTCGTCAAGCTATGGCGGTTGTTTACAGTTACTAGCTTTGTGACTTTTTTCTGGGCAGACCAAAAGCAAACGATCATCAACCAACAACTATCCCTAATGTCTGCGAACAATTCATCACATATGGCCCGACTGGCCACACAAATAGCAGTAAGATCAATGAAACTGGGACGACCCACAGTGATCATTCCCCTCACGGTCTGCACCTCAGGAGTCCAACCATAACCCCACCGATAGCTAACCCGAACAGCACCAACGAGATCAAAGGTAAATCCACCCAAAGATGCTCGGGACGCTCAACTCATACAGTCCATAAGTGTCACCAGAATGTTAGTCACCTCAAACATAATCAGTTGGACCATTTTACCCCAAACCTGGTCATAAGGAACACCCTTAGTTAGGCTTGATCATTAACGAACCCAAACAACAATCCATTGCTAGTCTCGATTTCCAGCTTAGAAGGTAACCTTTCCCCGACATGCACTTGAGTATACCCTCATGTTCCGACAGACTCTCTATACTCGCCCGGGCCTAATATCTCTGAGTTCCCATAATAAACACAACCCTTAATAATTGTTTCGAGTGAACCGCCTAGACCCCATCTAATGGGTCCCAATCACTTAATCTACTCATTTCCTCAAAACCCAACCACACGAGTCGCCGAGACGATAACTCCCTACTCAGAGTTACACCAGAAGTCCAAATCTTTAACAACTGGAAACTATCATGAACCTAGTTCAATTTCCTTGCCTGCACGGTGCTTGTTCCATATCCGCAGAAATGTCCAAGCGTCACAGAACAGTCATCATCAAATCGCAGTTAGGCTTTCCAGGCACGAAACTTCCAATTTATTTGCTCGTCATCCCCAATAACAAAACTTTAACATCCAGATATGCACACAACCTATAAACGTACCAATGAGTCATTTTCCTTGTTTTCTCGACTTTTCTATCATCAATTCCTTCCCACTGCTACACATGGCATATACCGAGCTCCCAGCAAAAAGATCGACAAATAGGAAGAGAACTGGTGTCCGTTGGCCACCGGCCAACAGCTCCCTTACCCACGGTCGACTATCTGCTGTGTCTCGCTACCCGCCTCACCATTTCCTTCACGGTTACTCATGAACATGCAGACGTACGCACTTACCAATGGAGGTGACCTAGCAAGTCACAATGACATCCTGCATCATGTTTACTCGCACGCAGTCATACACCCTAACCACCTCATAAAGTGTTCGTGTCCATCGTCTCATCATCTTGCGCATTAATACCCATATACATTCCAAGATAATTACATATACATCAGGAGAGTTTACACAAAACTCTTGTTCTTCCTACTACTTAGGCTCAATACAACCACTATTTACATTCACACCATTAACCAAAAGAAGACGCATACATAAACCCTATTTAACAATCCGCCTACTGTCCTTTCTCCCCACAATCACGAACGTTCCTTACTAGGTGGAACTCCTTGCATCTCCTTCCGCTCGGGACATAACCTCATCCGTTGGATCTGCCAAACCTCCGCTACTCCCAATGCTGGAACTAGGTCCTGCAGATGCATCCCTCAAACAAGTGGGACCCTGCACCGCAGCATCTATCGGACGCCCCACCGACGATTCCCGCTGTCGCCCTGAGTCATGGGGATCCCAAAGCTCTGCCTGCCGCTCTACAGCGTAGGCGAACTGGTCATATTGGTATCGAAGGGTCACATCTTCCATCAGAATCCGAGTAAGTTGTTTCCACCTCTCATTCATGCATTCCCTTACAAAGAGTACCTGTTTCTCGGAATGGCCTAACAGATGCTCGTGGGTAGTCAGCATGAATACTTGATCCATACGCCATAGAAAAGCCACCACATGTTCCCCGTCAAGCTGCTTACCGCCTAGGGTGGGGAGCAGCTCGCGTTCCCAACGTTTCCAAACTAAATCAAGTGCCACCTGATCCGGGTCTGGCACCCTAGAACTTGATCCTCCTGGATCCATACCAAATAGCAAAAGACCCTGTGATCTGCACACAAAATCAAATATCAAGCCAGGTATCAAATTCCTCACCTCTCAATCTAGAACCAACCTATAAACATAGGGTTCCTTATGTAGACTCATATCCGGCCACTAAAGACAAGCTTGACACCTCCCCAACTCTACCCGACAATCTTTGTGTACAGGTACTCGTCCCACAAAACTGACTCAAACTACGCTCTGATACCAACATTGTAAGCACCCCCGCCCGGATATCCCAACCGCCCGGACAACCGGAACGGGAGCACTTACGGAAGGGGAAAATAATTAGACACAAGACCAGAACCACCCTGGCATGCATACACAAAAATAAGAGCAACGGAAGCGAAGCAAAACACATGCATGCACTACGGGTGCCCCGCTAGCACAGCGGTCACAAGATAAATAAAAGAATACAAACTCCTGTGCCGACATACAAAAGACTCGAGAAATAACCTGGCACAGTAAAAATAATAGAGTAAATCCTACTCTACCATCAGAGTTGACAGGGATTGACAGGACTGCCTGTACACCATACCGACTTTGCTGCCAAACGCTGACTCCCTTGCTCGGACCCACGCTGGCACTACCTGGAATGATGGAAAGCAAAGTGAGTCGAGAGACTCAGCAAGCATGAAGAAGAGAAAGGCCGAGGGCTAAATATAACCGGAAAACTCTCCCCAAAATAAACCCCCAGGTACACACAAGCCATGAGACGCTACAACAGTACAATAGTAGAGCATAATAAAAGCACATACCGGTCCTTGGGGCCCACATAAGACACACGGCACCCAAGTCCCATACCAACCTGCCGCTGCCCTGAAAGGCAACAAATATCTCCACAAACCTGCGCGCGCGATCCCGGGCCGGTACTCCCGTCACCCGTCCCCGTCGGTATTCCCGACAACCGAGCCATAGGCTCCCTCGGAACGGTACTCCCGTCCGAGAACTAATAACTATAAGTAGCCATGCAATGCACATAAAAATGCAATGGCGTAGTGAGCATCAACGTGATACAAGGCGCCCATACATCCAGGCATCAGGCCATGCTCCGCCCACATAGTAAACCACACGCCATGCATATGCTCGCGCTGGATGCAACCTAACCAGGCTAGAATGTCCGTGTTCAAGCATACTCAATAAATGAATATCCCAATATGCAACCCGTACCCATGTGCATATCAAATCATGAACAGTAAAATAATGAATCTAGACGTGCAACAAATCACATACTGGCAGAGCTAGTCAGCAGTGCCCGGCACCGGTCAACAGCCCGTGACTAGGAGTGTCCACCCGACGGTCCACATCAGAGCCGTATAAAAGTCCACCCCAACGTCACCAACAACCGACCCCTGCCCCACTGCTCGATAGCTCTAACCGAGCCATAAATAAATCCAATAAGAACAGTGAATAAACCTGCACGTCTAAGAACCTAATCCCCAAGATGGTTCAGCATCATTCCCAAAAGGAGTGGGGGCGGTACAAACCCCCGTAGGCTCACAACAAATAAAATTCTAGAAGTCTCAGATTTAAATTAAATTAAAATAAATGAATAATAATTCACAAATAAGACTGGGTACCGAATTAAAGTAAGGGAGATGATAAAGTACGAGAAATCACGGGGTCTTTTACGGGAATTGAAGAACACAGGGAGAGGGTTAAGAGCTTGCCTTTACACGATCGTTTCTTGCCCTTCTTGCACTCCCGCTGCGAAGTAAAACGTTTAATACTTATTAATAAATCCCGTGGCTCACACTAATTAAATCTAACCGTGAAATTTAAATAATTTAACCATCTAAAATCCTATGTGAGCACACCGTAAATAAAATCTCAATAAATCTTATATTTAATTTAAATCATATTACATCAATAATATCCTCAATATATATAATTAATTACTTAATATATATAATATTAACAACTCACCAATATGCACCAGGGACATTCCGCTTAACTTATAAACGTGGAAACATATATATATATATATATATATATATTTGCTTAGCAGCATATACAAATATCTTCACCCATATGCTTACACGGCCAAGGATTCCTTAACTTTTCTATCACCCCAATTTCATTGCACCCACACACAGGGATTCTCATGCCATATTCTATGTTTATATATATATATATATAGCTTGACACACTCACAGCAGTACAACTCTCACAGTCAAAATAATGCACACAGCGCACCAGTGTATATATATATACTCGAACACCAAACTTAATCACCCAAACTTAATAAATCAAACTTATAATTAATTTCTTAACCGTATAAAATGATTAATACATAATTATTCACGTACCCAACTAATTAAATCGCAATAAAACCTGAATTAGTGCTCAATTTCTCCCAGATTCCTCGCTGCTTGGCGCTCTGTTCTTCACCCTTGCTCACTGTTTAAACTTCAATTAAGCTTCAATTGAAGCTTTATATAGCAGTAAAATCACCCAGCCGATACCCAAGAAAAATCGGCCAAATACTTGGCCAAATTGGCCTTAATTTGCGTGCAACAGTGGGCGTGAGGGAGAGGCAGCCGCTGGGCGCGTCAGCGCGCGCCACGTGGCAGCCAAGGGCTGCCCACCGCCTAATCAAAACGGCGCCGTTTTGGGCTGCCTCTGCTGCCCAAAAATTAATATCTACTTCCCCCAGCCGCGCGCACCCCGGGCCTCGATCCCGCGCCTCACGCCAGCGCCCGCACGCACGCGACCACTGGGCTGGCCGAATTCTCATTGCACACAATGCCTTCAATTAATTTTATAGCAAGTTTCGGAAAATTCCGTAAATCACTTTCCAACACCCACAACTTCCTTTAAATTACTCATACGCCCCAACTTTCATTTATACTTATTTCCCTAACATCCCAAGTTTCCAGAAATTACCATATTAATTTATTTTCTCCTATTTCATAAATACTCCCAATTAAATTAACTAAACCTAAATTTCCTATTTCCTCAAAATTACATAATTAAACATTTTTTTTTTCCTCCAAATACCCAAATAAATTAATATTTTCTTTTTAATCCACAAATATTCAATAATCACCGCAAATACCATAATTGATAATCATTAGCCAAATAGTTTAATTAATTACCTTTCATTCCTTATTTCCTTAATTCCTCAAATTTTTCGTAATGACCTCAAACTCCAAATTAATAATCTTTATTTATTTTTCAATTTCCGGGATATTACATTAGTAATCGTTTTGTTGTAGGGAGAAAATTGATCTATGTTTTAAAAATCAAAGAAGGTTAGTGTTATTTTTAAAATTTTAAGGGTGGTGATGCTTTAAGAAAACATCAAGAATAGTTTGTAAAACTTATCATAAAAATTAATAACATTATTTAATCTCAATCTCTATATATGCCGATTATCCCAAAGAGATATTCATTAATCAGTAATTTTACACGAAGAAACTATAAAACCCCTATTTCCATAGTTTTTATGCAAAAAAAAAACTCAAAAAACTTGCAAACTCCTCTTTGAAAAAGTCTGTCAAGACTATACAATTAATAATATTGGAGATGATTTAACCAAACTACTTACCATTTGTGTAAATTTTAAGTACATGACAATAAGTAAAGATGTTGAACAGCATTATTTAACTTTTTATTTTCAGATTTATCTAAAATTATGCATTAATTACACTCTCATCCATATTTTTAAATTTATCAAAAAACCTATTAAATGCCAGATATACTTAGAATGTTAAATTAATATAAGTGAATTGAAATATCTTGTTGGCGTGTCACAATCACATTAAATAATAGTTGATAGTTGAAAGCTCGGTTACCATGTCATGCCAACCTTAGTTAATAAAATTTGAATAAAAACTACAAAAACAGAAAAGACTATTAATAATTATAATAATATAAATTAAAATATAATAACTAATTTAACATAAAATACAAAATTCAAAAAATAACCACATAATTGAACCGAGTGGTAACTTGGGCAGTAAGGCCGGCAATGATTAGCTTCAACCAACCCAAACCTAACGGTCCGGCCGTTTGATGTCAAAC
Organism: Diospyros kaki; assembly: GCA_036245055.1. Taxonomy (NCBI): domain Eukaryota; kingdom Viridiplantae; phylum Streptophyta; class Magnoliopsida; order Ericales; family Ebenaceae; genus Diospyros; species Diospyros kaki. The sequence continues at coordinate 39,728,640 of BSEG01000009.1, read as the reverse complement.
CCACCAATTATTATTGTTATTATCATCATTATTATTATGCAAACTTACTATATAAGTAAACTATCTTATTCTTTGATATAAAATGTAGTTAATCAAGTGTTTTTTAAAATATTTTATATATATTGTTTAAAAATAAAAATTAATTATTTTTGCTAGATTTCTTTTCCTCTAAATATTATTAATTCATTTAAAATTAATTTTATTGTTACTATATTAGGATTCATTTTATTTAACTTTTTATTTTAAAAATATAACCTACAATTGTAATTATTGTTTAGAGATATTATTTTCTCAGAGTTTTGATAGTTGAGTGAAACTTGAGGGGTAAATCACACTAAATGTTACAAAATTTTGGTGTCCTTTTTAATTTGATCACTAAACTTCAATTTCTTGTAAAGTGATAACAAAATTTTAAAATGTTTTATAATGTGGTTACTAAAGTGATTTTTTGATAGTTTTTATTCAAAATTACTGACGTAGCAATGATGTGACATTGATGTGGCGATGATGTGGCCATTGACATGTCAGTAATTTTGACGAGAAATTATTCAAAAATTACTTTAGTGACTATATTGTAAAATATTTTAAAATTTTGTCATCACTTTGCAAAAGATTGAAGTTTAGTGATCAAATTAAAAAGAACGTCAAAATTTTATGACCTTTGGTGTTATTTACGCAAAACTTGAGTAAGGAAATCGTCTTTAAGCTATCAAGGTGTTGCAAAAAAGAATGCTCACACAAATATTAAAATATTTAAGTTAGACTCCCATATTTAGAAAAGTTAATAAGATTTTTTTTTGGATAAAAATAATTTACTTTTATGGAATAAAAGTTTAACTATTTACAGAGAAGTTGGGGAATTATTAATAATCATCTTCGATATTTTGAGATCGAGTAGGATTTGAATTTATATGGATAAATCTTATCATTTCTTTAATTTTTAAAAGGATATTGAGATATGTCTACTTGATCTTTTGATTTTAAGAATACTTAGTGAAAACTCTTTTATAGATCCTATGACTCTTGAATCTTCTTTTGCAGGAATTTTCTCGATCTCTCTTGAGGACCCCTTTGGCCAATAAGATTTCTTGGAGCCTTCCCGTGGATTATGATTGAGTCAAAACTCTTAACTAAAAAAGATTTCCATTATTGTAATTATGAGCCAAAAAGTATGTGAAGGAGAAGAAGGAGCGAGAAAGCGTTCTCCTCTGTATTGCACGCAATCGCAAAGCCTCGTTTAGGCATTATTCCTTTTGGCTTGCTTGCCTTCCGGAGCTGCTAAAGCCGCCAATGCCAATGTGGCCGCCCCAGGTGCGTATGGCGCACCCCGGCGCACTTTACCCTGCTCCGGCCGATCCTCTCCGCTGAAAAGTCAGCACCGGATATCTGAGCCACTCGCTGTTTCTCTTTCCTCTCTTGTCACGTGCGATTATAACAAATTTTATTAAATCTTTGTAGTTTAAAAAATTAAATTAAATTAATTTATATTGGTTAAATAAGTTTGTGATTTAAAATTTTTTAAAAAAAATATTTCATATAACTTAAATCAAATCTTATTATTGATAAATCTAATCATAAAAGTTACTAACGTAAGATACCGATTAAGAGTTAATTAGACTTATTTTCATAAAACCTTACTATATTGCATATGTATCCTTCATATTTTAAAAATTATACCGACGAATAGATGTTACAAAATTTATATGTAAGGACAGAAGATATAAGGCCAAAGTCATATTTAAAAAAATTATATGTAAGGACAGAAGATATAAGGCCAAAGTCATATTTTTGTTTATATATTTTTATGTTTTTTTTTTGTGTAGCTATTAAATTTTTGTTGTTTCGATTATATTTTTAAATTAATTTAATATATGTATTTTGAATTTTTTAATGACAATCTAAACTTTTTGTTATTCTTATTATACTTCTGAATTTATATTTTTGAATTAATTTAATTTATTTACTTTCATGTGTAAAAAAATAAAGACATAAACAAGAAAGAGTAAATTAAGATGACAACATAGTCTTGAATGGACCAAACAAGGACCCATTCTAATTTATTAGTGAAATTATTATTATTCATATTTAAGGTAATCATAGTGCTAATCGTTAATCAATTCATATCTTTTTATTTTTAGATAAAATACAAAAATTACAATATTTTCATTAAGAAACAATGCTATAAGAATGAAACAACAATAATATTTTGTAAAATTAGAACTAAAAATAATTGAAATAGCTCATAATTGCATAAACTAACATTGTCATGTGATTTGGTACATTGGCTCTTTGAGAAAAGTATATGAATATTTAGACATCCAGGCCATGTGGTGGTTATAGGTAAGGGTGTCAAAATAGATAAATAGCTCGAGTTTAGATCGGGCCACTAATGAGTCGTGATTAGCTAAGGTTCAACTTTAGGTTAAGGACCCTCAACCCAAACTTGAATTTGTTAAGTAGATAGATTAACATGTTAAATACTTGTTAAGGTTAATTGTTGGGTTTAATATTGGCAATCTTTGGGAGATAACCTTGGCCTGCTAATGGCACCGCTCGTAATGTTTATAGAATTAAGTGGCTAACTTGGCTAATAGCTTAAGTTTGTTGGTTAAAATGGCACAACCACTAAAGACAAGACTCAGGAGAAAAGTAGGTCTCAAGTTCAAATCTTGAGAATAAGGACTGCGAACTGAAATACTAGTGATGAGCTCTGAGTGATTCTTGCAAAATGGCCAAAACACTTAATAAAAATCAAGGCACAATTGGGGACTAAAAATTAATGAACAACGTAAAACTAAAAATTATATTCATATTTTAAAATCAAGGCTCGGTTACTCTGAGTAATTGTTGGTGGATACTCTGAGTGTTTTTTGGATATATGAATCACTGTGATTGGAGACTAAAAATTAATTTTATGGTCAAAAAACTAAAAAACACGTTTTTGAAAAAACATTGTCGGCCACCATCCACGGAAGATTCTAACTATTGAAATCGACCATTAGATTTATTTTGACTCAGTGATTCACATACCAAAAAATCAAAAACATCTAATGGTTGGATTTTAGTAAATCTAGATTTTAATATAAAATAGAAATTGCTGAAAAACTTATCGAAGAAACCATCGACGTCAATGGGCGAGCACGATGGTGCAAATCAGAGGGAGTGAGAGATGTTGGGTTGGTGCCGAAGAAAGTCGTATTTGTCTCTAGCGAATCGACCATTCATCTTCGTCTTCGTCTCCAATGTGCATGTCAAAGACGAAGTTTGCGAGGTTAGTCGACCCTTTGTCTTCGTTTTCACCTCCAATCGATAAACTTGGAGGCGAGGGATAGTGGTGGTGATAGGAGATGTAAGATCGAAAGTGGTGGTTGGGGTGGCTAGGTTGAACTGAGAAAAAGAAGATGGAAGGGCGAGAAAAACTCAGAAGGTTGATTTTCTTTTATAATACACTCAAAACAATATTGTTTTGAAATTTCGATCGATTTGGTTAGTTCGATTAAATCGACAACGAAAATCGAACCAATAAAAACTAATTGAACTTTTTGCTAAAATTAACCAAACTGCTAATAAAAAATTTAATAACCGAATCAAACTAGTCAATTTGGTTCAAGTAGTTCGGTTAGACTGAACTAATGCACAACCCTACCATTAACTTGTTTTTTTATTTAAATATTTATTTGAATTTAAATATTAACTAAAAATTTAAAATAAAAATAAAATAAAATAATCTACAAATTACTAACTAAGCCATTAGTTTCACAATAGCACATCTATAATTCACGATGCAACTTAAAAAAATAATTAAAATATTAATAACAAATACATATAAATATATTTTTTATTAATAGGTCATAAATAGTTGATATTGATTTCTCGTTTTGTATCGACCCATTTAAACATGTTTTTTTATTGCGTTGGTTCTTAATTTTTTTGGGTTGCCCAAACACAACAAACTCTTATTGGATCAACTCAGAAACAATCCAAACCCACTAATTTCGTGTCAAGTTTAGGTTGAATCAATCAGTCAGGTGATCTATTGACAATTATAGTTGTACGTAAGTCTACTTTTCTCGAATTGCCCCACTTGATTTATTATTTCAAAATTTTAAGTTATTAAATATTTTTATTAATACAATAAAATTTTTTATCTTCAATTCTTTTTATTACTTTTGAAAAAGTTTTTCACAAGATTATGTAATATAATTTCTTAGATTGAATAATAATATACTAAATTACTTTTTAGAAATGACAAAAATCTATATTTGCATACATCCTTATAATTTATAAAATATAATATACCGAACTAAATAATAAATAATGATAAGAGTCACGACTGATCAGTTATATGATACCTCCTCATTAAAAGAGATTAAGAATATTATGTGTTATTATCTCTTAATATTATTCTTAAATAATATATTAAAACAGACAATGTGTTTGCTAAATTAATAAATTATTTCCTAAATATATTTATTTATAGTTGTGAGTTTCAAAAAATTTATATTTTTTTTATACCTGACCCATTGATGGTGTTAGAAGTTGATCCAACTTTACTTAGCGAAGACCATTAACCGCATTAATTATTAAAGTAAGTTAGCAATCGCCAGCTTCCTTTACATTTAAGTTGAAAGATACAAAGTTCTCTCTTTTTCCTCCCACCTCCCTCTGTGCTTGCTTTTCCGCCATAGAGGAGGAGAAGGGAAAGTGCTAAAGAAAAGCTAATTTTATGCCAGCAGCGTTTAAAATAATTTATAAATTTAATAAGCACTATTTAAATTTGACTCAGTCAATGTATTTTTTTTAGTTTGCTGTCAACTCACTCATTACGTGTCATCGAAACACTATTCATAAACACAGTTATAAAATGAGCTGATAGAATTAAAGAAATTTGTTATAAATGAGATGAAAGATAAAAATATGTGACAGATAATTGAGAATATTTAAAATTTACTACATTAATAGGCGAATAGGTAGTTCAATTATTTCATCGAAGTCTTGTCCATTAGAGCAGGATCAAGAGAGCCCACGAGGAGATAACGCAGCGTAGACGTAGGCTGGAAGGAAAAAAAAAATAAAAAACACGAAGGAAAAATGAAAGGGTTCTTTATCATCGAAATTTTACCGTTGGTGGGGACACGTGGCTCCTCCTCTAGCCACCTGTCTGCCTCAATGTCCTTGGATTCTCTCGCCCATTGTATTCCTTGTTTGTTTCCTCTGCTTATTGCATTTGCATTTTTAAGGCAAAGAATACAAACCCCTCTATCTCTCCCCCTCCCCCTCTCTCTCTCTAAATTCCCGTGCTTGATTTGCTCTGTTGAGGCTGAGGCAAAGGATCGATCCGTCCATCGCCGCTCTGTAATGGGTCTTTGCCCGAACTAGCAATGTCGTCAATTTCAGGCGGGTTTTTCGCCCTTTTAGTGTTGTTACTTTATTTTTCCGGCGAAGTAGAAAGCACCGAATTCGACTTCGGAACGTTAACGTTGAGCAGTTTGAAGCTCCTTGGCGACGCGCACCTCAACAACGGCAGCGTGAGGCTCACAACGGAGCTCCCCGTCCCCAACTCTGGTGCCGGCAGAGCTCTCTACTCCAAGCCCGTCAGATTCCTCAGGCCGGAGAGCCGCAACCCGGCGAGTTTCTCCACATTCTTCTCGTTCTCCGTCACGAATCTGAATCCCTCCTCGATTGGCGGCGGGCTGGCCTTCGTCATCTCGCCGGACGACACAGGCGTCGGGGATTCCGGCGGGTACCTCGGCCTGATGGACCCCAAGTCCGGCCCGAACGGTGTCGTTGCGGTCGAATTCGACACTCTGATGGACGTTGAGTTCAAAGACATTAACGGAAACCACGTGGGTCTGGATCTGAACTCGATGGTGTCGACTCAGGTCGCTGATTTGGATACCGCCGGAGTAGATCTCAAAAGCGGCGACCTGGTCAACTCGTGGATCGAGTACTCCGGGTCTACTCGGAAGCTCAACATCTCGGTGTCCTACTCGAATCTCAAGCCTAAAAGCCCAATCTTATCCATCACTCTCGATCTAGATCAATACGTCAGTGAGTTCATGTTCGTCGGGTTCTCCGGGTCGACTCAGGGCAGCACCGAGATTCACAGCATTGACTGGTGGAGTTTCAGCTCATCTTTCGAACCCAATTCGAAGTCCGAGTCATCAGCGCCGTTTTCTCAGCCGCCACCACCAACGGCTAATTTGATGAACCCAACGGATAATTCCGTCAACCCCCCGCCGCCGCCTTCGGATTCAAACACCACCATTTCCCACACCTCCGAGAAGAACAGTAAGTGCCGCAACCAGCTCTGCAAAGAAGGCCCCGGCGCCGTCGTCGGCGTCGTAACCGCCGGCGCTTTCTTTCTGGCCTTATTCGCTGTCGTTCTCATCTGGGTATACTCCAAAAAGTTCAAGCACGTGAAAAAGTCCGATTCTTTAGCGTCTGAAATCATCAAAATGCCGAAAGAATTCAGCTACAGGGATCTCAAATTGGCCACCAAATGCTTCAATTCAGCCCGAGTCATTGGCAACGGCGCCTTTGGCACAGTCTATAAAGGCATATTGCAGGAAACCGGCGACATTGTTGCCGTAAAAAGGTGCAGCCATAGCGGCCAAGGCCGAGCCGAATTCCTATCGGAATTATCCATAATCGGAAATCTAAGGCACAGAAATCTCGTCCGGCTTCAAGGCTGGTGTCATGAAAAAGGTGAAATTCTATTAGTTTACGATTTCATGCCCAATGGGAGTCTCGATAAAGCCTTATTCGAGTCAAGAATGCCATTGCCCTGGTCTCATAGGAGAAAAATTTTGGCCGGAGTGGCCTCGGCATTGGCGTATTTACATCAAGAATGTGAAAATCAAGTGATCCACAGAGATGTGAAAACCAGTAACATAATGCTGGACGAAGGGTTCAACGCCAAGCTGGGCGATTTCGGGTTGGCCCGGCAAATTGAGCACGACAAGTCGCCGGACGCCACGGTGGCCGCCGGCACAATGGGGTACCTGGCACCGGAGTACCTGCTGACCGGACGGGCCACCGAGAAAACCGACGTGTTCAGCTTCGGCGCGGTGGTCCTGGAGGTGGCAAGCGGGCGGCGGCCCATCGAGAAGCAAGCCAGTGGGGTTGGGAAAGTCGGCGTGGGGGCCAATTTGGTGGAGTGGGTGTGGAGCCTCCACCGTGAGGAGCGGCTGCTGGCCGCGGCGGACCCGAAGCTCGGCGGCGAGTTTGATGAGGCGGAGATGATGAAGGTTTTGTTGGTCGGCTTGGCTTGTTCCCACCCTGACCAGCTGGCTCGGCCCGCCATGAGAGCCGTGGTCCAGATGCTAGTCGGAGATTCCGAGGTCCCAATGGTGCCCCGAGCCAAGCCTTCCACGAGTTTCAGTACTTCCGATCTAATTCTCAGTTTGCAGGACAGCGTCTCTGATCTGAACGACATGGTCAACGTCTCCACCTCGTCTTCCGAAGAGGGGTTCAATGGCGGCGGCGGCGGCGGCGGCGGCATAGAACTCGTTTGATCCTGACCAACAAAAAAACTAAAGAAAGGGGAGACTTGTCCACTTTGTCACTTCTAGACAACAATTACAATTACTGACTAAAAGAGAATCTCGTGGCCTCTTGACCTGTGACAATGCGACGTGATATAGGAGATGGGGACGAAGTTTCACATTCATCTTTATTAATTTGGCGAGAAGGGTTAAGTAGGTATTTTTATATATATATACATAGCTCAAACTTGTTCCATGTAAAGGTTTTTCATCTTTTTGGATCGCAGTGGCCTCCAAAAGAAACAGTAATGGCCATGCGCCGGCTGGATCGTGGATCCAGAAGAGATCATAATCTTCTTTCATTATTAACTTATATATATATCTATATATATATATTACATTTTTTTGTTGCTACTAATATAATAAATATTGGATTTTGGCTGATTGGAATCATCCATCATCGGTTGTGGGTGTGATTGTTTTCGTCGGAAATGGTGGGAAGTCATTTTCGTGGGGAGAAGGAATTGCTTTTTTAGTTATGGGCGAGTGGTGCGGTGGAGGCCGTGGAGCAAACCCCATTAGTCAAAAAGCAGCCATGTAAGAGCTTGAGTAGAGGTTTGGTAAAGTATAGGACACAAAGAGTGCTCCTTTTTTTCATTCATTAAAATATTTTAAGTAATGGATAATCTTACTTTTCTTTTATATAAGATTGATTGTTGTTGTAGTCACTGCACGCATCAGTGCAAAATAAACTTATCAGAATGACGTTTATTAACAAATTTATGGGCACATCTTATCAATACGAGAGTACTCATAATCCATCTTGAAAATCTCTCTTTAATATGGCCACATGCCTCCTGCAAACATCTATGCATGACATTACTCTTACGAAGTATACACAACCCCCCCAAGGGCCGGCTTCATTTTTGCTGGTCCCCCAACATATTGGGACCTTCCAGTCTCATCTGTAATAAATAAGATAAAATTATATTAAAATAAGATTTAAATATTTTTTGGACTAAAATATGAAATTGTCAAGATAAGACAGAAATATTTCAAGATTTTTATCAAACTGTTTGTTAATTTTTTTGAAATGCACTGGAGGGCATATATGTCATTTTTCTTATTTATAAGAACCAAGATAAATTCATCCGGAGGAGGACAGATAAATTTATCCAGAGGAGAAGAGAGATAAATTTATCTAAAAAAATCTAGATAAAAAGTCGCGTGACTTTTTTTCAAGAATCGTTAGATAAATTTAACAAATACAATAAAAATCACTTTTGTTTGAAATATTTTTCATATTTTATTTTTTTTAATTTATATCTTGATTAATAAATATTATCAAAGAAAATTATAGTGGTGATATTTTTGTAGTTACGAATTATTTTAATTATTTTTATTTTGACATTTGAATTTAATAAATTGTACCGTTTAGATTGAAAAATCTTACCAAAATTGTGTGTATATTGCCATGTTAACGTGTAGTTGTTTTCCCCCTAAACCCAAAGGAATCCTTACGTTTTTGCTTTGCTCCAAAAGGTGTCATTTTTCTTCCGATAAAAGGCAGGCAAGAATGGCACAACCTTAATTGTTATTGTTGGGTTGGGTATCATTTTAATGCCTTTACGGATGAGGCTTTCCTTTGATGGCTGGCCGAACTCTCAAAGAAGTCTCGGCTATGAAAACACTTAGATACTGTGCCCATCGGACTTATTAAATGAGTCCATTGACTTTAAATCGTGCATTTATATTGAATTGTCAAAACAAATCACATGAGATGAGAGTCCCATTTAAGCTGTGATGACCCTCAACATTAACTATAATCTGCCGTAATTATCCATTAATTCCACTAAACATTCCCAAATTGCTCTCATAAATTCTCTATCTAAGTTTTATCTTTAATCCATAACAACTCTATTTAAGTTTTATCTTTAGATTCTCTTCTATTAAAAATTGTGAGACAGAACAGCAAGACCCCGCAAAAGAAGGTTTCACATGTTTTATTTTTGGATAATTTCATTATGCTAACAAAATCGAATTTTTTTCTTGTACATAAACAAGATAAATAAGAGAAAATACATTTGGTGGGTGGGTCCACTCTGAAATTGAAATTTTATTCTTAAAATCCCACTTTTAAGAAACAAAAGGACATTTTTTAAAATCTTTGTCTTACAAAATAAATATTTTATATTATTATAATTATGATTTAAAATTCAAATTTATCTAAAATCAAAATTTCTAATTTGACCTTGATTATGATTTTAAAATTAATTATGATTAGAACGTCAAATTTAATTGTGATCGGAATTTATCTCATTTCGAAAAATATTCTTTTAACTCATCTTCTGATCATGATATAATTTTTTGTGTACATTTACAGATGAGTTTAGATCTATAAATAAGTATTCAATACCCTAAAATTAGTGTAACTATATCACTATCATAGTACCAATATCATCATAATGATATTTTATTCTTTTTACTTATATTTTTTTTTCAATTTAAGTTTTTCATATTAAATTATGTGTTTGTTTATTTAATTAATAATTTAATTATAATTTATTTTCGATTCAAAATCATAACATATAAGGAAATAAAAATGTTACCAAGTTATCCTTAATTTCACAAACGGACACCCAAAAAATCAAATTACATAATCTTAGCTGTTTTAAAAAATTTAGGAGTGGGTAAGCAGGGGGGCCCTGGCAGGTAAGTCAGACCCTCTATGCTTTTGCCACTTCAGCTATCTCAACCTCTAAATGCACACATTTTCAGCTTCTTCTGCTTGTACGTTTCTGTATTAAGAAAAACAAAATTCCAAAACCTACTTGTATAGACTAGTCTCACTTAATTAATTTTTTAGATAATGTATATTTTTCATTTTTTATTTTTAAATAATTTATTCATTAATTAAATAGCTTAAAACAAGATATATTTATTATTAACTAATATAATTATTTAAAATTAGAAATAATATGTAACCATTGCCTAGCGTTACCTTTTGAAATAAATAATTTATATTTAGTTATTTATAATATTTAAAGTAGTAATTATATTATAACATCATAAACTCAATGTGCTTGTCATATAATTAAGTAAATGAAAATATCATTTATTACGTAAAAAATGGTAATTTACGGTCATTTTTTTTCTTCTCAAAATACAAGTCTACATAACGTCAAATTAAATAAATATAATATATATTTAAAACCAAAAGATTAAAATTGTCTGTTTCCTTTATAAGTTATATATATTGAGCTTTTAATTCAATGGAGAGGCCTCTTATTTTTTATTTATAACAATTGAACCTATTTTTTAAAGCAAAGATATTCTTCTCATACAATATATAATAAATAATTTGATAGAACATGAACAAGCAGAGCTGATCTGTTGCACGCCGGGGAAGGTGTCCACATGCTCTTCTGAGTTTGTTTGTGTCGTATAAATGTTGTATGTTCGAGAACTTAAGGGTGCGTTCTCTTTACATTTTAATTTTTAGTTTTAAATTTTGAATTTATTTTTAGTTTTCTATTTTTGTAGTTTGTTTTTAGAAAATTAAAAACGTGCTCTCTTTGTCATTTTGAAAAATTATTTTTCAAAATAGAAAATTAGAAAACGCGTTCTCTTTGAAATTTTGAAAATATTTTTTTAATAATATTTTATTCAATAAATTTGATTATTAAGTAAATTATAAATATTTAATGTTAATTTATTATTAAAAAATATATACATTTTAAAGTTAATGAATTTTAAAATATTTTTTTCAATTATAATAATAAAATATGAATAAATAAATAAATAAATATATTTTGAGTTTTGAGTTTATTTTGGATGAAAACACTCAAAATAACTTTTTATTATTTTGAGTTTTCTTTGTAAATTTTTTTTATTTTCAAAAATACATTTTCAAAAATAGTAAAGAGAACGCGTTTTCATTATTTTAGAAAATTAAAAACTAAAAATGACTTGAAAACAGTAAAGAGAATGCAACCTAAGATTTTACTATGAATAAGTAGATAATTGAACTAATACTCTTCATGACTATGGTGTAGTGGTAAAATACTTAAAGTTTTATATGAAATATTAGAATTTAAATTAATGTGACGAATTAGAAGACAAATTTATTATTAGAAGGTATCACTAATGTTGAAAGATAAATCTTACATAAACTACATTGAATATCTAATTTTAAATGTATATAAACTGTATTCACATTCAAATTTACTCAAAAAAAAATGTATCAAATAAAATGTTACCCACGTTGGAAAGTTAGTCAGTCGAAATTCGAATACTTATAATTAAAAATAAAATAAAATAAAGCACATTGGAATAATGGAAATGAACATGTGGCGCATTGGAATCCGGAAATAATGAACAACGTGAGATGGAAGACTTGCACCTGGCAGATGCTGCATTTCCCCAGTCCAAGTCTTTCTTTTGAAGTTGGTGAAAGGTTCATTGCACCAGCCACTAGCCACCAGCTCCCCAGCCCCCCATCATATCAATACAATCCCATGCACGCAACTCCAAGCAAAACAATACTGTGTAATTTGATATTATTATGACAAAACATGGATTGCTTAGGGAAGAAAACAAGTTTAATCACCTTCTTTCATGGGCCTCCCATGACCTACGTACCAACCATTTTGGACTCTCCCCAGGCTAGCTAGTTATTAGGCTAATTATAGAAATGAACAACTTTAGGTAATATTTGCTATATAAAAAGTTCAAATTCATGTTTTCAAATGACCATTTCGTGTGGAATAAGTTCACTTATTTTGTTAGCTGTTCGAGCCTAGTTTGCCCTAATTACTTACGTTTTATATTCATGCATGAAAGTCAATCCGTACTATTGTAATAGAATCATTAATTTTTTTTAGTTTTAAGTCTTATTCTCGAGTTCACTGTTCACACTTGTAATTTTCGTTCAAGTTTGACTTTGGTTGAGCCAATGCTTTAAAAGCAAAAATATCATTTTATTTTTTTCCAAGTGTCATTTTCATTTCTTACATTAATGGAGGGTGGGATGGGGGCACTTAATTGCTGGCATTCCATGTTTCATTCACAACGACAATGACTTTTGTTGGGCATCCATTTGGTACACCTTCCAGCACTATATATGTGTGTGTGTGTAGATTGGGTTTTGCAAACGCAAATTAAGCTTGCCTTTGGCTGGCACGCCATTTGGAGGCTTCCTATTTGTTTAATTGTGTCCATACATATCCTCGGCTTGAAGGAATATTGCATGATGAGATTGGTTCGTAAGATTTCAATGGAATGGGGACCATCGACCATCGGGTCCACGTGCACGCTGTACTATTATTAATGTCACGTGAATTGGATATATACAGGGGCGGATTCAGGAATTTAGATTGGAGATTAAAATTTTAAAAAGTTAATATAATAAAATTTTTATATAATTAAAAAATCAATACAATAAATTTTCATTAAACTTGAACTCGATGAGGTTTTGAAACAAAAAATTCATTTACAACAGAATCTACATCTATTGTAAGAGCAAGTTCTCTTTCAATGTAGAGAGTCATACAATCAGTAAGGAAGTCGTCATCCATTTTGTTACGAAGTGTTGTCTTCAAAAGTTTCATTGCTGAAAATATTCACTCAGTAGTTGTAGTAAAAATAGGTAATGTCAATACAAGACGAATCAATCTAGTTATCATAATGTATGTATCTGACCTTCCACTGTTGGTCAACTCCTGGCACAATTCAACAAGTGTAGATACTTGAAACCTTTAGTCAGCAATCACATCATGAACATAATACTTCAACTCATATTCTAAAGCACAAATATTTTGACTGCTAAAATCTTCAGGATAGAACTTTTTTGCAAGCGTACAAATATCATCACTATTAAATGATTCAAATGAATTTTTGGGATCCAAAACCGCACTGAGAGAAAGGAGTTCAACTGATTTATCATTAAAATGTATATTTAACTCCATCAATACAAAATCAATTGCTTCATTGAAAACATCAAAATGATAATGGTGCTCAATTGTAGTCTTATCCCTACAACGACCAATCATATATGAACAATCTAGATCCGGTATATCAATGTTGTGTCTTGAACAAAAATCTTTTACTTCTTGAAGAAACACTTCCCAACCTTCTTCTCTCAATTCTTGAAGGATAAGTTTCGCAGTAGAAACAAATCTCATAGCAGCCAAAATGTCTAGTGATTTTTTTTGAAGAGCTTGACAAAGAACATCAGTTATTCTCATAATTTTGTGCATTAAAAGCAAATTGAACACAAATTCAAACCATGCAAGGTGTCTATAAGCGCCACGGACTTCAGCTCGAGTACTTGCTTTTAAACAATGAACTTTAAGATATTCAAGCACCTTGCAAGTTGCAGAATACATGCCTATCATGCTTTTTACAGAATCATAATGGGAACTCCAACGTGTTGCTCCAGCACGTTGCAAATTACCTATTTGATTGGCTCCACATCCAGACTCACGCTCTCCAATACTCAACATATGCTCAACTTCTTTTCTTTGAGCATTTTGCAACTCACTAATGCGCTGAGTAGAAGAATTAATAATATTGATAACATTATCCAAATGAGAAAAGAATTCTCAAATAACACTGACATCCTTAGCTGCAGAAATCAATGCCAGTTGTAATCTATGTGCAAAGCAATGAACATAATATGCATATGGATAATCTCTAAGAAATAAAGCTTGAAGTCCATTCCAAGTACCACGCATATTATTAGCACCATCATATCCTTGACCTCTTATTTTGCTAAGTTGAAGGTCGTGTCAAGCAAGAATATCAGATATCTCATTTTTTAAGTTTAATGACGTGGTGTTACTAACGCTTTTGATTGCAAAAAAACGTTATGTCAAAATACCACAACTATTCACAAACCTCAAAATAATGGCCAATTGCTCTCGGTTATATTCATCTTTTGCTTCATCCACAAGAATACAAAAGCATTCATCTCCAACATCTTCACGAATCATCTGTCGTACTCTGTTAGCCATAATATGCAAAATATCCTTCTGAATATTTGGAGCAATGTACTGAGCATTTTTCGGAGCATTATCTAATACAACTTTATCAACTTCCATACTCAATTGTGCAAAAGTCTTAAGCATTTGAATAAAATTCCCATGGTTCAATGAAGAAGAAGATTCATCGTGACCTCTAAAGGCATAACCTTGAAGTGCTAGCAACCGGACAACCATAACTGAAGCCCTTAGGCGCAAGCGATTTTTTTGAGATTCCTCTTTTGTTTGTGAATGAATTACCCTTTCAATATGTTGAGACGGATTCATTAAATCTTCAACCATTCTCACACAATTCAAGTGGGGTGACGAAGGTGCAGAACCAACATGAGTAAGAAAAGCACATTTATTTCCTTGGTTAACCCTCTTCCAATTGTCAAATCCCACAGTAGCCAATGTCGAAATATTTGATGAATGACCATCATTCAGAAATAGAAAATAGTAGAAACAATATGCCTTGTCTTCTGAAGGTGAATATTCTAACCACCTAAATTGATTGAACCAATTTTTTTGAAAACTCCGACGTTGATTTCCAAAAGTGGTCTTCTTGTAATTCAAAAGTGATGGTTGATATGGCCCAGCTAGTAGATATGCCCGTCTAATCTCATCCCGTGCATTAATAGGATATTCACAAATTTGTTTTCTTTTTCCCGGATCCCATTCAATACAAGAAGACCATTGACATTCAGGATTTGAAGATGGAGAAGCTTCAATTTCAGGAGATAAACTTGAAGCGTCAATTTCAGGAGATAAACTTGAAGGAATTGGTGTAAATTCACTAGATTGATTTTGCACATTATGAGCTGAAGTACTTTCACTAGTATGTTTTTCCTTTCTTTGCAGAAGGTTGTTCCATTCTAAATTCTAAGATACACAAACAAAAAATAACACAATTCAATAATCAAACAATTAAAATATTTAACTCAAGATTTGAGGCAAATGCAAGGCCAATATAAATTATATAACAATTGTATTCCTAATTGAATGCAACAGTCAAAGAGAGAGGCAACTCCAAGCAAACACAAAATTAGCAAAAAAAACTCATAACTTGCTCAAAAAAGACAGCCAATCATTCAACAACAAATCAACTAATCAAACATAAATAAGTAAAAAAAATATGGCAAAAAATAAAAAAATTACCTATCAATCGAGCAGGGGCAGCAAGAGCAAGCAAGGGGGAGGCCGAGAGGCAGAGGCCCCAAAACAAAGGGCGAGAGGCGAGACCCGAGACGCGAGTCGAGAGGCAGCGTCGCACTCGCACGACTCACAAGCTGCAAGCAGCAGCTAGGACCGGCCGACGAGAGCGAAAGCGAGAGGGGTCGAGGCTTCGAGCAAGAACAAAGAGAAAAGGGCAAGGGGCCGAGGGCGAGCGAGAGTAAGAGAGGCAGAGAGCGAGGGCGAGAGAGAGCAAGAGGAGCCGAGGGCGAGCGCGAGCAAAAGCGAGGCAGAGAGCGAGAGCGAGGGCGAGCGAGATGCAGAGAGCGAGGAGCCAAGGGCGAGCGCGAGCAAGAGAAAGGCAGAGAGCGAGGGCTTAGGGCTAGCACGAGCGGATACCGGCGGACGAGAAAGAGAGAGCAGAGAGCGAGAGTGAGGTCAAGAGTCGAGAGAGGAAGCGTGGGGAAGAGAAGGGTTTCAGCAGGCAAGTGGGCTGGGTCGGGTGGGCTGGGGTGAATTTGGGGTGGGCTGGGTCGAATTTGGGGTGGGCTGGGGCGAAAAAATCCGAAATTATAACCTGTTAATTTTTTTTTTCTTGTGGGCTGCCCTGGGCTTTAGCCCAGGGCAGCTCACACTTAAATCCGCCCCTGGATATATATATCCACTAAAATGGGCACGATGAAGTTATATTGACATCCATTTGCTACATAGTCATGTTGTTCAAGTTAAAGAATGTAGGGACAACTTATTAATGGTTGATGAAAGTGTTTGTGGAGTTAATAGGTCAAAATATCAAGGTATATGTGGACGATATGGTGGCCAAGATGTTGGAAGGAAGAAGCCACTACTTGGACCTAGAAGAGGTTTTCGAACAACTCCACACGATTGAGTACAATAAATGTCTCCCAGCTGGTGACAAATCAGCAGGTAAGAGGCAAGTTCCAAATGAAAGATCCCCAACTCGATTGATATCTCAACAAAGTCAAAACCCTGGCTGAGGCATTCGAATCCTTCGATATCAGGTACATTCCAAGGGAGTAGAGCTTAAGAGCAGGCCTACTTTCCAAGCTCACCAGCACCAAGGGCCCAGAAAACAACCGATCTATCATACAAGAAATTAATCGATCTATCAAGGGTGTAGGTACCGATCAGTCTACCTACATCATGTCAGAAGTGCACAAAGGACTTTGTGAGAGTCATTTAGGAGGTCAGTCCTTGGCAGCAAAAATCTTGCTGGCTGGCTACTACTGGCCGACCATGAGGAATGATTGCCTAGGCTACGTAAAGAAATGCGAAAAGTGCTAGAAATTCACGAATGCACACCACTTTCCACCAGAAGAGTTAAACAACCTCAGCACCTCATAGTCTTTCTACAAGTGGGGGATAGACTTGTTCGGGCCCTTTTCGATTGCCCACAGATAGCTCAAGTTCATCATCGTGGCCATTGACTACTTTAAATGGATCGAAGCCGAGCCTCTAACCACTATCACAGCTGAAAAGGTCAAAAAATTTGTTTGGAAGAATGTCATTTGTAGGTACGGCCTCCCTGAAACACTTATCTTGGATAACAACACTCAGTTTACCAACAAAAAACTCCAAGAATTCTATAAAGAACTCATCATCTGCCAGGTCTTCACCTTAGTCAAACATCCCTAAACAAACGGACAAGCTGAAACCGCTAATAGGATAATCCTTGTCGGGCTCAAAAGATGGCCCGACCAAGCTAAGAGAGCATGGGCAGAGGAGCTCTCAATGGTATTATGGTCATATCACACTATGGCACAGTTCTCGATGATGGAAACCCATTTAGGCTCACCTATGGATCTGAAGCTATGATTCAAATGGAGGTTGGAGAATCGAGCCCATGAAGACATCATTTCCAAGAGAGTACTAACGAGGCTGACCGAAGAGCCAACCTCGACCTTATCCAAGAGGTCCATGACATGGCACACATCCGTGAACAAACGACTAAATAGAGAGCTACCCAAAAATACAACATGACGGTCACACCCTGAAGCTTTCAAGAAAGAAACTTGGTCCTAAGAATGATCGAAATAGTAAGAAAACAACCCGGAGAAGGGAAGCTCAATGCTAACTAGAAGGGCCCCTACCGAGTTGCCCGCAACCTCGACAATAGAGCTTGCCACCTAGTCGATTTCTCAAGGCAACCCCTACCAAGAGCATGGAATGTAACTAGCCTAAGGAAATACTTCAGCTAAGTGATAATCACCTCAGATTCGTTTGATGTATTGTTTTATGACTATTTCATTTATTCCATTCTGGTCTTTGTCATGTCTACATTTACGTCGTCATGGGCTTAAGCCCGATTTTGTGTATTCGCTTCATTACAGTCTTCATTACTTTCGTATTTATGCTGCCATGGGCTTTATTGTGCGATGTATCATTCGACTATACCTTAATGTATTACACAACCTATGAATAAAATCAAAGGAAATTCAGGAAACTTGCTCGTCTTTTCTTATTCCAATATGATAATGAATATCCTGAGTTTGTCCTAGTCTTTTAGCCGACGCATTAAACCAAACAAGCTCGGTCAGTCCACACTCTGAGCTCGAGTCAATCTTGGTGTGTGGACCACAGGTTATCCAGATTTCCTAAGCCATGTGCTGGATTAGACAAGCTCGGTCAATCCACACTCTAAGCCCAGTTCAATCCCAAAGTCTAGACCTCAGGTCATCCCAATTTCCTAAGTCGTGCCCTAGATCAGACAGACTCAGTCAGTCCACACTTTGAACCAGGGTTAATCCCGACGTTGGATCTCGAGTCATCTCGATCTCTTAAGCCATGCCCTAGATCAGACAGGCTCGATTAGTCCACACTCTAAGCTTGGGTCAATCCCAGCATGTGGACCTCGGGTCATTCCAATCTCCTAAGCCATGCCCTAGATCAGACAGGCTTGATCAGTCTATACTCTAAACCCAAGTCAATCTTGACGTGTGAACCTCGAGTATATGCAATATAAAGATAAACTCAGCAATATTGCAGAAGCAAACGCGCACGCCCAACCTTGTGTTGGAAATAAAAAATAGTGAAGTTGGAAACAAAACAAGTTATGGACAACAAAACTGACAAAAAACTAAACACTAAACAGTACAGGTAAACAAAATTCCTTATTATATTTGAAGTTAAAGTTCATATTACAAAGGAAAAACGAAAGAAAGAGTACAATAAGACTAAGGCCCAGAAGGTCCGGGGACACACCCAGTCATGGCCTCAACAACTGTCACTGAGACGAGGTCGACAATAGCAAGGTCCATCGTCTGATTGGAAACCCCCTTAGCCTGATTCTCCATGACCTCTGCCATCTCTGCTAGAGCCTTGGATTGGCCAATTTGGTCAGCAACAGTTGGATTCACAAGTTGACCATCCATAATCTCCTTAAATGGGTTAAAAGCGGAAAAGTCGACCCTGGGGAAAAGCAATCGAGCATGGGATAAGGCCTTTTCGTATCCTGCCACGAATTGGTCGGTAGCCTCGTCCAGTAAGCTCTTGACCTTGGACTGTGCCTTGACAATCTCGTCCTTCATTTGGACGACCTCGAGCTTCGCTTGATCGGCCTCGAAGAGAGAATTCACCAGCTCGATTTTTAGCTTTCCCCTCTCCTCATTTAGCTTCAGTTGGTCCCACTCCCGTTCCTCGATTTCCTTCTGACCCATAAGCTTATCGCAAAGCCAATTCAGCTTCAAGGTCGCTGACTCTTCTTTGTCTGCTCACTTTTGTAGCTGTGCCTTTTTCGTAGCCAGTTCCCCCTATATTCAGTTAACAACCTCTTCTTTGTGGGCCCGCTTGACACTCTATTGCTGGGCTTGGGACTCCACCTCTATTGATTGACAAGCGCTCAAAAGGAAGAGGGCTTGTTGTAATACTCGAGAATTTCTAAAGGACTTAAGAGTAAATTATCTTGGGGCAAAAATAGAATTTACAGATAAATTGAGGTTATAAGGTAATTTCTTACAATTATGAATGACCGAATCCACTGCAAGGAGTGCCCTGGAGCTGATACGTCCAAAGAAAATGAGATGGTGTTAACGAACATTTTCAGGCATGATTTATGACATCGAAAGAAATTGGATCAGAAACGATTTTCGGTATAGCTAAAATACAACTATAATTTAGGTTGAAAATTTGAATTTTCGTAGGAGACTTCCGAAAAATCAACAGAACCCCAAGGAGGTTCATATTTAGTATGTAGAACAATCTTTCAGTAGTTTTGAGAAGAAAGGAAAGGGTTTACGATCAAAACGTAAATTCGATCCTAAGTGTAATTTCTTAATTTTGTCGGAGGAAGGTCGAAATGATGTTTTTCTAAAATCTTCGGGGATGCAATGAAAAGTATAGAACTTGTAGGTCGTAATAGCACTATTGGAAAGCTCAGGGGCTTCAAGAAAAGGACTAAAGGGCAAAATAGAAATAAGCTGGGGTCAAAGTGTAATTTTTCAAAATTTCACAAAGAGAAATCTGCCATGGCCGACCAAGCTTCCACCACCACCTCCTATCACCAAATTCGATGGTGAAAGACTCAAGGAAAGTGGCCTAGGATGCTCTTGGGTCGAACATAAGCCGACATTGGTCACGAGGGTGACCAATTTTGCATGATTTCTAGCCGTTTCTTGGCCTGAATTTTGATGCGTTGAATCCATGTTTGGTGGTATTTTTGGACCAATCTAGGGTAGGTAGAAGCCTCAGGGAGGTTGGATTGACTAGCCATGAGCATCTGAAGGTTCGAAATCGCCTATAAATAAAGGTTTTTAAAGATGGTCGAGAGAAGACAAAACTTAAACTCTTAGATCCGAGATTTCGAGGAAAAATTAAGGGAAGCAGATAAGGGGCTTTCTTTTCCTATCTCTAGAGGATCATTTTTGAAAAAATTGAGAAATTTTCATTGAGAGATGAGGAAAAATGGGCTTCGCCAGAAAATGGGTTTGAGCAATCAAAAAATAGCTTTGATCAAGGCGTTTGAAGCTATAATCCTGTAGAGGATGAAGAGATGAAGGCGTAGATTCAAACGGGAGGCAAAACAGAGCTCAAACGAAGGAGATGTCGCTAAAAAATCAGAGCTGTTCGGAATCTCACCAAGGAAGGAAACCGGCGCGTGCAATGCACAAGCCAGCCAAGCCCATGAGTGGGGGCGCATGGAAGAACAAAATGGGGCACGTGGGGGCGCATCCCTTGGTAAAAAAATACAAAAAAATCAAGAAAAATAAAATAAATGGGGTTTGTGTTCAAAGTTTTGGTGTTTGTCTTTCCAGTTTCTTGATTTTCGCAATGACCTGCCTCGTTTTGCATGAAAATGAAGGTTCGGGGAAAGTTCTGAAATTTTCTTTTGAAGTTCTTAGAATATTATGAATTGTTGCGGAAAAAGATTTTAGAAATTAGTTAAGAAAGTATTTTTTTGGAATTTTAGAGAGGAAATAGGAGAAAAATGAAGGAAAATATGAAGAAATTGAAGTATTGATATATTCTGTGAATAAATATGATTTATAGGATTTTTGTGCTCGAGGTTGAGTGATTTGTGCAATTTTTTAGAGTTACAATGAAAATTGAGGTCAAGCACACAAATCGAGAGGATGCATATTTTTCAAGGTATTCCGAACTTCATGCTAAAAGTGAGTAGTTTTGTCCCAAGAACTTATATATGACATGATTGCTTATATTATGTATAATATTTATGAAAGTTATAATCATTTTATCATATTTACTCGTATACTATTATATGGAAAGTCGTGATTTTTACATGACACGATATTGTTGGCATATTGATACTTATGTATGGGATTGAGATATCGCTTTAATAGTGTAGCCGTAATTTCTTAAGGGCAATTGATGGAACAACATTAGGATTATCTTGAAACCAGGTTGGGATTCACTATAAGAAAAATCAGTTTTAGTGACGGATAAACATAAAATCCGTCACTAAATTTTTCTGTGATGGGTTCAGTGACGGGGTAAAATCCGTCACTAAAAGGGGTGTGACAGAATTTTAGTGACGGGGTAAGTGCTACCCGTCGCAGATCTGTGACGGGATAACAATTCCGTCACAGATCTGTGACGGGCTCTATCCGTCACAAACATTCTTAAAATAAAAAAAATAATTAAAACGAACAATCTGTGATGGGTAGTTACCCCGTCACAGATCTGTGACGGGAGTACCCGTCACAAATATTCTTAAATATAAAAAAAATAATATTAAATAAATAATTTTATTTAAAAATAATAAAATTAATATGATCAATCTGCGACGGGACAGCCCATCGCAGATATTTTTTAAATAAAAAAATAATTTTGAAAAAAATTATTAAATTAATATTAATATTTTAAATCAATAATATATTTTTAATTTCAAAAAATATATTTTTAATTTTTAAATTTATAAAATTAAAATTTATATTTATTAAAATTAAAATTAAAATTAATATTTTCTTTTATAAGAATAAAAAAATTTAAAATAACAAGATTTTTTTATTGTATTTTATTTTTAATATTGCATTTCTTATATATTTTAATTTAAATATTTATCTAATTAATTTCTCATATTATTTTTCAGTTTTAGTATTTTATTTTAAATAATAATTTTAATCTATACCTTTTTAATTTTAAAAATAATTATCTAATTTATTTCATATGTTAGTTTTAAAATTTTTAATTAAAATTTTATTTATTATTTATTATTTTTTATATTTTTAATAGAATTCTTTTATATTTTTAATAGAATTTTTTTAATTTTTTAATGTATACACTTAAATATTTTCTTATGACAATAAAATATATGCTTTCTTAAATAGTAAGTTTATTTTTAGTATATAATTTTTTACGTATTTTATTTAAAATTACAATATTTTTCATTAAAAATATATCTAAACTTAAAAATAAAACAATAAAAATTATTTACACATGCACGGGTTTCCTAGTCCAATTATTACATATCAAAATAACTAAATAATTAATTAGTTGTAGTTTAATTATTTAATTATAGTTATTTACATTTTAATTTTTAAGCATTACAAATAATATAAACAATTAAACTAAAACTAAACTAATTAATATAAAAATAAACTTCTAAACTAACACAAAAATAAAATAACTACAACTAAACTAACACAAAAATAAAATAATTACAACTAAACTAACACAAATAAATTATAATTAAACTAACAGAATATAATTAAAACTAAAACAAAATAAAAAACATAAAATACTAACCTTGAGAGCACCGAAGATAACTGAAGAAGAAGAGGAACCAAGGAGACTGTGAAGAAGAAGAAGAATTGAGACAGTGAGAGAAAGGGAGGGGGCGTTCAAAGGTGTGGAGAGGGGGAAGAGGGAAAGAAGGGTTTTTTAAAGGGAAGACTGCAACGGGACATGTCAGTCCCGTCGTAGAACTGCGACCGGACTGACATGTCCCGTCGCAATTCTGCGATGGGTTGTCAGTCCCCGTCGCAGTTCTGCGACAGGACGTCAGTCCCGTCGCAGAACTGCGACAAAACATCAATCCCGTCGCAGTTCTGCGATGGGACACCTCGCTCCCGTCGCTGATTTGCGACGGGAGATTATTTTTGTCACTATTTTGTGACGGGATACACCATCCCGTCACTGATTTGAGACGAAAATAGATATCCCGTCACAAAATTGTGACGGTAATTTCAGACCGTCACTAAACCACTTTAGTGACGGCTTTCCATCACTAAACCCGTCACAAATTAGTGACGGGAGCATCCCTGTCACAAAACCCGTCACTAAAACTGATTTTTCTTGTAGTGATTCTACCTAGGGTTCCATGTCGAGCTGATAAGCCAAGGAAGTTACACTAGGACATATGATTATTCATGTTATTGTATTATGTATTCATGTATCATGTTTCTAGATCCTCACTAAGATTAATTTTCTAATTGAGTTATTTCCTTGAAACATTCAAACGTTTCAAATAAGACTTGCAGCTTAGCTAAGAAAGTGATTGAGAGATAACGACACATGATGACGTGTCTCATGGATTTGGCAAGATGATCCTGATATTTGCTTCTTCAGGAAGACTCAGATATGTCTTTAGCTATGTTCTGTTGAGGATTAATTTTGTTAAATATAAGTATGGCTCAATGTATACTTGAGGTATTTAGTTGTTATCTCTTGATGATGAGTCTCCATGTATTTAAGTATTTGAAGATGTAATGGTACAGATTCTTATATGATTAAAGTGAATTCGATTATGTACCATATCAAGTTTTCGATTATTGCTTCCGTATTTATGATGATTACCTGTCTTAGCTTATCGATTGCTATTTTGGTATGCTGAGAAGGTAAAACGAGATTGTCAAGGAATGATTTATATTGAGTTTATGTTGGAAAAAAAAATATACCCCGAAATTTCTAAGTTATTTAACGCTCGGGAAAAGCAAAACGTTACACTTGCAGCTCGGCTCAACGATAGAGCCCTGTCTGGCCCATATCCAACATCTCCTGGCAGTCGATAGGGTCGGACATGTGTTCTTCGATAAACATCTCAGGGCGGAACTATTTGTTCCATAGACTCCCCAGGTGTTGTCCATTAGCAGAACTAGAAGCGTTGGACGACCTCGGCTCCCCCTTCCCAAACAACTCTTTTCATTTTTCGTACCAGCTGACCCATCTCGGCATCAACTGACTCTTCGATCTGAGAGGGGGCGAGAGACTTGGTTTTGGCGGCTTTGGGGACAGCTTGAGAAGTCGGTGTAGAACCCTTAGTCGGGCCCAAGACCACCTTGGCAGGGGTCTTCTTGATGGCCCTGGAGATGGAGGTCTCATGAACAATCCTACTAGCCAAGGGCGAGCAAGTGTTTGCTGCCTCGTTTTTCTTTTTCTCCAAGCATCTCCTAACCTCCTTAGGTGACATTTTTGGAGTCGTAAAGCCTAAAATAGGAAGCAGATAGTATGAATAACAGTAGACAGTAGCCAGGAAAGAGAAAGATAGAGCATATGCTTACACATATACTCGGCCAAGCCTTCTTGGTCATTGTAACACCCCGTTTTCTCGG
This sequence comes from Diospyros kaki, assembly GCA_036245055.1. Classification (NCBI taxonomy): domain Eukaryota; kingdom Viridiplantae; phylum Streptophyta; class Magnoliopsida; order Ericales; family Ebenaceae; genus Diospyros; species Diospyros kaki. The sequence continues at coordinate 39,703,935 of BSEG01000009.1, read as the reverse complement.
GCGCGTTATAACTTCGGACAATTCTGGGACGACAATTTTTTTTTCTTTCAACTCATACTAAGTCGTATCATTTCCCGCATCCGTCCCAAAATTTCCCTACATTACTTTATCTTGAAAGAGAGAGAACCATTATATACATACCTCAAATGCGGAAGCTAGAATCGAACTTGATATCTTACCTTAACATTAAATCATAAATCAATTCTTTACATCATCGTTTCTCGAACTTAATCCTCAATACAAGACTATTCATCAATGACTTAAGACATAACATAAGTTCTCAACATAACTTTAATACATAACATACATTCTCATCTAACATTAATCCTAACTAGGGTTTATACATCGGCATAATCCTTAAGGTTACATCATCATCCTTAACGTTAATCATCAATCATATCTTACATCATGGACTTTCAAATCGTTCAGATTTCAAAGTAGCAGGACTTAAACACATGGGCTACATCACATTCATTCATTTCATCGTTCATTCATCATGCACTTAGCTAAGTGCCATTTCGTGCCTCATTCATCCTCGTACCTGCTACAATCTCCATCTGGAACGTTTGAATGTTTCAGGGGCAAAGCCCAATTAGATAATGAACCATCTAAGTAAGAGTATAAAAAATCATTTTCGTGCATGAATGCAAAATGTCTTTTCCTTTCATTTCGGTTTGAGCCGACCGTTCCTTATGCTACTTTCTATTTTTACAGCCTCCTTCCCAGGCCGAGGTGTATGGGTGCACCCTTGGAAAAGCAGCGGCCCCGGCCCGTACTCTCAAACCCTTATGCGGATGCATGATCAATAATTTCATCGTGAACGCATGCACATTTCATCATCAATACATGTAAATGCAATTTACATGACATATTCATATCAAGACATGACAACATGATAAAACCGCTTACATAAAATTGGGTTTTGAAAAAAACAACTTACAAACCAAGTCTTTCATAAAACTAAATTCAGTTGAGAAATATCACTTACCAACAAAGCATTTTCCATAAATCCAAATTCATTTGGGTAGTACTACTTACCTCATTCGCATTCTCACAACATCTCGATTCTCATGCCAGGCTTCTAACGAACTCAATTCGACTCCTCAACATACCCTGGCCACCATGTTCGTTCAATGGTATCAATAATCTATTTTCCATAATTTCCTTATAACTTCCCTCTATTTTTCTTATTTTTTTCTCACTAATTAATTCTTCATTAAATAATTTCTAAATAATAATTCCTCAATAATTCAAACTAATTATTCCTCAATAATTCCTTAAACATTCTTCTCAATAAATAATTCATAAGTAAATAATTCCTAAATAAATAATAAATAATTTCTAATAATAAATAATCCCTAAATAATCTAAACTAAGCATTACTCAATTATATTCCTCAAATTATTTCTCAATAGCAATTCCTAAAATAATTATCTCAATTTACTAAAATTTCTAGGGACTTTTGATTACCTTAACTTAGTCTCCCGGGCTGCCTCGGTATGCGTGCCCTGACCTCGAAAGGCGTGTCTGACCTCGATTGCCGCGCAAATCCTTGATTCTCGCTTACTACCTTGATTCTTGCACATTACCTCGCTTCCCGTGCATTTACCTCAATTTTTGCGCATTGCCTCGATTTTCGTACGTCACCTCGAAATACGTGCTTGAACCATTTTTTTTTCCGCCAAAGTCTCCGGAATATTAATACGACTCCATTTCCTATTTTTTTAGGATTTTTCAATCATTTCCTCTCATTTTTCTAATTTCTTTTCCTATTTTTTCTTTTCTTTCTTTTTCTTTCTTTTCCTTTCTTTTCTTATTTTTTCTTTTCCTCTCCTACTATTCACCTTCTCTTTCCCGCGGACAGCCTGCAACTGCCAGCTTCACCATGCGATTTCTTCTTCTTCTTCTCATTCTTTCTTTCTTTTCATTTCTTTCTTTTCTTTCCTTCTCCTCTTCTTTTTCTTCTTCTTCTTCTTCTTCTTCTTCTTCACCAAACCCCTGCGCACAGCACCCGCCGCTGCCTCCACGCATTCTAGCACCAACGGACGCCTCCAGCCATCACCTTTCAGCCACTGTGGCCACCGCAGCTCCGCTTGCTGTCGACCTCGTCGTGGCCGTTTCTGGCCGCGTCGTGCGGCCTACTGCTCGCGACCATGGTCGTTGAGCTCGCGGCCTTGCTGCTTGCGGCTATGGCCGCAAGCGACCCCATCTTCTCTCCCTTACTCTCTTTCTCAGCTTCTTTCAATCCCTTTCTCTCGATCTCATTCAACCGAGCCCCCTGCTTCGCGGACTCTCTGCCATGGCCGATCTAGTCGTCCCTCCCCCTATCACTTACTCGCTCCATATCTCTTTCTATCTCTCTCCATATATACATAAACAGAAGCTTGGGCGCCACTCCAGCAAGCCACGCGCACGCGACAAGCCTCTCAAATTCTCTGCAATCCTCACAACCCAAGGCTCCAATTTGAAGACAATGATGCCTCCCATGCGCAGAGACACCCCTCATGCGAGCACACATATCTACATATATATATATTATATAATTTACACTATTATAATTATAGATAAATACACATTTAATTCCCTATTTTATCCTTAATGCACTTGAGAAATATCTTAAATTGCAAATGCACCCCTAACGCCTAAATTAATTTCCATTAAGATGCTTAAATTCAAAATTAATAACATCGGGTTTTGCTTCACAAGGACGATTTCGCCCTCGGATCCTCACCGGGCCATTGATTCGTCCTGAAATCGCCTAAGAGTTGATTGTTACGAAAAATCGGAGCCTCCTTAGAGTTTCGTTGAATTTTCGGACGTCCCTTATGAAAGCTCGGTAATTCAGCCTGATTCGAAGCTATATATTTAGCTGTACCGAAAACTATCTCAATTCCAATTTCTTTTACTTCCATAAATCCTATCTCGGAACGCTCATCGAGACCATGCCAATTTCCATAGCCAATTACACTCCGGAGCATTCCCTCCAGTCGATTCGGCAATTTATTTTTTGCTATCTAGCTAATTTTTGGTATTCTAATCTCACTTAAATGACGTGACAACCTTACGCCGAAACGGGATATTACATTCTTCCCTCCTTACAAAAATTTTGTCCTCGAAATTTGCCACATTCCAAATCTCTGAAATCCCGTCCTCGAAATCAACACTTGGCAGATCAAATGACTAGGGGAAAAATATATCCTATTATCTTAACCTGCATAATCCTGGTATAGCTCCTTACAAGTGATCTCATTACTAGGAAAACTATACCATCTACAACCTTCTCTTAATCACAAGACTTCTAGCATGCATATCCTATCCAAACTTTAAAATGCCATTGCGTATAAAATCAGAACTCTTAGGCTGACTACGCTCATCAATCCCTAGACAAGCGCACTCATTAACTATGCACACCTTTCGAATTTCTCTTTCAAAAATCATAACCACATAACTCAATCCTTAGCCACAAGTTTCAACTTGAGCTCCCATCCAAGTCGACACACACATCATTATAAAAAGCCCACGGTTCTCATATCCACATCCTCAATTTTCAATTTACTAAATTATCTAATCTATATCCTTATACATATCACTTCTTCATTACCAATTTCTCACGACGTTAATTCTCTTGTACTTATCAATCAGGCTTTGATAATCTTCCAACCTTAACACAAAAGCCCTTGCTCTCGATACATCTTAACTTTTATCAAATCGAGTCCTCAAAGAGATATTCTTAGGACATCAAACTATTTCATGTATCCTTGATCCTCAAACAACACATATCTTATCATCACTAGGTTGTTTCATAGACTTCCAAACTGCCACAACAAGTCAATGGTCCTATTACCTTAGCAATCACATGTCCTCGAATGATTTTTATCCTCAAAACTAGCTATGCCTCACCTTAAGTCATCACAAACTTAATCATTGCTTGATCTTTTCTTGCTAAATTATTGTTTCCTCATTCTCGTAGGTAGTCATCACCCGATATAACCTCAAGTTTCTGACAATTGACCACAATCATTTTCTAATCATGTCGTATAACTATTTCCTCAAGGAAATCTTTACAATTATTAATAAATTCTATCTATCTCCAACTTTTTATTTCACAATTTAACTTTTACTATCAATTGAAACCTATCGTTGTCTTCCAAATCTAGCAATACTAATATCCTTACATCGTTTGCTCATAACACTTGATAGTTAGTCGCCAAACTAATATCTATTTGTCCATATACTCATAACTTAAATAAATCCTCGCTATTTCAAAGTGATCCTTAATAACACTTTATATCATTATATTAACCATTTGATCCTCAAATTTCTTGAATTTATCCTCGAGTAATAATGTTTCATGCCAACCGACTTTAATCATGCTCGATCCTTAAGGCACCACCTCATGCCAATCATACTTTACCAAAAAAAAAAATCATATGATTACTTTTCTCGCATTTGACCATCGGCTCTTTTGACATCCAGTCAATCATAGCACAGGTTCACTTTCTCACTCGCAATCTCTAGATTTGCTCCTCGACTGTAATGTCCACTTGCCTTGGTAATAGTGCTATCAACTTTATCCGTATTATTCTAGCCTCTTAATCCACACAATTTGTGACGTCATTATCATCCACTCAAAATCTCAGATCCATTTAACCTCAAGCATCACAATGAAGATCTACTTATCTCTCATCTAGTGTCACACATGACCTTAAAATTACATCAAGGGTTTACTTTACTTCTCGATCACCATTACATGAACGGTGACTTAGCTTACTATTGTTATGGCTAATACACGACCAATCTTTTTCTTTTCCAGTCCTAACTTAAGAGCTAGATCATTTTGATTGACCTTTATCCATGTCTTGCCACTTATCCTCGATCAAGCCACACATAGCTCAGCATCCAATAATTTCAAGCCATCATTGGTAATTCTAGACTCATCATTTAAGAAATAGTCCAAATAAATCTTTCGAGAACACGTCCTAGCATTTCTCTTGCTACCTCAACTTTCTCACAGCTTTCATTGACCGCATGCGCCTGGACCACATGTCCACAGGTTTCTTATTTCCATAATTTGCCAACATCACTTTAATGAGTGTCCAACTACACATCTTTCAATTTTTCCACTAGGGCTATCTTAGACAAATCGTTTAGCCCAACAGGAGTTCCATTCTTTATAATAAAAATTCTAAATCTCCAATAAATTTAGGTCTGCAGCTTCTCCTACTACGAACCGACATCCTGGCACATCTGCCATTACCTGACTCTCTTAAGCACGTCGAAAGAATCACACAATCATCAACACAACAATCCATAAATGTCCCATCAATTAGAGCGGGTAGATATTATGTCACCCATGATACTCTGATCCTTGCTGGATCATAGCTTTCACAGCTCAAGGGATTCAATCTCTATTTTCTTAACGACATTACCCAAAGACCTTCCAGATCTTTTCTTGAAAAACTTTAAGACTACTCACAAATCCTTACATTCTCAATCCTTAGGGAAATTCCCCAAAAATCCCAATCGATTTATCTCTGAAGTCCTCAAATCAGATCGTGGTATCTGGTTCTAATCATTTTCTATAAATACCTGAACCTCAAATCTTCCAAGGACTCTTTACCGAATGATACTTTAAACCTTAAATAACAATTCAAGTCCCCATGCCGATGCACAAGGCATAGCTTATTCACAAGTCTTTTCTCACGGACGTTCAGTTCTTCAAGCTTACTTAGCACACGAAATCGTAGGCACAACCTCCGTTGACTAGGTTTCTTTATCATTCCTTTTACGTTGCTACAACCTATCAAGCAACTCTTGCCTTTTAGGTACCCGATCTCTTCCTCGAACTGAGATTGCCATCTCATAACTCTTCGTTAAGGCCTTGAACTGGCCATGCTTTACTACCCCGAAATCTCATTTACTAAGAATCTACTAACTCTTGCATTTTGATCTTTAAATCCAGTTGACTGGTCGGCACACGACCATTCCTGATCCCATTGCCATACTAGATACTGAGGTACTCTACCCCTCGAGCCTCACAATGCTCGTCGTGTCACCAACTCCCAAGATGACCACGAATCCAAATGCAATTCCTTAAACAGGACATACTGTCCATACTCAACCCATCTCATTTTGGGTTGATTCCCAAGGCTTCCAGTCTCTTTCAATCAGTTAATGGCACCCCTCATACCCAGTCCATTAGGACTTGGACCCATACACTGCTAGGGTTCCTTATCCCATCTCTACGTGTCACATTGGAAACACCATTGGCCCCTCATCAATTAACGTAACTCACGTGCCATAACTTGACCACCTTCAGTCTTTTGCTCGACTCAATCCCTAGGATCCTTAATCCACGCATCTCTTCTTCAGAGTCACTAAATGATCCTCGTAAATACTTATCATTCGATCTTAACTCAATAGCTAGGCTATACCACATGAAACTAATCATCAATGACTCAATTATCCTTGATAACTACCAGTTATCCTATCACTCATCGTAAGAATTTCAACTAATGACCTCAAATCAACCATCTCTAAATCTCATAGATCCTTAATCATGGTTACCGACTCAACCTTACATTCGAGCCATATCATCTAACCCTATCTTTCACAACTCGATCATTCGACCAACTGTTCTATCGCTTAACAAGGTCAATATCCTCAAATCAATAACTTCTAAGACTTCAATCGATAATTCCCGAATCCCTAAGTGGGGACTTCATTCTATGAATCATTCATGATTCGACTATTCTTACTAACTATCCATTACCCTATCCTTCATCGTAAAAATTTCAACTAATAACCTCAAATCCACAAATGAATCCTCAAATTCCTACCATTTCCTTCCTCGAGACTACTTTACCTCAATTCCTATCTCACCTTGTCTCACTATCCATTAACAAAATCAACCTCAAAATTTTCAAATTCTACTCTCCAAAAACATTAACCGAAACATCGTAGTTTCTCATTTCCTAATCGAACCTTTCCTACGTCTCCAAGGAGAGTTAAGCTCTGATACCAACTGTAACACCCCGTTTTCTCGAGCGCGTTATAACTTGGGACAATTCTGGGACGATAATTTTTTTTTTCTTTCAACTCATACTAAGTCGTATCATTTCCCGCATCCATCCCAAAATTTCCCTACATTACTTTATCTTGAAAGAGAGAGAACCATTATATACATACCTCAAACGCGGAAGCTAGAATCGAACCTGATATCTTACCTTAACATTAAATCATAAATCAATTCTTTACATCATCGTTTCTCGAACTTAATCCTCAATACAAGACTATTCATCAATGACTTAAGACATAACATAAGTTCTCAACATAACTTTAATACATAACATACATTCTCATCTAACATTAATCCTAACTAGGGTTTATACATCGGTATAATCCTTAAGGTTACATCATCATCCTTAACGTCAATCATCAATCATACCTTACATCATGGACTTTCAAATCGTTCAGATTTCAAAGTAGCAGGACTTAAACACATGGGCTACATCACATTCATTCATTTCATCGTTCATTCATCATGCACTTAGCTAAGTGCCATTTCGTGCCTCATTCATCCTCGTACCTGCTACAATCTCCATCTAGAACGTTTGAATGTTCCAGGTAGACATGGCCAAAATTGAACCGGACCGGCGGTTCGAACCGGAACCGGACCGGCCAGAACCGGAACCGAAATCGGACCGAACCGGCGAAATTCGGTCCGATTCCGGTTCGAGGTTCCGCGGAACCGGAACCGGCGGTTCCGCTGAACCGCCCCCCCTTCCCCCCGCAACGGTCCAAAATTGGACCGTTGGCTGCTGCCAACGGGCAGCAGCCCAATTTTTTTTTTTTTTTTCTAATCCTATGATTCCTATCTATATATACCCCTCCCTTCCCCACTCATTTTTCACACTTTCTCTCTCTCTCTCTCTTTCTCTCTCTCTCAAGTCTCAAGCTATTATTCTCTCTATTTTGTCTCTCATTTAATATTTCAATTTCAATTTCTTCAATCTTCTCATTTTGTTATTTGTCAATTTATTCAATTATATTGTTAATTATTTATTACTTGTTACTATATTATATTATTACTAATATTTTCATTATATTTGTCAATTTTTTACTATATTATTTTATCATTATTATATTTTTTTATTATCATACTTTTTTCAAAAAAATGGCAAGTAAAGGTAGAAATTTTGAAAATGTTGAGTTTGAAACTCAAAATTTTCAAACATAAGAGAGTGAAACTCAACAAAAGAGAGGTGGAAAAATTTTTACTTCTGATATTTTTAATATTCATTTCAAGAAAACACCAAAAGGAGATGGTAAATTTGATGTATCTTGTAATTATTGTAATCAGGTATACAAATTCAAGCAAGGAGGTAGATATGGTACTTTCGCCCGACATTTGCAAACAAAGCACCCGCTCAAGGTTGGATTGAGCAGCGATCAAACACAAATATTCGGGTTTGCTACCTCTTCAAACTCTCCTCAATTATTTCATTATAATGAAGCTAATTGTAGGTCTGGTTTAGCTGAAATGGTAGCAATTGATCATTTATCTTTTAGTTTTGGTGAAAAATTAGGTTTTACTCGATTTTGTCAAAACTTTGTTAATCCTAGTTTTAAATCAATTCCTAGAAATACTTTGAAAAGGAATTTGTTAAAATTGTTTAAAAACTCAAAAATTGAATTGATAACATATTTTCAAAACAATAATATTAATGTTTCTATTTGTAGTGATATTTGGAGTGATCATTGGCAAACTCATTCATATATGGGTATTACTTGTCATTGGGTTGATGAAAATTATGTTTTACAAAAAAGAATTGATGTTTTGATGAAAGTCATAATGCTGAAAATATTTGTAGATTAATTCAACAAATTTTACAAGAATATAGATTAGTTAATAGAATTTTTTCAATTTCTTTTGATAATGCATCGGCTAATACTGCTTCTATTAATGAATTGAAAAGAATTTGCCAACCAAATTTTGGTGGAAGATTTTTTCATGTTAGATGTGCATGCCATGTTTTAAATTTATGTGTTCAAGATGGTATTAAGTCACTTAATTCTTATTTAGATCCAATTAGAAATGTTATTTCTTATATTTAGGTACACTCTCGAACTGCAAAAGCATGGGCACATTTTTGCACCTCCAATGGTCAAACCCCAAAACGTTTTTCAAAAGATGTTCCTACTCGTTGGAACTCAACTTTTAAATTACTTAATCAATCTTTTGAATATAAAGATTTATTGTGTTCTTTTGCAGCAAATTATATTCCACAATATCCTATTTTTCCAACTATGTGGAATGTTTGTAGTTCAATTTTGAATATTTTACAAATTTTTAATGATGCTACTCATACACTTAGTAGTGTTTATAAACCAACTTCACATTAATTTTTAATAGAAGCAATGAATGTAGCCGGTGTATTAATGGAAGGAATTAATGTTGAAGAAATTTGTCATGCTGTTTTAGAAATGAGAGAAAAATGGTTACGTTATTATCAATTTATTCCTGAAATTTTTCTTGTTACTATAGTATTTGATCCTAGGTGTAAATTTGATGGTTTAATTGAGTGTTTGTATAACTATTATTCGTTGTTAGGATTAGAAAATAATGAAGAAATTGATGTGAATATTATAATTTCTAAGATTAGAACTTTATGCAATCAATTATATGAAGCATATGTTATTGCTCCTAGTAGTGAAGAATCATTTCCATCCATGGCTTCGCATTCCTCTTCCTCCCAACCAATGAAATGGGGTCATAAATTTTTAGATCAAAGGAGGAAAAAACCTAGATCGAGCTCACATTCGGAGCTCGAAACTTATCTAACCACAGTTTTTGAGTTTGGTGATGATACAGGTTTAAATTTTGAAATTTTAGAGTGGTGGAAAAGGCACAAGGAGACATTTCCAACTCTTGCAATTATTGCAAGTCAACTTCTTGCAGTTCCAGCTTCAACTGTAGCCGTTGAACAAACATTCAGTAGTGGAGGCAACATTTTGGACGAAAGAAGATCAAGATTGGCTCCAGAATCATTGGAAGCTCAAGTTTGCCTCGATGATTGGGAAAGAGCTAACATGCGACGTCAAGAAGAACTTATCCATTCATCATCATCTGACGAATGGGTTAATGATGGTTCAACAACGGCGACTTCCGACTCCAATGAAGATGCGTAGGATCCAAGTCCATTTTTTATTTTTTTTCACATTTGTAAAAATTAATTACTTGTATTACATTTTTGTTGTAATTATTTTTTAATGAAATTAAGTCTAATTCTATTTTTTATTTTTTATTTTTCACATTTGTAAAAATTAATTACTTGTATTACATACTTGTTTAGTTGTTTTAATTATTTTTAATGAAATTATTACTTATATTTCTTCAATTTTTAGTAGTGTTTTTTATTAAAAATATGGTTAAGAATATCTATATTTACAATTACATTTAACAATTAAAAATCGAAACCAAACCGAACCGAACAACAGAACAAGGACCAAAATTGAATACAACAATATTTAAAAAAAATTAAAAAAATTTGGTTTGAACCGGAACCGGAACCGTTAACCGAACCGGCTCAAACCGTTGACCGAACCGATCCAAACCGTTGACCGAACCGGCACGAACCGGAACCGGAATCGAACCGTCCCAAACCGCCCTTGGGCGGTTCGGTTCAGGTTCAAAGATTTCTTGAACCGGAACCGGCGGTTCATGAACCGTGGCCATGTCTAGTTCCAGGGGCAAAGCCGAATTAGATGATGAACTATCTAAGTAAGAGTATAAAAAATCATTTTCGTGCATGAATGCAAAATGTCTTTTCCTTTCATTTCGGTTTGAGCCGACCGTTCCTTATGCTACTTTCCATTTTTACAGCCTCCTTCCCAGGCCGAGGTGTATGGGTGCACCCTTGGAAAAGCAGCGGCCCCGGCCCGTACTCTCAAACCCTTATGCGGATGCATGATCAATAATTTCATCGTGAACGCATGCACATTTCATCATCAATACATGTAAATACAATCTACATGACATATTCATATCAAGACATGACAACATGATAAAACCGCTTACATAAAATTGGGTTTTGAAAAAAACAACTTACAAAGCAAGTCTTTCATAAAACTAAATTCAGTTGAGAAATATCACTTACCAACAAAGCATTTTCCATAAATCCAAATTCATTTGGGTAGTACTACTTACCTCATTCGCATTCTCACAACATCTCGATTCTCGTGCCAGGCTTCTAACGAACTCAATTCGACTCCTCAACATACCCTGGCCACCATGTTCGTTCAATAGTATCAATAATCTATTTTCCATAATTTCCTTATAACTTCCCTCTATTTTTCTTATTTTTTTCTCACTAATTAATTCTTCATTAAATAATTTCTAAATAATAATTCCTCAATAATTCAAACTAATTATTCCTCAATAATTCCTTAAACATTCTTCTCAATAAATAATTCATAAGTAAATAATTCCTAAATAAATAATAAATAATTTCTAATAATAAATAATCCCTAAATAATCTAAACTAAGCATTACTCAATTATATTCCTCAAATTATTTCTCAATAGCAATTCCTAAAATAATTATCTCAATTTACTAAAATTTCTAGGGACTTCTGATTACCTTAACTTAGTCTCCCGGGCTGCCTCGGTATGCGTGTCATAACCTTGAAAGACGTGTCTGACCTCGATTGCCGCGCAAATCCTTGATTCTCGCTTACTACCTTGATTCTTGCACATTACCTCGCTTCCCGTGAATTCACCTCAATTTTTGCGCATTGCCTTGATTTTCGTGCGCCACCTCGAAATACGTGCTTGAACCATTTTTTTCCGCCAAAGTCTCCGGAATATTAATACGACTCCATTTCCTATTTTTTAGGATTTTTCAATCATTTCCTCTCATTTTTCCAATTTCTTTTCCTATTTTTTCTTTTCTTTCTTTTTCTTTCTTTTCCTTTCTTTTCTTATTTTTTCTTTTCCTCTCCTACTATTCACCTTCTCCTTCCCGCAGACAGCCTGCAACTGCCAGCTTCACCATGCGATTTCTTCTTCTTCTTCTCCTTCTCCTTCTTTCTTTCTTTTCATTTCTTTCTTTTCTTTCCTCCTCTTCTTCTTCTTCTTCTTCTTCTTCACCAGACCCCTACGCACAGCACCCGCCGCTGCCTCCACGCATTCTAGCACCAACGGACGCCTCCAGCCATCACCTTTCAGCCACTGTGGCCACTGCAGCTCCGCTTGCTGTCGACCTCGTCGTGGTCGTTTCTGGCCGCGTCGTGCGGCCTACTGCTCGCGACCATGGTCGTTGAGCTCGCGGCCTTGCTGCTTGCGGCTGCTCGAAGCTTGCGGCTATGGCCGCAAGCGACCCCATCTTCTCTCCCTTACTCTCTTTCTCAGCTTCTTTCAATCCCTTTCTCTCAATCTCCTTCAACCGAGCCCCCTGCTTCGCGGACTCTCTGCCATGGCCGATCTGGCCGTCCCTTCCCCTATCACTTACTCGCTCCATATCTCTTTCTATCTCTCTCCATATATACATAAACGGAAGCTTGGGCGCCACTCCAGCAAGCCATGCGCACGCGACAAGCCTCTCAAATTCTCTGCAATCCTCACAACCCAAGGCTCCAATTTGAAGACAATGCTGCCTCCCATGCGCAGAGACACCCCTCACGCGAGCACACATATCTACATATATATATATATTATATAATTTACACTATTATAATTATAGATAAATACACATTTAATTCCCTATTTTATCCTTAATGCACTTGAGAAATATCTTAAATTGCAAATGCACCCCTAACGCCTAAATTAATTTCCATTAAGATGCTTAAATTCAAAATTAATAACATCGGGTTTTGCTTCACAAGGACGATTTCGCTCTCGGATCCTCACCGGGCCTTTGATTCGTCCTGAAATCGCCTAAGGGTTGATTGTTACGAAAAATCGGAGCCTCCTTAGGGTTTCGTTGAATTTTCGGACGTCCCTTATGAAAGCTCGGTAATTCAGCCTGATTCGAAGCTATATATTTAGCTGTACCGAAAACTATCTCAATTCCAATTTCTTTTACTTCCATAAATCCTATCTCGGAACACTCATCGAGACCATGCCAATTTCCATAGCCAATTACACTCCTGAGCATTCCCTCCAGTCGATTCGGCAATTTTTTTTTTGCTATCTAGCTAATTTTCGGTATTCTAATCTCACTTAAATGACGTGGCAACCTTACGCCGAAACGGGATATTACAGTCATCACCAAGCTTGATGAAAGCCGATGTCTTCAACACCGGACAAGACTCTAGCAAGTTCATCATCACCTAGTTCTCCGAGCTTAAGCTCTGGTACTCTAGCCCTATGATGGAAATCGACTCCTTTCTCCAGTACAAGGGATGCTTTTCTTCCCCATCCTTATCTAGGAAGAAGGCAAGCTCATCCTCCCAAGAAGCCACCTTAAAAGAGTTAGCCTTGAAACCCTTAGAATAGCTGTCAAGGGGCTTTAGCAACCACCTCCTCGGAAGGCCGCTTAGGGAAACCCAGTTGCCTTTGTTAACCCCTTTCGATTGGAAAAAATAGAAGAACACCCTCAAACTTGCTTCATGGCCTAAGAAGTTGGAGAGTACTTCGAAGGCCCAAACAAAAGACCAACTATTTGGATGCAGTTGGGTTGGAATAATGTTCAACATCGCCAACACCGAGCTTTAGAAGTTGGTGAACGGGAGTCGTAGTTGAAGACAGGTGAAAAATGTCTCGTACATATAGATTGACCTCGAATTTGCATCCGAGGCCAGGTCCATCTAGACTTGCTCTTCTTTCCCACATAGGCGACACACAAATAGACTTTCATCCTCGGTAGTCGACAAGAACATCCGCATTCTCAACTCGGTGATCCCTCCGATAAAGTCATATACAGAGGTAATCTTTTGCCACGTTCTCGCTCACCCAATCATATTTGCCACTAGCGCCAAAAGGTAGACTCAAAGACGAGCCCACTTGGTCAACCTTAGCCTCCTCGCCACCACTCACGTTAGCCGTAATAACCCTCTTAGCCATGTAAGTAGTACTTGCAATGTTCTTGAAGGACCAGGGCAAATAGAACTATCAAAAGTCGACACCTCACGCCTATTCCGAACTACTCTCCTAGTACCTCGATCTAATACTTTGAATCACAATCCTAAGCCCAACTAACGAGGCTCGATGACTAGCCCCCTATAAAGGGGTTAAATTCCTCGTCAGGAGATCCCCTATGACAATCATGGAATCGCTCCCTTCCCCAGATTCGCGTCCCGATCTCGCCATAACGCTTGGTAACCAACAAATAACAACAATAAACGAAGTACATAAGAAGGATAAAAGAGAACATATATGGGAGATTAACTAAGAAATTGAGAGAAGTCCTGAGATGAAAATTGACGAACGATGAGAGATGAAAACAGTACAAGAGCAAAAGGTTCTTAGGGAAGTAGAAATCTGTAGATGGCCTACAAATGCAATGACTGAGAAGTGGAAAAATAAACCTTCATACTGATATTGCTCAACGATCATGATTTAGGCCCATCCCCGAAGATGAATCAACACCGCACAATGTATCCAACGGATAGTGATCAAGCATTGTCAATCACTCGCAGAGATCGTGCCACCTATCACGCTGCTTAACACGGATTTAATATTCTAAGTGGAAGCCGTGGGACGCCTCCCCACCTGCTCACGATGTCCCATCTTCCAGAGCAGACACTTCGAATTGCGGGATCACGTGCGTTACTTGTCAGGACATCGAAAATAATTCTTAGAACTATCAAGCTCGGCTCGAGCTCAAAACATGCCAAAATATAAACACCACCTTGGTCGTGCATCCCAAGCTTGAATGCTCACCCTTGTGAACATCTGACCTGAAGGGTTATGGACCGTACTAATCCCATTGGGCTCGACCCAAACAGATGGAACCAGATCCGATCCTTAGGCCCGATCTTGGCCCAACACTTGTTCTGCAACACCTACCTCTCATCAGCGCCCTTCGAGATCCTGTGACTGTAACAGACCTCATCAACTCTGAATATCTCGACCCTTAATCCCCATCATTATCGAAAATCTCAGCTCTCTATCCTCCCAAGATGGGCGGTGACATACAAGGGGCTCTCCCCTTCTCTCTTATATAAGTTAATTGGCCATCAATCAAGGTATGTTTCTTTTTAACCTTAAAAAAACTCTACCATCTTGAGCTCTTATTTACTTGAACGTCGAAGTACTTGCAAGTGCCACCCTCACCATGTAGATTGTCGTTACCTCGCACTATTTGTCCAATCATCCTTCTGAGTCGAAAAGAATAATATATATATATATATATCAAAAGTAGTGGTGTATGTTGAGCCATCAGATCAGATGCCTGCTTGCATGCTGAGGCAGGCAGCGAAATCCCTGTTTTGCCCTGCACGAGCATTTCGCAGCCGACTGGTAAATTTGCCACAAAACCATGGGTACAGAAAACCAGTTCCTTTTTGGGCCCATGGGCTGGGCTGGCCTAGCATATAAATACAAATATTAAATAATAAATAATATAAAAAAATATTAACATTTTTATCGCCCATTTCGGCCAAGCTTTTGATTTATTTCTGTAAGTGGTAATTATAAATAATTAAAATATACAATTAATTTTATTATTGATAAAAAAAAGTATTATGATAGTGCAAGGTATGAACGGTTTGAAAAATGGACAATTTTTTTTAGGTAACAACGAAACATCGAGGACTTAAATTGAACATTTTACGAGTGTTTCGGGCGGCGACGCCATTTGATCTATTCACCACTCAATTTCGAAGCTCAGCGCACTCGCAAATCGATCGGTCGATTGATCGATCTCAAGCCATGGACTACGAAGACGAGTTTGTCGGTCATTCTCCTCCATCGTTCGATCGCGCGGTACGCTCTCTCGAATTTGAGATTCTCTCTCTCAATTTTTGGTGGTAGATTTTTGTGAGATTTGTTCGTTTGATCTGGACTCTGAAGTCTCCCTTGCCATGATCTAGGGTTTTCGAAGTATGCAATTCTACGATAGCGAGGATCTGTTGTGTTTTTATTTTTGCTGTTGTTACTGTCTGATTAGAAACGAATTTATTGTTCGTTTTTAGTTTGAAGTGTAATTTGAGCTTGAATTGGTTGCTAGTTGTCACTGATGGTGGGCGACTTGGAACCTCTTTTCGGTGGGCTGTAGAATTGTGTTCAGTTCTTGAAACTGAGAAACAAGTTCGATTAACTTCTTAATTAAGATCCTAGCAGAAAGAAGAAAAAAAAAAAAAAAACTTAGGTAAGAGACCAAGGATTTGGACGAAATTCATGAGATTCTTTTACGAAATCCAGGGGTTTGAGAACTTATTTTGGAGACTACCGAGGTGAACTTCAGATTGTTCTCATTGCCAAGTGGGATGATATGTGAAGGCCTAGGGCCGTTTGACAACGTTGTTAGTTTTTTATATAATCGTGTTTGACTTTTAGTTTTCATTTTTTTGTACTCTTAGGCATGGCATTCTGTATGATACTATATGGTCATAGATCAGAACCATTGTTTGAGATAGAAAGCTAAGAATCCATGTAACTGAGCACATCTTGTGGGATTACAGCTTTGTGTGTTGTTGCATTTAGTTTTTCTTTTTGCTAGAATAATAAAAATTGAACATGGACTTGTCATACGGCATTCTATTTTGAAAATACAAAAAGCAAAATTATGAAAATATATTTGATGACACCCATCATGTTTGTTATATAACATGATTCATTAAGCATACTTGTAATTTATGCAATGTTTTTTGTGAAGGCATAATCAATTATAATAAATTATTTTAAATAAGATAGGGTTATCAATAAATTCTTTTTATTAGTTTATTTATTAATTTTTATTAGTATATTGAAAGAAAAAATAGGATAATATTAATGCAGACTTATCTTATATGTTGGTTAAATCCACGTAATATATTTTCAATATTACATATGTAAAGTACCTTTATTTACAATAAAATATTTTTTTTAGTTTTGAGTGAATTTAAAATTCCACAAGATATGACTTTTACAAACACTTGTTTATGAAGTAATGCTACTGTTATCTTATTACAAATTGTTGGCATTCACAAACATAAACAACAACAAAATATCGAGCCTTAATCCCACTATGTGGGATCGGCTATGTTAGGATTAGGAGCTCTTAGGATCACTCAATTCATATGATTTACACCCTCACCCGAAATCAATCACAACAACAGAAATGAAAAACTGAATTGAAAACATAATTAAAGATTAAGGAAAGAGACAACCAAACTACAAAAGAGACAAGGATTTTATCTTGGTTCAAGCCGCAAAAAACGACACTACATCCCGCCTTGGTCTGAGTGCAATTCCACTAGAAATCCAATCAAGAATCAGCACAAGAAACCCTCTCCACTCTTCACGAGTACACCACACTTGTTAAAGTTTGCACTCAGTTAAGTCATCAAATAAGAATTAAAGGCATAGAAGAAACCAAAAGATTATATGTTTTGTTTTATGTTTTAATATTGTAACAGTAACCAACCATGTAATGGTTAGTACTGGTCTTTTTTGTTTCGGTTATGTCCTTGTATTTGCTGCCTCTATCTTCTATAAATAGAGAGCCGACCTATGTTTTTTTGAAGGTCTTCTTTTTATTGTTTACAAGTGAGAAAAAAGCCTAGTGTTGTTTTAGACTTTGTAATCTCAGATAGGATAGTCTGTGAGAAAGAGGGTTGTGCGATTGTATCGATTGTATCTTTCTGTGAGATAATGGATTGTGTTGTCTTCCTCAGTCTGGACGTAGGACCATTGATTTATTCATGGTCTAAACCAGGATATGTTTTTTGGTCTCCTGTACATTCTGTTCTTATTGTTTCTTGTCTATGGTTTTCTGTTCTTGGCGTATTAGAGTGTGAGACTGTTGTAAGAAAGGCGATTCATCACTCAACAGCTTGGTATCAGAGTTGGGATCGCGATCAAGAAATCAAAATTCATTCCAAATAAGTCAAGACAGAATTAATGATCAAGAAATGGCTTTCCCGCATCCTCTTCAAGGTACAATATTGAAAAGTTCAATGGGAATAATGACTTTGCTCTTTGGAAAATTAAAATGTAGGCTCTCCTCAGAAATCTTGGGTTAGAGGAGGCACTAGAAGATGAGACTAAGAGTCTTACAGTAGAAAAGGCAGGACACGAGACCAAGACAACAGAAGGCAGACATTCATAAGAAGGCATTCAACACCTTGATCTTAAGTTTGGGTGACAAGGTCCTTTGGGAAGTTTCCAAAATGAAGACTGCCTCAGAGATATGGAAGAAATTGGACAACCTTTACATGACGAAGTCATTGTCAAGCCATCTATTCCTAAAGGCAAGGTTCTTTACTTTTAAGATGCAAGATAGTCAAAAATTGTAGGATCATATAGATGATTTTAACAAGCTCTATCTAGATTTAGAAAACATAAATGTTAAAGTATGATGATGAGGACAAAGCATTGGTTTTATTGCATTCCCTGCCAAGATCATATGAAAATTTTGTTGACATCTTGAAGCATGGTAGAGATAAACTGTCTCTAGATGATGTATAGGAGCCCCGAATTCAAAAGATTTGCGATTTAAACCGGAAGAAAAATCCTCCTCTGGTGATGTTCTAACTATTAGATCTAGGAGCTTTAAAAGAGACCCTAACGGATGGGGAAAATCTAGATCTAAGTCAAGAACAGGGTGAAATCCAATAAAGTGCTATTACTGCCATGAAGAGGGTCACATTAAAAGGAATTGTCCTAAAAAGAAAAGGGATTTACAAGAAAAGAATATCTTTGATGGTGGAGCCTCAATATGTGAGTTTGGATATAATAGTTCAGTTGCTTTAGTGGTGTCTGAAAAATCCGAAAGTGAAGTATGGATAATGCTTATCATATAACACCAAACAGGCACTGGTTTTTGAACCATCAGGAAACACATGGGGGAAAAGTTCTATTAGGAAATGATCATGAGTGCAGGGTTCATGGTATTGGAGACATTAGGCTAAAGATGCATGATAATTCTTATAAGACTCTACAATCAGTTAGACATGTCCCTGAGTTAAAGAGAAACTTGATTTCTCTTGGAGAACTAGATAGGCATGGTCATAGCTTTAAGGGTGAGGGTGGAGTCCTAAAAGTGACTAGAGGATCTTTAGTGTGCATGAAAGCCCTATTACAGAACAGTATATATGTTCTGCAAGCCATTGCCTTGAATGGAGAAACAGTAGTGGCTGGAGGAAAGGCTATCATACAGTTAAGACTCTGGCACCTTAGGATGTCCCATATCAATGAACTAGGCTTAAAGGAGTTGTCAAACCAAGGGATTCTAAAGAAGGATCAGGTGGCATGACTTGACAAATGCAAGTCTTGCATTTATGGGAAAGCCACTAAGGTTAAGTTTAGCAAAAAGGCCATTCACTCTTCTAAGGCACCCTTAGATTACATTCATAGTGACTTATGGGGACTTGCCTAGACCCTAACCCATGGAGGAGCTAGGTATTTTTTGTCCATAATTGATTATTATTCAAAGATGGTCTGGATATATGTTTTGAAGTCTAAAGAAAATACATTTGAGGCTTTCAAGACATGGAAGACCATGATAGAAAATTAGAAAGGGAGTATAAAGACTATCAGAATCGACAATGGCCTTGAGTTTTGCAACAGGGAGTTCACGGAATTATGCAAGGATAGTGGGATGGTTAGGCATCTTACTGCCCCTGGAAATCCAAGACAAAATGGCTTTGCAGAAAGGATGTATAGGACACTTCTAGAAAGAGTGAAGTGTATGTTATTTCATGCAAATCTATCTAAGGCATTTTAAGGGGAAGCCGTGACTACTGCTGCATATGTGATCAATAGATCACCCTCAGTAGCCATTGGATTTAAAACTCCTTACGAAATGTGGACAGGGCATAAACTTAACCTAGATCATTTGAGGGTATTTGAGTGTATTGCATATGCTCATATAAAACAAGGAAAGTTGGAACCTTGGGCAAATAAATGCATTTTCATTGGGTATCCATTTGGAGTAAAGGGGTACAGGCTTTGGAATTTAGAACCTGGACATCAAAGATCTTGATAAGCCGAGATGTCATTTTTTATGAGAATTCAATAGCAAAGGGACAAAAGGAAGATGATCATGGGAGACCCACATCTACTTCAAAAACAATAGATGTTGAGTGGGAAGATGTAGTTCAAGAAAATAACACTAATACCTCACCAGATCAAGAATTTGATCAATAAGAAGAAAGTGAGGAGACAGTGGAAGACCAAGAGTTTGACCCTCAAGAGGAGAGTAGGGATGAGCTAGATGCAGAAAGTGAGCTTGACTTGCAAAGGTACAATATTGCAAGGGATAGGCAAAGAAGACAAAGTAACCCCTCAAAAAGACATGGTTTTTCAGACCTGGTATCATATGCACTAACTAGTGCATCAGAGGTGGTTGGGGATGAACCCTTGACATATGAAGAGGCAATTCACTCAAAGGATTCAAGTAAATGGATTGAAGCCATGAAGTTTGAAATAGACTCCCTGAGGAAAAATTAGACTTGGACTCTTATTGAGAGGCCTCGAGGACAAAGAATAGTGGGTTGTAAATGGCTATACAAGATAAAAGAGGGATCTGGAAGCAATGCAAAACCTAGGTACAAAGCTAGGTTAGCTGCAAGGGGCTTTACCCAAGTCCCTGGAGTGGATTTCAATGAGGTATTTTCCCCAGTGGTAAGGCATACCTCTATCAGGGTTCTCCTAGCTATGACAACAAAGTTAAACTTGAATTTGGAGCAAATGGATGTAACAACAACATTCTTACATGGGGAATTAGATGAAAGAATCCTCATGGAGTAGCCAAAAGGTTTTAAATCTAAAGGAAAGCTAGAACAAGTTTGCTTATTGAATAAATCTTTATATGGACTCAAGCAATTCCTGCGTTAATGGTATAGAAAGTTTGACACATTTATGATAGATCATGGGTTTGCTAGGAGCTCATATGACTGTTGTGTGTACTTTAAGCATTTATCCAGTAGCATATCTATATATCTCTTGTTATATGTTGATGACATGTTGACTGCCAATCAATCAGGGAAAAAAATTTAGAAACTTAAGCTGGAGTTGAACTCAACATTTGAAATGAAGGATCTAGGAGAGGCAAAGAAAATATTGGGTATAGAGATTACCAAAAATAAGCAGCAAGGAACACTTTGCCTATCGCAGAAAACTTACCTAGGAAAACTAATTCAAAAGTTTGGAATGGCAGAGGCAAAGGCAAAGGCTGTAAGTGTTCCATTTTCCCAACACTTCAAGTTGTCATCAAACCAATCACCTATAGATAAGGAAGGTCTAGAAGAAATGAAATCAATTCCCTACTCAAGTGCGATAGGCAGCCTGATGTACATCATGGTGTGTACTCTCGACCTGATCTAGCCCATGCAATGAGTGTGGTCAATAGGTTTATGGCGAACCCAGGAAAACCACACTAGAGTGTAGTTAAGTGGGTATTCAAGAACCTATAAGGATCAATTGATACGATATTGGTCTATGGTGGAGCTAAGGCAAAAAGTGTAGCAAGAATTCTAGGATATTCAGATGCTGACCATGCAACAAATCTAGATAGAAGAAGGTCTACAACCGGATGTGTGTTCAAATTATGGGATTCAATGGTGAGTTGGAAAGCAAGTATACAACATGAAGTAGCCTTGTCAACCACTGAGGTAGAATACATAGTAGTTTTGGAGGCTATTAAAGAAGCCTTGTGGTTGAAAGGACTAACAGGAGAATTACTTGGAAGACCTATAGAAACGACACTGATGTGTGACAGTTAGAGTGCCATACATCTATCTAAAAACCAGGCCCATCATGAACGGACCAAGCACATTGATGTGTGTCACCACTTTGTCTAAGAGGTCTTAGACAGGAAGGAACTCAAGCTAGTAAAGGTTGATGGGGATGATAATGCAACATATATGTTCACCAAAGCTGTTCCAATAGCCAAGATAAAGCATTGTTTGGAGCTACTCTAGGTAGCCCTGAGATGACTAAGCAACCAAACTTAGTGTAAGGAAGATGGGAGATCAAGAATCGATTGAAGATTTGAAGACATTTGAAGACTCAACTTATGCAAATGGTGGAGAAATTGTTAAAGTTTGCACTCAGTTAAGTCATCAAATCAGAATTAAAGGCATAGAAGAAACCGGAAGACCGTATGCTTTGTTTTATGTTTTAATATTGTAACGGTAACCAACCATGTAACGGTTAGTACCGGTCTTTTTTGTTTCGGTTATTTCCTTGTAAATGCGGCCTCTATCTTCTATAAATAGAGGGTCGGCCTATGTTTTTTGAAGGTCTTCTTCTTATCGTGTATAAGTGAGAAAAAAACCTAGTGTTATTTTAGAATTTGTAATCTCGAATAGTAGCCTGTGAGAAAGAGGGTTGTGCGATTGTACCAATTGTATCTTTCTGTGAGATATCGAGCCTATGAGAAAGAGGGTTGTCTTCCTCAGTCTGAATGTAAGACCATTTATTTATTCATGGTCTGAACCAAGATACATTTTTTGGCCTCCTGTACATTCTGTTCTTATTGTTTTTTGTCTATGGTTTTCTGTTCTTGGCATATTAGAGTGTGAGACTATTGTAAGAAAGGCGATTCATCACTCAACAACACCTTTCTAAGATTACAAAGTACCCTCTATACAATCTTTCCTCTCAGATTACATCACATAATCACTTGTTTGTAGAATTGAGAAAATGATCAGTCAGATTGACTGCCCACTTATGCCTTCTATTTATAAAGAATTTGGGCGGAAAATACAAGAGTGTTTAAAACCAACACAAAGTCTATACTATCCTTACATAATTGTTTTAATTAGAACTAACCTAACTAACTCATTGTCGGTTATATCACCAATCTAACTAACCGGTTTTTTCTGATTCTTCTTAATCTTCTAGAATGTACTCAATGCAAAACTTTAACAAATCTCCACCATTTTGCATGAGTGACTTCTAGAATTCGGCTTCACTAATTGCTCTCCTTTAGGACCTGCAAAACAAATTGATCATTCACAAATATAAGCATGTAAGAGCCTCAAACAATGATATAACTTAGACATAAGGACTGCTTTAGTGAACATATCTGCAACATTTTCTTCTCCTGCTACTTTTATCAAATCTATTTCCTTTCTTTCAAGCACTTTTTTGATAAAGTGTTACCAAACATCAATGTGCTTAGTTCTCTCATGGTGTGCTTGATTTTTAGTCAAGTGTATAGCACTTTGGCTATCACACTTTAAAATAGCCTTAACATTTCTCCCTAGGAGTTCATTTACTAAACCCTTCAACTAAAGGCCCTCCTTTATAGCTTTTGTAACAACTATATACTCAGCCTTAGTGGTTGAAAGAGCTACTACCGATTGCAAATTAGTTTTCTAGCTTATGATTGCATTCCATAGCTTAAATACATATCTGGTAGATGATCTCCTTTTGTTTAAATCTGCTACATAGTCAGTATCAGTGAACCCTAGTATATTAGGCTCATCTTTTTCACTAACTCCACCATAAAATAAAGCCATGTTTATTGACCCTTTGAGGTATCCAAAAATTCACTTAACAACAACCCAATGTTCCTTACCCGGATTAGCTATGAACCTACTTGCAATACTCATAGCATGTGCTAAATCCAGCGTAGTACACATCATACAATACATGAGGCTATCTACAACACTAGAGTAAGGAATCTTGTTCATTTCTCTCATGCTTTCTTCATCACTAGGTGATTGGTTATGGGATAGCTTAAAATGTTGTGCAAACGAAGCATTTACCTCCTTTGCATTATGCATTTGAAATCTTCTAATCAATTTCTCTAGGTATGCCTTATGATAGCTGGATTAAACTCTACTATCTATTCCTTACTATTTCAATCCCTAAAATCTTCTTAGCCTCTCCTAACTCATTCATCTCAAAAGCTGATTTTAATTGCATCTTTAACCTATGAATTTCCTCATCTAATTGACTAGCAATCAACATATTATGAGAGTTTAGATAGAGAGAGAGATGGTTTGAGGAATATCTCTATATCATTCCAAACTAAGAGATAACACATATATATACAAATATCATGACATCATCATGACATAAACCATGACATCATACTTCCTCATGACATAAGCTATGACATCATGCTTACCTATCTTAACTATCTTTATATACAACTCAACACTCCCTCTCAAGCTGGAGTATAGATATCATATGCATCAAACTTGTTACAAATATATTCTACCCAATGACCCTTTAGAGACTTGGTGAAAACATCTACAAGTTGATTATTAGAGTTAACAAACTCTGTAACAATAACACCTTCAACCAACTTTTCTCTAATAAAATGACAATCGATTTCAATATGCTTGGTTCGTTCATGGAACACTAGATTGGAAGCAATGTGCAAGGCAGCTTGATTATCACAAATGTGCTTCATAGGAGACACTTCACAAAACTTAAATTCCTACAAGAGTTGCTTAAGCCAGACAAGCTCACAAGTTGCATTAGCCATGACCCAATATTTTGCCTCTGCACTTGATCTAGCTACTAAATTTTGTTTCTTATTTTTCCAAAAAAATTAGATTTCCTCCCATAAGAACATAATACCCATAGGTTGACCTACGATCAGAAGGAGATCTTGCTTAATCCGCATCTATATAACAACAAATATTTGTGTATCCCTTATCCTCATAAAGTAGCCATTTACCTGATGCTCTTTTGATGTATCTTAGAATCCGACTAACAGCATCTCAGTGAGTCACATGGCGAACTAAGAAACTGATTAACTACACTTATTGCAAAAGCAATGTGAAGGCAAGTGATGGTGAGATAGTTCAACTTACCTACCAATCTTCGATACCTTTCAGAATCTAAAAAGGTCTCCCCCTGTCCCGACAAGAGTTTGATATTTGGATCCATTGGAGTATCAACCATTTTGCAATTCACCATGTCAGTTTCTTCTAAAATGTCAAGGGCATACTTCATCTGAGAAATTGAGATACCATCTCTTGATTGTGTAACCTCAATACCCAAGAAATACCGGAGTCTGCCTAGGTCTTTGGTCTGAAAGTGCTGATGTAGATGTTCCTTAAGCTGTTGTATGCCAACTTGATCACTCCCTGTGATAATAATGTCATCCACAAAAACAAGGTAGATGCATAAAAAAAAAGAGTGCTGATAGAAAACCGAATGATCAGCTTCACACCGGATGAGACCTAAGGCTTAAACCACAGTGCTAAACCTTCTAAACCATACTCGTGGAGATTGTTTGAGACCATAGAGAGACTTCTTGAGTTTGCAGATTACATTGAACTCCCCCTAAGCAACAAAACCAAGTGGTTGTTCCATATAAACCTCATCTTATAGATCACCATGGAAGAAGGCGTTTTTAATATCCAACTGATAGAGCGGCCAATGACGTATGACAGCCACAAAGAGAAATAGGCGAATAGAGGCTATTTTAGCAACAGGAGAGAAGGTATCACTGTAATCCAGCCCATAGATATGTGTATAGCCTTTGGCAACCAAACAAGCTTTAAGACAATCCACCTGTCCATTGGGGCCCACTTTTGGAGTGAACACCCACCGACAACCAATGGGAGTCTTTCTTGGTGGTAGAGACACCAAATCCCAAGTACCATTTGAGTGTAAGGCTTCAATCTCATCGAACATAGCTTGGCGGGATGCGATAGGGCTTCACCTGTGGTTTTAGGAACAGAAACAGAGGAAAGACTCGAAACAAAGGCACTAAAAATAGGTGACAGATGCTCATAGCACAAAAAATTATAAAGAAGGTGCGGATTGCGAGTGGACCGTGTACCTTTGCGGGGAGCAACAGGAAGGCTAGCTGGCGCAGGATCTGTGGTAGGAGGAACCACTGGCGGAGAGTGTGAGTCAGGAGAGTCATGTTTTGGAGGAATGCGGGCACTGACATTAGGCTGAGGACGACAATGATATGTAAGAAGTGGAGGATCCATGGAGTGTGGACTTGAAGATAGCAGTGGGGGGTCTACAAAGGAGGAGATAGACAGACCTGAAGAGGGTAACGAAAGAGAAGAGAAAGGAATGGGCAATACCTGGTCCAGAGTCTATGAATCAGGCTGATCAACCGTGAAGAAAGACTGTTATTCAAAGAATGCGACATCAACAAATATAAGATAGCGATTTAACTCAGGAGAGTAACACTTATAGCCTTTTTGCAACCAAGAGTAGCCTATAAAGACACACTTGTGAGATTTGCAATAAGTTTATCCTGTCCAGGTAAAAAAGAATGCACAAAACAAATACATCCAAATATATGAAGGAGAGCAGTGGCTGTGTAGGGAATAAAAGAGAATGGGGAATTTGGTTCTGTAACATAGAAGATGACATGCAATTGATTAGATAACAAGCAGTAAGAATAGCATCACCCCAAAATTTGGTGGGAAGATTGGCATGTAAAAGTAGTGTTCGGGCAGTTTCAATGAGATGGCGATTTTTACGCTTAGCAACACTATTTTGTTAGGGTGTGTGAGGACATGAAGATTGATGTAAGATGCCATTAGCAGTCATGAAAGTAGTAAATTGAGAGGAAAAATACTTAAGGGCATTATCACTACGGAAAGCATGTATAGAAACGCCAAACTGTGTTTTTATTTCAGCAATAAATGTTTGAAAAACAGAAAACAATTCGGATCGACTTTTCATGAGAAACAACTAAGTGCAACGGGAAAAGTCATCAATAAAAGTAACAAAGTATGAAAAACCTAGAGTCGAGTTGACTCGACTGGGCCCCCATACATCATAGTGCACAAGTGAAAAGGGAGTCGTAGCCTTATTATGGGCACGACTAGGAAAAGAACTACAAACGTGTTTACCATGCTAACATGATTCACAATCAAAAGTGGATAATGATGACAGACTAGGAACTAACTTCTTTAGTTTGGAGATGCTGGGATGACCGAGACGAGAATGGAGGAGATCTAGGGAAGCCGCATTGGTGCAAGCTACCGGTGAACTAAGCACAAAAAGATGATAGTGGCCCCGTGACTCATGCCCGACGCCAATCATCCGCCCCGTACCTTTGTTTTACACATAAACAGAAATAAACGTAAAGGTCACTAAATAGTCTAGTTCTCTAGTAAGTGGACTAACAAAAAGCATATTAAAAGGACTGCATGGGACATAAAGGATAGAATTTAAAGGGAAAGAGGAGGTAAGAGAGGTTTTCCCTATCCTTTTAACGGGCGTTTGTCATGGGCCGAGGCGGTATTCATTTCCGAAGGGGCATGGTAGTAATATTGGTTTAGGCGAGTATTGGTTTGTATGAAAGCTGGTAGTTAGCGGCTGTTTCATTGGTGTAATTCCGAGTTTGGTGCCTCTTTGAGGAGGATAAATAAGGCCAGCTCTTTTCTTTTAGAGCATCTGAAATTACAACTTGAAAGTCACACTTCTCCCATTTTTCTTCCCGAATTCTCTCTCCTTCTCTATTTCTATCTTTCCCTCACGTTTTCTTATCCTACGCATCTCAGTTCCGCGCGCAATTCTAATTGAATTGCTGCAGAACTCCTTGTCAGATCCAGAGACCTGACAATTTGATATCAGAGCACTTCCTGGGCGTTCGGAAGAGCTATGGCAGATGGCACTCGGATGAAACATATGGAAGCGCAACTCCAGCAAGTTACTGCATCGGTTTCGGAGATGCAGAATCGGATGGATACATTTGAAAGCTCGGTGGAAAGAAGGATCGATGGAGCGGTGAACGTGTGGCGGGAGGAGAGTCGTTCACAGACTGCTCATTTGGAGGAACAAATGAGAGAGCAGAATCAAACTCTCCAGAATCACATGCATCAGTTCATGTTGATGTTGTCCCGCCAAACGCAGGTTTGGATCTCTCCGGATTTTCCTCCGAGAGAACATTCGGAGCCAATCCTAAACGACATAGGAGGCAATGGCCGATCGAAAGGATCAGCCGAATTAGAAGCAGAGCCTCCCTTGATGGAGGAAATCGCTGGCATCAGGAGATCTGGCATAACTCTAGGCTCGAATCAGAGCGGAACGTTGATGCCGCGCATGGAGATTCCCTTGTTTGACGGCCAGAATCCGCGATGGTGGGTGAGGCGTTGTGAGAGAGTGTTTCGACTCTACCACGTAGCCGAACAACAGAAGGTAGCCACTGCTGCAACCTACCTTAACGATGTAGGGGATGCGTGGTATCAAGGATGGATGGGAGTGAAAGACGAATGCTCTTGGGAAGCATTTGTGGAAGGATTGTGTGGAAGATTTGGAGAGAAAGGAATGTTAGACGTAGTGGAAGAATTTAATAAACTGAAGCAAGGAGGATCTGTACAAGTTTATCAACAGAAGTTTGAGGAATTGAAGGCACTTATGTTAATTTCTAATCCCACACTCACCGAGTGTTACTTTGTGTCAAGCTTCATCAGCGGCTTGAGCGAAGAAATCCGGCTGATTGTGAAAATGTTCCAACCAAAGATTGTACAACAGGCGGTGGAGTGTGCTAAGTTGCAGGAACTAGCAGTAGAAGCTTTATCGAAGAAACAGAGAGGAGTTAATAGAGGTTGGCAAGTACCTATGCTGCTGAACAGCAAGGGGTGGAACAAGGAAGGCGGATCAGGAGGCACTAACGGAAAGGCATTAGCTCTACCAGCTCCGTCATCATCGTTTGGAAACAACCTGTGAGAACAGAGGAGGCTAGCCGGGCTCTGCGTCAGGTGTGGAGATAAATATACACCGGGCCATCAATGCAAACGTCAATTATTGTTACTCGAAGGCACCGAGGATGGGGAAGGAACAGTGGAAGACGCAGAGAGTCAAGAAAATGAAGGAGACGATGAGAGGATGGAGATTTCTCTCCATGCACTAAGGGGAGTGTCCACAAGTAAAATCATAAAGGTAGATGGTAAGGCACAGGAGGACGATTTATCGATACTCATTGACAGCGGGAGCACGCATAGCTTCTTGGATGAGAGAGTGGCCAAGAGGCTCCATTGTCGACTTACTGGAACTCTACCACTATCGGTCACGGTGGCTAACGGGCAAAAGGTGAAATGTAAATCGGCCTGCATGGGCTTTTGTTGGCAGATGCAGGGGGAGGACTTCGAAGCTGACCTAAGGCTTCTCCGGTTAGGGGGATGTGATATGGTCTTAGGCGTGGATTGGATGAGAGAAGTAAGTCCTATTTGCTTTGATTTCAAGAAGATGGAAGTCACTTTTGACAAAGGGGGAAAACGTATGACTATCACTGGTGGGGCAGAGGCAGGAACTTGTAAACTCATTTCGGGCAAGAGATTGCATAAGCTTTTTAAAAGCAAATGGACGCAAGTGGCTCAATTGTTCTCAATACAAACACTGGGGCAGGAAGAAGACGAGCTAGATTATGGGGGAAAAATTAAACTGGAAGCAATACAGCAAGGCGTCGTTCCTTGGGAGGTAACTCAACTGGACTTACTTGATGAACTCTTAGATGAATTTAGGGATTTGTTTGAGGAACCGAAAGCTCTACCCCCTCCCAGACCATTTGACCATACTATAGCCTTAAAGCCAAACTCTGAGCCGGTTAACATTCGTTCCTATCGTTATCCTCCAAAACAAAAGGCTGAGATCGAACGTATGATCAAAGAAATGCTTCAACAATCAGTCATTAGACCAAGCATCAGCCCTTATGCTTCTCCTCTTTTGTTAGTTAAAAAGAAGGACGGTAGTTGGCGGTTTTGCATAGACTACCGCCAACTCAACTCCATCACTATAAAGAATAAGTTCCCTATTCCCATCATAGAAGACCTCCTGGACGAGTTACATGGAGCCAAAGTTTTTTCCAAACTCGACCTTCATTCCGGTTATCACCAAGTCCGAATGAGCTCCCATGACATCCACAAAACAGCTTTTAGGACTCACCTAGGCCACTACGAATTTTTAGTTATGCCGTTTGGCCTAACTAACGCACCGGCTACTTTCCAAGCTATCATGAACCATATTTTTGAGCCCTATCTCTACCAGTTCATTCTCGTTTTCTTTGACGATATCTTAATTTACAGTCCCAGCTTCCCTAAACACCTAGAGCATCTACGGTTAACCTTGCAAATCCTTAGACTCAATAAGTTGTTCATCAAGAAGTCCAAATGTGCCTTTGCACAGACCCAAGTGGAGTATCTGGGCCATGTGATATCGGAGAAGGGGGTGAGCACTGATCCGCAAAAGATTGCTGCTATGAATGACTGGCTAAGGCCAACAACTGTTAAAAGTTTAAGAGGATTTTTGGGTCTCACGGGTTACTATAGGCGATTTGTTAAAAATTACAGCATCATTAGCAAGCCTCTCACGGTGTTGCTCAAGAAAGATGGGTTTCAGTGGAATGAAGCAGCTGAAACAGCCTTCGAGCTACTCAAGAAGGCCATGTGTGAGGTTCCTACCTTAACTCTTCCAGATTTCAATCAGCCGTTTATTCTGGAAACAGATGCTAGCAACTATGGAGTTGGCGCAGTGTTGGCTCAAGGGGGAAGACCTATAGCTTTCATCAGCCAAGCATTAGCCCCAAAACACCTTGGCCTGAGTGTGTATGAAAAAGAACTTCTGGCGGTATTGATAGCCGTAGACAAATGGCGTCATTATTTAGAAGGAAGCAAGACGGTTATTCGTACCGACCACGAGAGCTTGAAATTTTTGTTACAACAAAAACTACACACGCACCTCCAACGGAAAGGTATGTCTAAACTCATGGGGCTCGATTATACTATTCAATACAGGAAAGGACACGAGAACAAGGCTGCTGATGCCCTTTCCCATTGTATGGAGGAGGGAGCCACTGCAGCTATGACTTCTATTGTACCAGAATGGTATTCGGAAGTCGCAGCCAGTTACGAGCACACGGAGTGGACCAAGGATCTAATGGAACAATTGACGTTAGATCCCACGAGTAAACCAGGATACTCCCTAAGGAATGGGCCGTTACGCTACAAAGAGAAGCTAGTAATTGGGGATGATGAGCAGCTGCGAAAGAGAATCCTAACAGCCCTGCATGACTCGCCGGTAGGAGGACATTCCGGGGTCCAAAGCACTTATAACCGAATACAACAACTGTTCTATTGGCCGGGGCTGAAGAAGACGGTGCAGAAGTATATTAAAGATTGTGACATCTGTAGCCGGTGTAAACACGAGAACATTCATCCTCCGGGTTTGCTACAACCTTTGCCTCAACCGGAGCAAGCTTGGGCTAGCATCAGTATGGACTTCGTGGAAGGTTTGCCCAAATCAGAGGGCAAAGACTGCATATTGGTGATAGTGGACAGGCTCACCAAATACAGTCACTTCCTTAGTCTCGCGCACCCTTTCACAGCCCAAGAGGTGGCGCGCGTGTTCCTTGATCAGGTTGGAAAATTGCATGGCTTTCCTCGCATCATTGTATCTGATCGCGACAAGGTCTTCACCAGCCTACTTTGGAAGGAACTTATGCACTCACTGGGAACTAAGCTCCATATGTCCTCGGCCTACCATCCAGAAACGGATGGACAGACGGAACGTGTGAATCAATACCTGGAGACTTACCTTCGATGCTTATGCTTGGAGCAGCCAGCTGGGTGGCATAAGTGGCTGTCCCTGGCGCAATGGTGGTACAACACCAATTACCATTCGTCTCTGAAAATGACTCCATTTGAGGCTCTATTCGGTTACAAACCACTGCTACTTCCGGACGGCGGGGGCCCGAATTTGGTAGCTACGGTAGATAGCTACCTCACTCAGAGGCAACAAGTGCTGCAAACACTCAAACGAGAGTGGGCCAACGCTCAGAATCGCATGAAACAATATGCGGATAAAAAGCGCAGTGACCGCGCTTTCGCAGTAGGGGACTGAGTGACCTGCCCAATTGAAGACTCTATCGTCAACAGCCGTTTCTAAACTAAGTCCTAAATACTATGGACCCTATGAAGTGTTAGCTCGGGTGGGTAAAACAGCCTATCGATTGCAACTCCAGCAAAGACCTCGATTCATCCGGTCTTCCATGTTTCTCTCCTCAAACCATCTTCCGGCACTCACCCAGTGAGCACAGCTTTACCCCCAGCTGCCCCGGCATCGCACCAAACAGCTGAACCCATCGCCATCGTGGACAGACGTGTGATCTACCAAAATAGTCTTCCCATCACACAGGTGCTTGTTCGTTGGTCCAACTTGCATCCGGAAAACAATACCTGGGAGTATCTCCCCGACCTACTCCAGCAGTTTCCACGGGCAGTCGGTCTACTTTAGGCTCTTCTTGAGGACAAGAAGACTCTGATGGGAAGGGAATTGTCATGGGTCGAGGCGGTATTCATTTCCGAAGGGGCATGATAGTAATATTGGTTTAGGCGGGTATTGGTTTGTATGAAAGCTGGTAGTTAGCGACTGTTTCATTGGTGTAATTCCGAGTTTGGCGCCTCTTTGAGGAGGATAAATAAGGCCAGCTCTTTTCTTTTCGAGCATCTGAAATTACAACTTGAAAGTCACACTTCTCCCATTTTTCTTCCCGAATTCTCTCTCCTTCTCTATTTCTATCTTTCCCTCACGTTTTCTTATCCTACGCATCTCAGTTCCGCGCGCAATTCTAATTGAATTGCTGCAGAACTCCTTGTCAGATCCAGAGACCTGACAGCGTTTTGGTGCCATCTGCAAGAGTGATGGTTGGTAAATGTTCAGAAAGTGTAAGGGTAGAGAAAAGATCCTTATTACCACACATGTGATCGGTGGTGCCCGAGTCCAAAATCCAAGGGCCAATAGAAGGGCTTTGAGTAACACAAGCCATGAGATGACCAGTAGATGGCCGAGATGCTTGGAACTTCAAGAAAGCCTCATAGTCAATAGTTGGTAGGGTTACCATTGGAGGGCCCGATGCTGGACTAGGGGCACTCTGGGCAATATGAGTTGTGCAGGATGTTTGAGATGCAAGAGGGGCAGCTGGTCGACCATGCTTCTTCCAACACTTATCTTCATGCCCCTTCTTTTTACAGAAATTGTAGTGAGGGCGAGAGCGGCTATTGGACTAGCCTTGATTACCGCCGAAAGTCTGAGACACAAGAACAGAGACCTCGGGAGGGGTACCTGTAGAAGTACCAGTAGAGGGAGAATTGCCAGCCATATTGAGTAATCTTTTGTATGTATCTTTCATAGTAGGGTTAGTGGACCCAGTTAAGATCTAATGGCAGATAGGCTCAAACTCAAGCTTGAGACTGGATAACGTAAGGACCATGAACAGTTTTTCCCGCTGAAAATCATGAGTGGGTTTGGAATCAAAGTATGGAAGAAGAGGTTCAAACTCCTACATAAGAGAACACATTTGGCCCAAATAGGATTCCATAGAGCGATCCTATTGGATATTCTTGATAGTGTGGATAACTGTATACAGACATTGAATGTTGTTGGTGTAACATTCAGTAGCTTTTGTCCAAACCTCATAATAGGTTTCAAACAGAGCGATTAATGGAATTCAATAAAATATTACATAATTGAGCATCAAGTTGTTCCCATCTAGCTTTGTTGATTGGATCGACATCCACTACCTTTGTGGTGAGATGGTCTACTTGTCCCTGTCCCTTGAACCACAACTTGACAGAGGCTGCCCATGAGAGATAGTTGGAAGACCCTATCAACTTGTTAGAGGTGATAACAAGGGTCTCTATGCTAGAAAGGGGAAAGGATTGAGAGGTAGTAGATGTTGAAACAGACTCACGTGTAGGAGTGATTTAACTGAGGTCAGACATGTCGACGATTGCAAATTAGATTTGAAACGGGATGAAAGGAGGAGCAACAAAGGCGTGCAGTGGGCGGTGGTCGTTGATGGCCAGTGGCGACGAAACCAGCCAGATCTAGATGGACTTAGGGAGACGAGTCCAATGGCAGTGACATCATCGCAATCGAAGCACTAGAGAGAGAGATCGAGGCAAAAATGTCCCAACCAGCTGGCGGCCGGCGACGATGGGGCTTCAGGGCTAGGCTAATCTAAGGCCGGTGATCCAACGATAGCTGGGAAAAGTGGGTGTGACTGAAGGGAAAGAAGGTAACTGGATGCAATTGGGTATATGCAAAGAATGATGGATTTCTAGACAAGAATGATGTTTGCTACAAAGCAAGGTTGGTGGCTAAAGACTACGCTTAGATGGAGGGCATTGATTATAATGAAGTTTTTTCTCCAATTGTGAAACATTCCTCCATTAGAATTTTGTTGGACTTGGTAGCGCAATTGGATTTAGAACTAGTTCAGATGAAATGTCAAAACCTCGTTTCTACATGGCGACTTGGAAGAGGAAATCTATATGACTCAGCTAGAAGGATTCAGAGATGCTAGTAAAGAAAATTGGGTTTGCAAACTAAACAAATTGTTGTACGGATTGAAGCAATCTCTGAGATAGTGGTACAAACGATTTGACAAGTTTATGTTGGGGCAAAGGTACATAAGAAGCAAATATGATCATTGTGCATATTTGTGCAAGTTACAAGATGAATCTTTCATCCATCTTCTCCTGTATGTTAATGATATGCTAATAACTTCCAAGAATAGTGAAGAAATTGAAAAATTGAAGGCTCAGCTGAATAAGGAGTTCGAAATGAAAGATTTAGGTGAAGCTAAGAAGATTCTCGGCATGGAGATAATCAGAGACAGGAAAAAATGAAGGCTTTGTTTGACTCAGAAAATATATCTGAAGAAAGTACTACAACATTTTGGCACGAATGAAAATTCAAAACCTGTGAGTACCCCATTATCTCCTCATTTCAAGTTAATGCATCTTTATCTCTGAAGAGTGCTGCAGAGCGGGAGTATATGTCAAAAGTTCCATATGCAAATGTTGTTGGTAGCTTGATGCATGCTATAGTGTGTATAAGGCCCGATATTTCACAGGCAATTGGAGTTGTGAGCAGGTATATGCATGATCCTCGAAAGGAACATTGGCAAGCTGTGAAATGGATTCGGCGGTACATTCCGAACATCGTAGATGTTGGTTTAGATTTTAAACGGGATGAGAAAGTGGGTAAATACATAGTTGGTTATTGTGATTCTGACTATGCTAGTGATATGGATAAACGTTGATCTACGACTGGTTACATGTTGACTTTAGCAAAGGCGTCGGTCAGTTGGAAGTCTACTTTACAGTCTACAGTTGCTCTGTTTACCATAGAAGCAGAGTACGTGGCAGTTACAGAGGCTGTGAATGAAGCAATTTGGCTTTATGGGTTGCTTGATGAATTGAGAATTGGTCAGAAGTACATCAAGATACATTGTGACAGTCAGAGTACTATTCACTTAGCAAAGAACTAAGTTTATCATGCAAGGACGAAACACATCGACGTAAGATATCACTTTGTGTGGGAAATTATGGAAGAATGAGACACAAATTCAGAAGCTAGTGAAATATTTTGATATGATGGCTAAGGTTGTAACAACAATCAAATTCCAACATTGTTTGAACTTGATTAATATCCTTAGTATTTGAATTTGGTGTTTTAAAGCGCATTTGAAGACACTACTGATGATAGCTTCTTTGAAGAGAATTGAGGAATTTGGGAAATTCGCCAAGGTGGAGATTTGTTGATTTGGCTTGTTTCCAAATCCCACATTGAAAGATGTGGGTTGTGGGGGGCTTTCTTTATGCTATAAATAAGTCCTCCCCCCTCCTACGTATTTTTGTCCCACACATTTGTATTCCCTTCTCTCTCTTTGTATTTTTCTCTTTAGAAGCTAGTGAAATATTTTTTGTGGTGTCCAAGGACGTAGGTCTAATTGGTTGAACCTCGTTATTTTTTGGTATTCTATTTATTTTTATATTCAATAGTTATCAAAGCGGAACGATCCAAGATCTTCTTTAGGTTTCCTCTGTTCCTGCAGTGCCTATTTCTTCCACCAGCAATAATTCAGTTATGGCTTCATAGATTCAAAATCATAGAGAACAGGGAGGGGGTCATGGTAGTAATCGACGCAACCGC
The DNA here is from genome assembly GCA_036245055.1 of Diospyros kaki. Taxonomy (NCBI): domain Eukaryota; kingdom Viridiplantae; phylum Streptophyta; class Magnoliopsida; order Ericales; family Ebenaceae; genus Diospyros; species Diospyros kaki. The sequence continues at coordinate 39,667,914 of BSEG01000009.1, read as the reverse complement.
CCCAAGTGTGACTTCTGTCACAAGTTGGGGCATACTAAGGAACGGTGTTATATGCTGCATGGTCGCCCTCGTGTGAATGTTGCTTCTGTTGATAGTTCTTGATCTGAATCTTCTACTGGACATCCATCGAATTCCTGACTTCCCGTAGGGGACGACTATGACGAGTATCTCAAGTATAAGACATCCTAGCAATCATCATCCACAACTGCCTCTATCGCCTACTCTGGTGACTCCACTCCTTTCTCGCTTGGTCATCCTCTTTAGGACCGTGGGTCCTAGACTTAGGTGCTTCTAATCATATATCTGGTAATTGCCATCTGTTCTCTTATTTTACTAGTTATGTTTCTTTACCTTATGTTATCTTGGCCAATGGTTCTAAAGTTGTTGCTAAAGTTATTGGCACTGCCAAACCCTTACCCTCTCTACCTTTAGATTCTGTCATTTATCTTCCCCATTGTCCTTTTAATCTTATATCTGTCAGTCAACTTACACGTGTCTTAAATTGTTTTATCACATTCAATAACAATTATGTTACTATTCAGGATCGCAGTACGGGACAAATGTTTGGCATCGGATGTGAGTGACAGGGTCTCTATCACCTCAACCTTCCTAAACCTCTTATTGCGTGCTCAGTGAGTGAGTCTCTTCCTCTTCTCCACAATCGTTTGGGGCATCCTAGTTTGGCCAAGTTTTAGAAGATGGTTCCTAATCTATCTACATTGTCAACCTTTCATTGTGAGTCTTGTCAGCTTGGAAAACATACTAGAACTCCTTTTTCAAAACATGTCAATAATCGAGCTATGTCCCCATTTACTTTTGTTTATTCTGATGTTTGGGGTCCTAGTCGTATTGTGTTTGTCTTAGGTTTTCAATATTTTGTCACGTTCATCGATGATTATTCTCAATGCACTTGGTTATATTTAATGAAAAATCGTTCTGAATTATTTTCAATTTTTGAATCCTTTTGTGTTGAAGTCAAAACGTAATTTCATACATCTGTTCAAGTTTTGCACAATGACAATGCCCCTGAATATTTTTCTGCCCCCTTCACTACCTTTATGTCTTCTCAGGGGATCTTACATAAGTCGTCTTGTGCCTACACACCACAACAGAATGGGGTTGTTGTGCATTCGTTTTTAGGCTAATGCTATCATCACTGCTTGCTATCTCATTAATATGATGCATTCCTCTGTTCTTCAAGACAAAGTTCCTCACTCTCTCTTGTTTTTGATCAATCATTATATGTTCTGTCTCCCCGTGTCTTTGGTTACACGTGCTTTGTTCATAACATGTCTCCAGGTCAGGATAAATTGTCTACTTAGTCCATCAAATGCATTTTTCTTGGTTATTCCCAACTTCAAAAAGGTTATAAGTGTTACTCTCTTGCCACCCAACGCTATTTTCTATCTGCTGATGTCACATTTTTTGAGTCATCTCCTTTTCTACTCTTCCCCTCCTTCTGAGAAACATCCCATTTCCGATGCCATCCCTTTTCCATGTAGTCCTCATGTTCCTCTTTTCCATGTTTCCTCATCTATCCCATTACAGGCCTATCATCGGCATTCTTCACCTCAGTCACATGATGGTCTTGGTGATGTCCCTGTGCAACCTCCCGCTTCTCCTATTGCACCAGTGACTCCTGCTACCTCACCTTCCACTCCAGCATCTCCACCGACCGCGACTCTACCTCCTGAGGATTATTTTCCTATTGCCCTTCGGAAAAGTACTCGTTCTACACGCAATCCTCATCCAATTTATAATTTTCTTAGTTATCATCGTCTATCTTCTCCTTACAATGTTTTTCTCTCTTCCCTATCCTCTATTTCTATTCCCAAAACTGTTAGCATGGCACTTTCTAATCCGGAGTGACAAGCAATGGTAGAAAAGATGACCGCTTTACATTCCAATAGTACTTGGGATTTGGTTCCATTACCCCCAGGTAAATCTTGTGTTGGATGTCAATAGATCTATACTGTCAAAGTTGGTCCTGATGGGCACATTTATCGGCTTAAGATCCGTTTGGTAGCAAAAGGGTTCACCCAAGTGTATGGTCTTGACTATGGTGATACATTTTCCCCTATGGCTAAAATGTCTTCTATACGTTTGTTTATCTTTATAGCCTTTCTTCGCCACTGGTTGTTGTATCAACTGGACATTAAGAATGCCTTCTTACATAGTGAGCTTCAGGAAGAGATTTATATGGAGCATCCTCCTGGGTTTGTTGCTCAGGGGGAGTCTGGTTTGGTTTGTAAACTTCGATACTCACTATATGGGTTAAAATAGTCTTCGCGAGCCTGGTTTGGTCGCTTCAGTACTGTTATTTAGAAAGTTGGTATGACTCGCAATGAGTCTGATCATTCGGTTTTCTACAAACACACATCACACGGAAAGTGTATATATTTGATTGTCTATGTGGATGATATTGTCATTACAGGTAATGATCAGGATGGTATTGCTCAACTGAAAAGATATCTTTCCCATCATTTCCAAACCAAGGACTTGGGGTTGCTTAAGTACTTTCTTGGCATAGAAGTTGCCTAGTCCAACTCTAGTATAGTCATCTCTCAGCGAAAGTATATGTTGGACATTCTGGAAGAAATTGGGATGCTTGATTGTAAACCTATAGACTCTCCTATGGATCTTAATGTAAAGCTTTTACCAAGATGAGGGGAGCCTCTTGCAGATCCTAGAAAATATCGCAGGCTAATTGAAAAACTTAATTATCTCACTATCACTCAAGCTAACATTTCTTTCTCTATCAGTGTTGTCAGGCAGTTTCTACAGTCTTCTTGTGATAGTCACTAGAATGCAGTTGTTCGGATTCTCAGGTATGTTAAAGGGAGTTCCAGGGAAAGGACTATTGTACGAGGACAGAGGTCATACTCAGGTGATCGGATATTCATACACTGATTGGGCTAGTTCTCCATCTGATAGACGATCTACTTCAGGATATTGTGTTCTAGTTAGAGAGAACCTAGTATCTTAAAAAAACAAAAGGTAGGATGATATTGTTAGGTCAAGTGCAGAAGCAGAATATCATGCTATGGCCTTGGCAACATGTGAATTTATCTAATTAAAACAATTGCTTTAGGAACTCAAGTTTAGAGAAATATCACATATGAGATTAATTTGTGATAATCAAGCTGCATTATATATTGTCTCCAATCCAGTCTTTCATGAGAGGACCAAACACATCAAGATAGATTGTCACTTCATTCGAGAAAATATTTTGTCTGGTTGTATTATCACAATTTTTTTCAATTCAAATGACCAGTTAGCAGATGTTTTTACTAAATCCCTCAGAGGTCCTCGAATTGGATATATATATAACAAGTTTGGTGCATATGATATATATGCACAAATTTGAGGGAGAGTGTTGAGTTGTATATAGAGATAACACTTGTGTGTATATTCTAGACTTAGGGTTAGCCCTATGTCATGGCTTATGTTATGACATATGAATGATTTTGTATAAATATGTGTACATTCTATTAGTTATTATATGAAATATTTCCAATCTCTCTAAATTTTACAGGAACTTTTAATTCTTTAAGACCCACATCAAAGTCTCCTTAAATTCTCTCAACCTAAAGATAAGTTACCCTCTAAACTTCCTTGATCACTAACAGCTAGTTCTAGGTCAATTGGATTTAAAACAATAAAAGATCAGAGTCCAGGCATCTAAACATGGGCCCACAGAAGGTACAAAAGCCTCCGCTCTTTACTAACAACTGCAGACACTGACCCTTCCCCTGAACCTCTCGTGTAGATGCACCCTGAAAAGAGATCTAAAAGGATACACCCTGAGGAGATCTAAATCCCATTAGGAAAGTCCACCCAGAAATAAACTTTTCTCCAGGATTTTGAAATGAAAAACCAATAAACCATCTTTTTGAGACATTCAAGATTCCAAAGTAATCAAGGAGAAAGACAACTAGTGTTTATTAAAGAAAAGAGACCTGTCAACTATGAAATGGTAAGAGTATAAGCTACTTTATTCCACTGTTTATTTCTGAAGTTTGATCACCAAGAGAGCATGAGAGTTCAAGTGATCGTGAAGAGTGTAGCACTGATTTTGAAGTTTATTTTCTCATTGCGCCAACCCCACACAACTCAAACTCCTCCCCTTGATTGCCTGAGGTAAATCCAATTAGGGCTGCTTAAGATGAACACTGTTGACAACAATGTCATTATTGGGACCAGACTGCTACTCACCATCTGAGTCTCAAGGCCTCAACAAAACATAGCCTTGGGCAGAGAACAATAGAAGATACTTGAGTTTGAAGGATGTCTTTAAAGAACAGAGCTTGGCCCATTCCTACTTATTGGATCGATTCTGATAATAAAGTTAGGGGCAAAGGTATTTGTCCTTGACCTAGGAAGAACACCCATTCTCAATTTGTTCAAAATGCCCAAGAAAATGGGCCTTGCCCATTTTCTATTGATACATCATAAAAATGATATCTGTCAATCTGGCTTGAAAGAAAACATAAATGATAATCATATGATCACAGTAAGCCCAGTAACATTCTGCTGGAATATCCAACGCTATACGAGGTTAAAACATCATGGAAAATAGATATTGGTCTTTTTGTAGGACAAAATTGGATCTTAGGAACTGGAATTTTGTTATCGTGGGAATATTTGTCAACTTAGAGATGGTTTTTTGTTTCTAGAGTTGGCCAAAGTAAATAACTCATTGTTTGTTATGGATCATGATCAATAATGATCTGCCTGCAGTGAAAACATCCTGTATGCATGTTGTGTGATTGTCCATGTCAAGTGTGACATGATTACTCTGTACGCTGCCATCAAATCTCTCTGTTTCAAGCTCTTAATGAAGGCTCATTTCTTGGTATTTGTGGCGCATTGTATCATTAAATGCCAGTTGTTGGTAACTCGGTAGACATCAATGTAATGTCAGTTGATATTGGCCTTTCCAATACCAAACAAATAGAAAATCTTGAAACTGCTGCTTAGTGAAATTGTTCTGGATGGAGATTTAAATAGCATTTGCATGAGAGTTCTTACACCTCTGAGCTTCCCTCTGTATTTTGACTAGCAAGTTTCTCAAAATGCCATACCTCTTCATTTATCCAATTTATTGAACAGGAAAGTGTGATGAAGGATCCTGCCGAAGTCAAAGGCTTCAACCCGGGATTAATAGTGTTGCTTCTGGTTGGGGGCTTACTATTAACCTTCCTTGTCGGGAACTATTTACTCTACATGTACGCGCAAAAGACCCTTCCTCCAAAGAAAAAGAAGCCCATCTCCAAGAAGAAGATGAAGAGGGAGAAACTGAAGCAAGGGGTTTCAGCGCCCGGAGAATAGACACACATCCTTTCAGACACGATGTAATGTCAGGCCACTTTTTACGTCTCTGGAACCAGTTTTTGAGAGATGGTGGTTGCTCTTCTTCTGTGGTTAACTATCCTCGTAACGACATGTTAGCCGGCTAGGAAGTAAAGATGCTCTGTGTGTCTTTCATCGACTGTCATTGGTGTCTTTAAGTTGCGTTTCAGGTTTGTTGGCAAAACGTTTGGTTTATGTCCAAGCTGATATCAGAATATGTCCAACTTAGAGTTCTATCTTCAATCTGAGGCTCCAACTTGTAGTTTTATTCCCAATTGAAGTAGGTCTGATTTAACGTTGATGCTAACATACTATGGCTACTGCTACTCTTTCAAGGCCTAGGCATTTGGTTTGGCGATGGCTTCCGCCTTCAGCCATCACACACCAGTAATTCAAGTTCTTGGGAAAGAAAAAAAAAAACCAACACTTCACATTTGTTCCATAAGAAACCAGTTTTTTTTTTCAATATTAGAATCTCTGGCTTGGCTTCTTGGAAAGAACAAACCGAATTTGGTGTAAGTTAAAAGAGTAGGATTTGGAAATTATTTAGTTTGAATAGTTTAGAAATTTTTTAAATGTTACTATTGAAAATCCCAAACAAAACAAAACAAAATTCGAGAAAACATGTGGCATCTGCTCTGGCTATAAATTTGGTCGTACACTGGGGATATTAAAAAAATAATTATTGAAACATGCGTGACAAATTAGTCCCGAAGTCCGTTTCTAAGAACATCACCTTCAAATATCAGAATTGTTATACAACCACCAAAAACTTTTTCAAACAAAAAATATCATAACCGAAACCAAGGGCTGAATACATGCATATGCTGCTTTAGCTTTGAAGCAATTCCAAAATGGGGCAGAGACTACGCGTTCAAGTTTCCAAAGACTGGCACCGACGACAGACCATAAAAAACCACATTTTTATTTTGGATTCCCCAGCACATACATGGGCATGCCCTTCAGATATCATGTAATAAGCACCACACAAAAAAATAATAATAATAATAACAGTTAAAAAGACTTACAAACACAACAACATATTACGAAGGTGAGTTGTACAGGTAAATAATACCAAATCCCAAGCACATTCAGATGCTACAATCACAGTTTCAGCAGAACATCTTATATATGTATGTGTATATGTATATGTATTATATCATTTACTGACATTAGGTGCGTTTGACCTGCCCACATGCAGGCAGAATGCTCAGGCTCGACCACGGCCCATTGTATGCTCTCCAGGAGGAATCATGACCATGACCTGCTGGGCATTAAACCCAGGATGAGGAAGCCTACGACGAACCTCGCGACCTTCCTGGCAAAGAGCGCATGGATGGCAGAAGACATGAGTTGCTAAATCACAGGCTGCCTCACATTGCTCACGTTGCACATTGTCGTCTAAAAAGCTCCCACAGCATCCGCAGGACCTGGCAAATGCTTCGCAGCTGCCCTGTTTGTTTCAAATTGCAACCTAAAGCTTGAGACCAAAAACACACACACACACACAAAAAAAAACACAGTAGGGGAAACCAATAATCCAGAAACTGAACTTCTGCAGCGGCAGCATCTAATGAATCACTCATCAACCAACCTCCCCTCCCCCTTGAAGCATTTGACTAAATACCATTAGTGCTTACTAGATTGCATGGTTCAGTTGCTACTAAAAGATTACAGGCACGGAAAGATTGTTATGATTATCTGATTGTTTTGGAAACGTATTCATCAAGAAAGTGCAGAAATAGTTTGTTTGCACTCATAGCATAACTTCACGCACGGATTAGCCAATTAGGCTTGTCACGTTCCACTTCAATGCTGAAATAGGTCTTAACAGGCAAGCATTTTAAATTTCAAGGAGAAAGGCCCATGAACTTCCAAACAAAATTCCACGTGAATTGCCAAATGCAATGATTTTCTATATATAAGTTGCTTATGTCCAATTCATTCAATATTGGTCGTGATTAAGAAAACAATCATGACAGAATAAAATAATATATTAAATGAATTTGAGTTTTCAAATCAAAGTCATTGGACATGATACACAAATTGAAAAGTTTATCAATGAGTGAAGCGAGAACTTAGAAAATGATCATGCAGAGAGAATAGCTGTTCTGAATAAAATGCAATGAGACTAGAAAAGAATGGAAACTATCCTACCCCTTTAGGAATTAAATTTCTTCATAAGGATACAGGATTTCATTTAATATTTAATGGAACATTGGTCGACTAATAAATGAATAAATTGAGACCAAGGCATTGAAGAGAAAGGAGGCTAATGGTAGCAGAGACAGAGGAGGCGGCTAGAGAGAAGAATAGAAATAAAGGTCCTCCTACACTAGTGCTTAGATTGTGTACTCTTCTGATTCATCTAATTAATGGAGTGATGTTTCCCCCTGCGCGCCGGGGTGGGGAGCACCATATGTACTCTACATCTTCTCTCCCTTCTTGGGAAATCAGAAGTTTGAAATAATTGAAAAGCTCTTCATCAGACCAATTAATGTCAGAACAATAGGAAAAGAACTTTCATTTCAAAAATTTGCAAAATGAAATCAGCATCAAGGTTGGAATCTATGAAACACACACTTCTAAAAGATGCCATAATCATTTCAAATATCAATATAGACTCAACACTAGTTTGATACATCATCATGATGTCCTTCCCAACCATTTACTTTTAGGACTTGGACACTTGGTACATGTGTCCACACATAAAACACGTTACAAATTTAAAAAAGAAGAACCTTGATATCATATAATGAGATTAAAAGCAATATGGATTACAACGCTAATCCTTTATCTTAGGTTGGAATTAGATGAATATATATCTATCCTTGTTACAATTAGACAGAAGTTTATTGTGTTGTTGATAATTTTATATTTTCTGGCTTCATATGTGTTGTTTTGTGTTTGAGGAAAATTGTAATGGAACACATTATCCCAGGGTAATGCTACTGCAAGCATCAAACAAATCTCCCTCAATACTAAGTACGAGTTCCTAGCTAGTATCATATGCCATCCCTGTTTAGAGATACTTTCAACTGGGGGCAATACAGAGGTTGCTAAAGTTGTGAATCAGATCATAAGATCGTATGATCTATTGATACAAATTCAATGATTCATTCATATGATTATATTTAGTCCTACATTTTGGGCTAAATGTGGCCTCTCTCTCTCTCTCTCTCTCTCTCTCTACTATCTAGTATCATGTGTTGTCCCTGTCTAGAGATACTTTCAACTGGGGGTTAGAGAGAGGTTGTTAAAGTTGTGAATCAGATCATAAGATCGTATGATCTAGTGATACAAATTCAATGACTCATTCATATGATTTTATTTAGTCCCACATTTTGGGCTAAACGTGGTCTCTCTCTCTCTCTCTCTCTTTCTCTCTCTAGTATCATATGTCATCCCTGTTCAGAGATACTTTCAACTGGGGGCTAGAGAGAGGCTGCTAAAGTTGTGAATCAGATCATAAGATCATACAAATTCAATGATTCATTCATATGATTATGTTTAGTCCCACATTTTGGGCTAAATGTGGCCTCCCTCCCTCCCTCATTCCCCAAATAGAAAAAATGTAGAACACATCTGGGATTCCTAATTCTCAATGTAGAGCAAATGAATTTGGATAATAGCATGGACTTTTTAATAACCATGCTCCCCTCCTCCAAACCCGCCTAAAGCAAAACAGGAAAATGTTGTTCAGCAGTTGTCAAGTTCTTTAACATCTAACACATGCACCAACACAAATTGAAAACAAATATTGTACAACAACAACATATCCAGCCTTTATCCCACTATGTGGGGTCGGCTACATGAATTCTAGACTTCCATGTATTCCTATCGTTTGTCATATCTTCATTTAGATCCATATACTTCATATCGAATTTTAATATCTCTCCCAAAATCTTCTTGGGTCTACCTCTACCTCTTTTTGTGACTAATTGTTCTATTTCATCAACTCTCCTCACAGAAGCGTCTCTTAGTCTCCTTCTCACATGACCAAACCATCTTAGTCTAGTCTCTCTCATCTTCTCCTCGATTGGCACTACTCCTACCTTATTACGAATAACTTCATTTCTAATTTTATCCTTTCTTATATGTCCGCACATCCATCTTAACATCCTCATCTCCGCTACACTCGTCTTTTGCTCATGCTGGTATTTGACTGCCCAACATTCTGAGCCATACAGCAAGACTGGTCTTATAGCTCTCCTATAAAATTTTCCTTTCAATTTTAATGGGATTTTACCATCACATAACACTCCCGATGCATTTCTCCATTTTAGCCAACCTGCCTTAATTCTATGTGCAACATCCTCGTGAATTTCTCCATCTTTTTTAATCACTGATCCCAAATATCGAAAATGGTATTTTCTTTGTAAGATTTGGTCTTCTAATTTTATTATAACATCATCCACTCTTGCATTTTTACTAAATTTGCATTCCATATATTCTGTTTTCTTTCTACTTAATTTAAATCCCTTAGATTCTAAATTGTTTCTCCACAACTCAAGCTTAGTGTTCACTCCTTCTTTTGTTTCATCCACCAACACTATGTCGTCTGCAAATAACATACACCATGGCACATCTGTCTGAATATCTTTAGTGAGTTCATCCATTACTAGAGCAAATAAGTATGGACTTAGTGCAAAACCTTGATGTAGTCCTATTGTAGTTGTAAATGGTTCAGTATCCCCTCCGCATGTTCTGACCCTTGTCTCTACACCATGATACATGTCCTTAAAGGCTTGTATATAGGCTATTTTGACTCCTTTCTTCTCTAGAACCCTCCATAATACTTTTCTAGGGACCCTATCATAGGCTTTTTCTAGATCCATAAACACCATATGTAGGTCCTTCTGATAATCCCGATACCTTTCCATTAGACGCCTCAGTAAATATATAGCTTCCATTGTTGACCTGCCAGGCATGAAACCAAACTGATTTTCTGACACATTTGTTTCTTTTCTAAGCCTCTGCTCTATTACTCTCTCCCAGAGTTTCATGGTATGACTCATTAACTTAATTCTTCTATAATTTTCACAGTTTTGAACATCTCCTTTGTTCTTGTATATAGGAACCAAAGTACTCTTCCTCCACTCATCTAGCATCTTTTTTCATTTAAGGATCGCGTTAAATAGTTGCGTTAGCCAGGAGATGCCCTCTTTTCTCATGCATTTCCATGCTTCTATTGGTATATTATCTGGTAACATAAATGCAAATAGTGTGTGCACAGTAAAGCATAGGCACAATTTCAACATCAAGAAATCCTCCAAAAGCTACAGAAGCATTTCATCAATGCAAACAAAAAATAAAATTTAAAACATAGAATAGAAAAGAGAACAAATGGGCAAGAAAGCTGAAAAGCAGGTAAAATCAATATAGTTACTCTGGAGGACAGCTATAGGTCAAAACAAGGAACAAGTCACTTGAAGAATACAGATGACACTTAAGTATCACAAATAACTTCCAAATTGAGGACTAGTACAGAAAATTAAAATGGGACGAAGAACTTGCCTCTAGGTTGAACTTCCGGCGGATGGCTGTTCGGCTAGGATATGAAAACCAAGGTGCCACACAATTCCCACCAAGAAGGGAGTTTCCAATCAAGTATAGACCAGAGTAAGGCAGGCAGTGGTTTGCAAAAGTCCTAGGACCAGAGCCAAGTCTCTCAACATTGCTTCCATAAAGCACACATGGGGCCACACTTCCAAGAAGGCCTACCAAATGACTAGTTGTTAGCATTTTCACATATAGAAATATATGTGTATATATATATAGAGAGAGAGAGAGAGAGAAGTTGTTAGGAGTTAGTGGGCTAATTCCTATAACACGGGAGTAATCTTGTAACATTTATCAAATTGTAAAATATCATTGATCTCTCTATCTTTTTTGGATGATTGAACCAAGATATCTGAATTAATCTTTTCTTGACATGAGTTGATTTTCTAATTTACCATAACATGCACCAAGCACGTACTGGAACAAGGAGGGACACAATTTTGATCGCCAAAAATGGTGATCCCAAGATTATGAACGGTACAAGAGCTGATAAACTGGTTTTTATTCATTCAAATATTCATCTTCAATCACAGTTTTGTGAAAATTATGAAGTTGGACCGTATAGAAGATGGGATATTAATCCGGATAATGTTACCAGAAAGGAGAAGTTGAGATGGAGTTCTCTTGATGGTGAATATGTTGAAATGCCAAATGAAGAGGAAGCTACATAAGATTGCTTGAGAGCTTTGCTTGCTGCCACATACAAGCCATCATCTAACTTGTAAAAGGAAGCAATTCTAAAGATAGGGGAAACAAGTAAATTATAAACAAGGTGGTTAGAGATTTGGGATTTAGGTGCTCTTATAATTAACCTTTTGAGATGATTGTTAGCTTTAAATTTGTTATGTTAGCATTCAGTTTTTTTTCCCTGTTTCAATTCTACTATTATGGTTTTATGTAATTGGATACTTGCTTTTAGTTAAGTTGAAACCTTATTTTCATTGCAATATCTTATGAATATAACAAAAAAACTTCCATCAACTTTTAGTAAGCGTACCAATACATTATTCAAAATAAACCATAAACCATACCGGCATATGACGGGTACCAACTAATCCTTCCCCCCCGAATGCGCATCTAGCTAAGTAGCATGCCTCATTCCTAAATATGTACCACAAATTGTAACACACCACGTTCCGTATAACTATGGTTTTGACAAGAGTTTCTACTTCATAACACAGGCCCTTAATAACCTATATATAAGCAATTCAGACTCCTTTCTTCTCGAAAACTCTCCATGAGACTTTTGTAGAAACTTTGTGATAAGATTTTTGTAATTCTATATACACCACATGTAAATCCTTTGGTTTGTTTCTATACCTTTCCATTAGATGCCTTAGCAAGTATATAACTTCCATTGTTGATCTACTAGGCATAAAAATAACTTAGTTTTCAAACACTTTGGTTTCTCTTCTCAATCTTTGCTCAATTACTCTCTCTTAAAATTTCATAATGTAGCTCATTAGCTTGATATCTCTATAATTTCTACAATATTAAACATCTCCCTTATTCATGTAAGTAGGCACTAAAGTGCTCTTCCCCCACTCATTTGGTATCTTTTTCGATTTAAGCATTACATTAAATAAATTCATGGACCCAAAAAAAAAATTTGTTCTTCCATACATTTTCATAATTCTATTAGCATATTATCTGGTCCAATTGCATACTGTTTTTCACCTTTTTCAATACATACTTAATTTCATTTGGATATATACTCATATAGAATATGGAATTTGGATATTTACAGTTACTAAGATGCCCAACATAACACTTGTTTCCCCACATTCATTGAAAAACTTCAAGAAATACTATTTCTATCTCCTACTAATCATCCCATCATTTACTAATACTTTTTAGCTTTCATCTTTTATATATTCCACTTGGCTCAAATCCCTTATTTTTCTCTCTTGCTTAGTGTTGTCAAATAGGACAAGCAGCCCATGGGCCCAGCCTGTGATGAGCCGAGCCAAGCTCGCTCATTACCGTAGTGAGTCGGGCCAAGCCTGGCCAAGCAAAAAAGCCCAACTCTGCTTGGGCCCAGCCTAAATGTAATTTTTAAAATAAAAAAGTTAATAATGCTTTCTACAACTTGGATTTTAAATTTTTGAAATATAATTTAATAAGTCTACTACTTTAAAAATTATAAATTATAAAGAAGATGTCACAACACAATGACAATGAATAAGAAGTATATAAACACTATCCATATGATTAATTAGACAATCTTAATGTTTCAAGTTTCAAATAACAACATATACAGCCTTTATCCCACTATGTAGGGTCGGCTACATGAATTCTAGACTTTCATGTATCTCTGTCTTTTGTCATATCTTCATTTAGGCCCATACACTTCATATCAAACTTTAATGTCTCTCTCAAAGTCTTCTTCGATCTGTCTCTACCTCTTTTTTTGACTAATTGTTCCATTTCATCAACTCTCCTCAGAGCGTCTCTTGATCTTCTTATCATATGACTAAACTATCTTAGTCTAGTCTCTCTCATCTTCTTCTCGATTGGCACTACTCCTACCTTATTACGAATAACTTCATTTCTAATTTTATCTTTTCTTGTATGGTCGCGCATCCATCTTAGCATCCTCATCTCCGCTACGCTCGTCTTTTGCTTATGCTGGTATTTAACTGCCCAACATTCTAAGCCATACAACAAAACTGGTCTTATAGTTGTCCTATAGAATTTTTTTTTCAGTTTTAATGAAGTTTTACCATTACATAGCACCCCTGATGCATTTCTCCATTTTGGCCAACCTACCTTAATTCTATGCGTGACATCCTCGTGAATTTCTCCATTTTTTTGAATCACTCATCCCAAATATCGAAAATGATTTTTTCTTTGTATGATTTGCTCTTCCAATTTTATTATAACATCCTTCACTCTTGCATTCCTACTAAATTTACATTCCATATATTTTGTTTTCCTTCTACTAAATTTAAATCTCTTAAATTCTAAATTGTTTCTCCACAACTCAATCTTAGTGTTCACTCCCTCTTTTGTTTCATCCACCAACACTATGTCATCTGCAAATAGCATATACCATGGCACCTCTGAATATGTTTAGTGAGTTCATCCATTTCAAATTTCAAATCAAATATTAAAATGAAAAAACATTTTTTATAACAATATAAGTTATATTATTATAAAAAATTTTAAATTTTAAATTATAACCACATGTTGAACATTGTAGAGGTACAGGTCTTGCTGCAGTAACAAATATGTGAACACTGTGAAGGTTCTAGCTCTTTTAAAAAGCTAGAATTATTGGGTAAGGCTGGTAGCTCCTACAAAAAGCTATGGGAATCAATTTTAATGAGCTTCTTCAAGTGCACTTGACTTGAAGAGAGAAGTTTTAGGCATATGTTGAACCTCTATAAATCTATGGTGTCTCTTTTTACTTTCCTTTCTTGCACTTAATTTTGTAAACATTAAGTTAGCAACAATTACATGGTGGAAGCTCAAAAATTTTATCTCATAATCAATAACTTAAAAAATTTATATCTCATACACAATTATACATAGTCATACACAAAAAGCTATAATCACCTTAAACAAATGCAAAATATATATTTCTTGAATGAGGAACTTTTTATTACTTTTAAATATTTATAAAATTTAGAATAATTTTAAAAGTGTAAATGGATTATTAAAAACTTATAAATTAAAAACTATTAAAAGCTAAGGGCATGTTCTCTTTGTTGTTTTCAATCCGTTTTCAGTTTTCAGTTTTCAAAAACAGTGAAAACGTGTTTACTTTCATATTTTCAAAAACGCATTTTCAAAAACAAGGAAAAATTTTGTAAAGAAAAGTTAAAACAACAAAAAATCATTTTGGTTGTTTTCATCACAAGCACGTTCAAAATTTTCAAAACGTGGAAAACACTACAGACAAAAAGAACGTGTTTTCAACAATCTCAAAACAGACACTCAAAACACAAAATTGAAAATGAATTCAAAACTCAAAACGGAAAACTGAAACATGAATAGAACAGGCTCTAAAAGTTTTAATTTTCAAACTTTTGACTACTAACCTCTAATTGGAATTTGTACTTTTAAAAATTTTTATATCATATTCATTAAATAAATAAACATAATTTTTAAATTCATTTTAAAACTATTTTAAAATCACACTGAGCCAGGCTCTTCTTTTTCTTGACGAGCATGCCCAAGCTCAGCCGGTCCCACAAACAAGCCAAGCTTGACCTAACTCGTCTCTTGAGAGCCTAAGGTCAGGCAAAAATCGGCCCGTTTCACAAGACTACTCTTGCTCTATGTAGTTTATACGCATCTCTTTCTTCATCTCTTGTATCAAGTCACTAGTATAGATTTTCACAAGTCTTTTATTTTACACTTCTTTAGGTTATCTTTATTACAACATTTATGTAAAGTCTTGTAATGAGTCGTTCTCTTAGTTCTAATTTTCTATTTTACCTCTTCGTTCCACCATCAAACCTCTTTTTAATTTGAGACTAATCCCTTGTCACGGCTATGCTATTGTAAATTTTTGTTTTTGCTTTACTGCTAGTATTGTTAATTGTTGTTACATTGTGATTCCCTTGTTTTAGTTATTGTATTTTAATTTCTAGTTGTCAGTCTGTTAGAATCAAAGGGCCACGTGTGAGGCCTTAAGAAAAGTATAAAAGAATCTGTTGTAACCGCTGGAAGGGGGCGTGATCTGCTGCATCCGCACCCACCCAAGTGAGTATATTAACTCTTCCAACTTTGTGGGAGAGGTATGAAAAATCAATAGAACTTTTCTCAATTACTCTCCCTCTACATTCTCTTTGTTCTCGTCTTCTTCTCTCTCTCTCTCTCTCTCTCTCTCTCTCTCTCTCTCCCTTTGCTCTTATTCTATTCTGCCCTTGAATCTCACTGATTCAAGGTAATTAACATTGTCACACCATGACATCCCTTTGACTCCCATACAAGTTAGAACCATTTTTGTTGTATTTTGAATAGAAGTAGCCATTTCAATTCACATATCGAGCCTGTTTGTTGCAGCTTAAAAGCTGCAACTTTTAGCTTCTAGCTTCAAAAAAGTGGGAATGTAGTGTTTGTTCTAACTTGTAGAATTCTACCCTATAGCTTCTACTAGCTTTTTAAAAGGGGTAGAAGCTGTCTTTTTCAAAACTGGGGTACCCCAACTTCTACAACTTCTGATTAAACGGTCACATTTTAATGACATTTTTGTGACAATTTTGCCCTTGTTTTTAACAAAGAATTACCCTCATGTCCACGCAATCAAGCATCTCTCTTCTCCACGGCCATCTCCATTTTCAAATCTCTTCCTCTCTCTCGTCATCTCCCTCTCTCTCGCAATCAAGCGTCTCTCTTCTCATAATTCATTAGTTATAACACTTGAAACTTATACATATACACTAATTAATTTTTAAATTATCATTTTATAACTACTAAGGGTATTATGAACAATTATACAAAAATAAGCTATTTTACAACTTATGGTA
Organism: Diospyros kaki; assembly: GCA_036245055.1. NCBI lineage: Eukaryota > Viridiplantae > Streptophyta > Magnoliopsida > Ericales > Ebenaceae > Diospyros > Diospyros kaki. The sequence continues at coordinate 39,651,523 of BSEG01000009.1, read as the reverse complement.
TCAAACACCACAACTGCTTAACTACAACTTCTGAGAAACTGCAGCAAACAAGTTCACAACTTATTCTAAGTTTTAGAAGTTATAATCTGAAAAGCTGGAAACTATAATTTCTCTAATTAAGCTGCAACAAACGGGGCCATCATTTGCCTCTCCTTCTACAGTCTAAGATAAGTAGAAAGAAAATGATCCACCTTACTTGCCCCATCTTATGCACCATATATTTGCATATTTGTATTAACATTATTTGGATGAGTTTTGATAAAACTAAGAAAATGTGACAATCATAATTGTGAACTTTAGTTGGGTAATTCACATTAGATCATCATTTCTTGCAATTTCCAATAGTAAAAGGCAGAAGTAGAAAAACAGATAAATTCAGAATTGAAAACCCAAATATATATATATATATATAGGACTGCAGCAAGGTGAAGAGTTCTACCTATAATAAAACCAAAAAAAAAAATCATGAAAGTGAATGCATGACAAATCACATGGGTTGACAACTATGAGAGGGCTCCACCATCAACAAAATTATTTGACCATTTTTCAGCATATCACAGGAACATAAACAATCAGTTTGACTGTAACAAAGCCAAACAGAAATGCATATTAAACTCATTCTCGTTCTTAATGACAGAAAAAAGGGCGAGGGCAGGAAAAAGAAGAAAATATGGCATAAAGGATATTACTGCCAAAAGCAAAAAGCTTTAGGTCTTACAGACCAAATCAGAATTACCTACTTCCTGGACAAAGCACGCCCCTCAACTAGTATTGTAATGTCTGTCTCTTCGCCCTACAATATGATCATATAGAAAGCCATGGAAAGTGCTCTTCGGTGCATCAGATACTCTACTTGCCTCGCTTTTTTTTTTTTTTCATTCACGCCTGATATAATTACTTATGATAATAATCAACAGATCTCTGTCCTAAAATTTTTAGATATATGCAGATTGATACGTCTCTAATCAAATGTCTCGAAAAAAATATCAATCCCGATCTAGATAGCCAAGATCCAATCGAATCATTAAAGAGTAAATCGAGAAAACAAAAACTTATTTCAGCTAAAAAAGGTCAACCACAGAATTAGAAGGCATACATGCACATTCAACCATAAATATGTATGTAATCCATATCAATATTTGATTTCATTATACCCATTGCCAAAGCAGAAGAATTGTAACAGAACTAATAATAAAATCAAAAAACCGCATCTAATTGGGAGTTGACACTAAACTGATAAATTCCAACAACATCAACCGTCAAAAAGATGGAAGGTTAAATTGCAGGTAACACAACGAAACATTTACCGAAAAATTAACAACAACAAAAAAAAAGACTCACAAACTTCAAGATCGCTGCTGCAGAACTCATCATTACGACCGAGGCAAGCGAAGAGGCTGGACTCCCACTGAGCCCTGCGCAGCGGTTCCCCCACCACGCTTCCGTGCGAAAGCGGCAGCCCGTCGGCCGGCCATCCGTACGTAGCGCCGGTAGCCGGCACCTCCAGAGGCGATTGCTTTTTTTCCACCTCCTTGGGCGGCGGAGCAGCTGCGGCGGATTTGGCCTCTTTGGTGTCCTCGCTTCCCTCGAATTGCCTCGGTAACAGAGGGCTGGATTCTTCGAGATTCGCCATTCACAGAACTGGAACGAAACCACAGAGCTACGAATTACAATCGACAAGATGAGATCTGGCCAGCGAGATAGAGTCAAAAGCGTCTTCTCGTGTCGATTGCTTTCTCTCACACCAAACAGACCGCGTCGAACGCGTGAAGGAGAAGGGGGGGGGGGGGGAGGTCAAGGGCATGTTTGGAACTCCAAGGAAATAAGAAAATCAGAACCATTTTTAGGAATTACTAAAAATAACTTCTTTTTGTTTCTGAACACAGATAAATTTTCTTAAATAGTCTTCAAAACTAATTTACCAAATTTATTATTTTTCTTTGAGTTTATCTATTTTTGAAATTGTAAACTAATATTAGATCCAAACTATTTTTTTAAATTACATATGTTATGGATATTTTTTGGACCATTCCTTATGAGTTGAAATCAACCTAATGGACCGGCCCAATCTCACTAAACCCAATAGGCTCAAAGTGAAGCTCAGATCGCAGAATCAAACGAGCTCTCAATAATATACATAACGAGTTCATAGCTATGTTTCTAACTCGTTGGCCTAACCGTACAGCTCGTCGATCAAATCATTCAGTTCGCACAAACAACAAAGCTGCTGAACAATCAGAGACAGTGACTCACTCACTTTATCTAAAGCAAATCAAATCTCTCGTAATGAGAATTTCACTCTCGATTTTATGCAGATGATAAGGACAACTTGTCTCCCATTATATCATCATTATACTTTTGTATTTTATGAAATTGTAAACATCCATCACTATAAATAGGGATCAAAATAACTTTGTAAAAAAAAGAATAACAAGAATAATCACATACTATAACTCTGCAAGAATTTTCAGATGACAACTATGGAGTAGGTATCATTCTGTCTGAACCACGTAAAATTTCTATGCGTACCAAATATCTTTGCTTCTACTTAATTCTTCTTCTTTGTGTTTAGGTTCATTTTTTCATTACAAACTTACAAAATACGATCGACTGATTCCAAACGTCAATAATATATTTTCTCTTCACTTGTTAACAATTTTAATTTCTCATTATGATAGATAAATATTATTATTCTATAAATAAATTATTTTTACAACTCTTAAACTGTAATTTGCTAATCACAAGATGTTAGATGTGATAGGAAGACTTTGACTGCTTGGTGGATAGAAATAAGTCGCAGAAAGGACAAAAGGACTTTTTTTAGATGCCTAATTCAATGTATTTATACGTGTCATTGCCTAGTATGGGATCTTAGCCTCACACTCCTCCATCCTTTGTATGTGTTCCCGGTCACCTCTTCTGTCTCCTTATGGACTACTTTTCTTTATTTTATATATATATATATATATCTTAAAGTAATTAAACTTCATTGACTAATTTTCAAAAATTGATGATTTTTTTTATTAATACACTTTTAAATAAATTTAAATGCAGATACAACTGACACTCGATATATTTGTACCTCCTTGGTATCAATCGTTTCAGTCTTTCTATATTGTCCCTCCCACCAGTAATTAGCCTTTTCAAGACACTAGTGAAATTCAAACTCCCGACTCTTATAGTAATCTCCTCTTGCTTTATCGTTGCACTAAGCCTGTAACGACAAAAGACACCTCATGGTCTACTTCTTGTCTTGACATACTATTCACTTAGTCTTATTATCAGCTATCATCTCTGTCAATCCCTTATCCCTTACAAACTCTTTTTGTCCTAACCTATTTTTTTCTCCACCTTTTGCATTCTAATTGTCATCAATCACTAAAAGAATAAATTGTGATAGAAATGACAATAGACAATGAGGATTCTTTAGAGATGGATAATTTAAGCATTTTAGCACATAAATTGTATGTTCTAAATCAATTTTAGTGAGGTGTACAATTAATTTAAAAAAATAATTAAAATAACAAAAAAATGAAATTTACACCAAAAAGAATCAAACTACAAGAGTTAAGTATGAGTTTGGTCAAAAATTATGTTGAGAAAGTCCATTTTTCCTGTACATTACATGGAACATGACCAACAAGCTTCATCAATGGCGTGGGGAACCTTTTGTACTGGCCTCAGTTTTCTGGTTTCCCAGATGAACGACAATTGGGGCAGTTTCTAGTTACATGTTCCAATCATCATTAACGATCCTTTCGGATGGGAAACAATGTTCATAAATACATGCATATAAAGTTCCCATTGTCCAAGAGGTTTGCAAATCTTCATGGGTCTCTTTGTTTATGGTTTATGTCGCGGTAAACACTTATTTTACTGCTCATGTGAGTGCCATTTTATGCTCGGCAACAATTTTGAGTGGTTACAAATAACAATTTAGAGATACTGAATTTGTTCACAAATTATATATAAGATTATAACATTTTAGCCCCATTTAATTATAATAATAAGGTTACATTTTTTATGACTTGTCATGATGTAATGAGGTAGTGTTTATTAATCGAAATATAGACTAAAAAAAATGGAATATGAAAAGCATTACAAATAAAAGTATTTTCTATTAGATTTGTTAAATTTATCTGGCAACTATTAAAAAAGAAATTATGTGATTTCTTATTTTGAATTTTTTAAATAAATTTATTTCTCTTCCTTCAAATAAATTTATCTTGAACTTTATAGATAAAAAAAAAATGATGCATATATCTTTCAATGCATTTTAAAAAATTGGGCTAATAACATGAAAAAATCAAATATTTTTGCATTTTTACAATTTTATTCAAACGTTTCAATTTTGGAAATAAACGCCCAAATCCGATTTGAAAGTCGTGTGCACCTCCTGACATGGCACGCCACCTGACATTTTAAAACATTTTGAGTGGGTCTCACGTTGACACGTGAAAAAAATTAAAAAAAATAACATATATATGTGTTATATATATATATATATATATACAAGAAGTAAAGTAGATAGAGGACGGAAACGACAACGAAGGAGGATGGCGACAACGCTGGGTTGGAGGCGACGACCGATCTAAAAACTGGAGGCAGTGATGGAGGCCGATCTAGAATCTAGAAGTTTGATGGTCAATCGTTGACGTCAATGAAGTTGACTTAAGCGACCGACGACGAGGGTGAGGTGGCCGATAAAAGACGTCATTGGTCAACAAGAGCAGAGGGTCGTTAGTCACTTTCTGTAAGGTAGTTGTGAGTAAGAGAAAGCCCAAATTAATGGTCAGTCCAACTTCCAGATCGGTTGTCGCCGTGAGTAAGAGGAAACCGAGATCGATCACCTCATCTAGCTTCCAAATCAATCATCACTATCTGTCGTCATAGCCGTCGCCATCCTCCCCTGCTTCTTCTCTCTGTATATATATATATATGTGTGTGTGTATAACATATATATATATTAAATATTTTATTTTTTATTTTTTTCACGTGTATCAACGTAGAGCCCACTTAAAATGTTTTAAAAAGCCAGGTGACCTGCCACGTCAACGAGCACGCACAACTCTTGAATCGAATTCGAGTCATGGCTAAAATTACAATCAATTGACCAGATCAAAAATTTGTTATCAAAATTAAAATGTTTGAATAAAATTATAAAAATACAAAAAAAATAATTTTTTCATGTTAATTGCCCTAAAAGATTTAACAAATAATTTAATAAAAATCTTAAAATACTTGACAACCTTATGTTGACAATAGATCTCATTTCGAAAAGTATTATAATTTTATTTCGATATAATTTTATTTTATTCATTTTAACAAATATTATCGTGTAAGTACATACTTTGACACACATACACATATATATATATATATTCTTAATTTAATATAATAGAAAAATACAAGAGATTAGTACATGATTTTCATTTCATTAATCTCCAATTTGATCTGATCTGCACTGCTTACATGGAGATATATAGAAAGCAACTTCAACTGTAACACATATACTTCAACCAGAGCAATGCAATCACTATACCTCTTTCCCAATTCTTCTTCATCCATGAATCTTCTCTCCCTGTCAAACATAAAACATTATCAAATTCAAAGAATATTGGAATTGAACAAGATGTAAAATTAATCCTTCCATCTCTATCAAAACAGAATTCTTGAAGTTATAATCAAACCATTCATATTCATATTGAAAGATAGATCTCTCACCCTTCCTCCATTTCCAGGTCTTAGACCTTTTGATTTGCGACGAGCCATGGTGCCTTTCCGGTGATCAAAAGGCCAGCGGCCGGGTCGATGCGGTGGAGGAAGGTTCGAATGATTCTCCGGCCCTCTATAATCGATTTCATAAATCCCCGGATCATCTACAACAATATATCAGCCTTTAATTCCACTAAAAGTAAAATCAGGCGTTTATATATATTAACTGAACAATAAACATCTCATCCTAATTACCTGCTGAGACACAAGACTCGGTGAGGAGGAGGAGGAAGAGGAGAAAGATGGCCACGGCGGCGGACTTGAGCTCCATGTGGAAGAGAAGGGGAGGAGGGATTGAATGGGGGTTCAGAGAAGATAAAGCGTAGCTTTTGGCAATTGAAAAGCGTCACAATCGGCACAGCGATCAGTTAGTAGGGCTTGACGTGGATGGGATGGGAGGTGGGGTGCGGTGGGGTGGGGTGGAAGATGCGTATTTGCTATGGACAGTCCCATGTGTGCATTATTGCCATTGGCTTCCATGCTGCCGGCTGCCTGGGCTGCGCAGCTGCGCTCCGCCGTGACATCTGGCTGGACTTGATTCCACTGTCCACACCTACCCTCATTCAGCTACCGGCCGCCGCCGCCATGTTTGTTTGAAGTGGCCCCGAGAGCGAGACAGTAACGGTGGATCCGGCTGTCTTCTTCGTTGAATAGATGATAAAAAATCTGGGAGATCAATTTTTACAGTAGAAAACCGGTGTTGGTGAATGATAGCAGACCCACACCGGCCGGCGGGAATGGGATAGAGCACAATTTGGCGATCCAATCAAAATTACACAGATCGAAAAAATTAAACCAATCAAATCAAATGAATTGAAATTTGTGAGTTGGGATAAAAAATTGGGATCTTACCCAATATGAACATAATTCTCACAACAGGATCCAAATTTTATTTAAGTCTTAGAATTATTGGTGGGGCGCAAGCAAGAACACGGTGGCTGGATGGATGTGTTCTAATGATTATATTTATTTCCGGTATCACCAGCAAGAGTCAAAATTGTTTCCAGGTCAGTAATTAGACCACGATAAATTGAAAGTCGTACTAATAGATCATAGGTTAAATTTCTTACCTTACATAATGAGATAAAATCTCTATCTATGATTTACCTCATTTGTCGAAATTGAGAGTATGAGTGGCGAAAGATCGTGTAACAACGATAAACTTAAATATTTAAATAATATTTTTAATAAATTTAAGAGGGACGAAGCTATATATATGAGTTGACTCAAGTAATAGGGTTTTTTCTTGTTAGTCGGGATTTCATATTTAGTTTGTGATTTTCATTTCTAATATTTTAAAAATAAGAACAAAAATATTTAATTGTTTGTTTTTTTATTTTTTAAAACTTAAAAAATATATATACGCACATAACAAAGGGTATTTTCACTTTCTATAATTTCAATTTTGATAAAATTGTTTGACACACTTATGCTGAATTGATACAAAAATATATACATGCTAGATCCTATAATTAAGGCAAAATGAAAGGAATAATTATATCAAAATATTTTAAGTAACTATATGCTAATAAAAACAAGATGTCAATAAAATTGGATTCTTTTGATATTCTCGGTAATATCTCCATAATTGTGGCAATTTCTTTAATTTTCTCCATACTTCCCATGGAGTTTGAAAATGTCCAACTTGGATGTTAAGTATTTGAATTATCGTTCTCCAAGAGAATTGATAAAAATATCAACAAATTGATGATTAATTGATATGTTGACAGCATAGAAAAGCTCTTATTTGACCTTTTTATAGATGAAATTATAATTGATCTCAATATATTTTATACGCTTGTGGTATACAGGATTTGTTACAATTAGAATGATTTATTGATTATCACAATATAGAGGAATAGGTTCCTTTACGAGGAAAACCGAGATCATTCAAAAGATAGGACAACCATGCAAGCTCGCATGCAATAATATTCAACTTGAAAGGGATATGACTAGTTGTTCCTTTGATCTCCAAGAAATGAGATTGTGACCTAGAGAAATGTAGTATCCAATATTAGGTCTTTGTGTAAAAGTGTAACGACCTAATCTAAATCACAAAAGACTCGAACTAAAGGAATAAAGTATGTACAAAATAGAATGCCTTAACCAGGTGTACCTTTAAGGGAACAAACCAACTAATGTGACACATTGAGACGGAGCTTCCTTGGCTCATCATGAACTAACTAAGACAATTTACAATGTAGACAATATATGTCAGACTGGATAATAGTGAGATAAATAAGACATTCTACTAAACAATGATATGAGGAAAGATTTAGAAAGAGATCACTTGCAGTAGACGAAAGATTAAGATTTTGTTTTTTGGGGAACAAAACAAGTCGAGATCTTGCAAGACCTGTGTCTTTCAAGATGTCAAGAATACATTTCCTTTGTGAAGATTAAATCCCAAATTTTGAGTAAGCCAGGTCAATGCCAATGAAGTATTTCAAGGGTCCATAATCCTTGATGTAAAAGTCTTTTAGAGGAACTCTCTAACTTTAAGAATGGTGATTGTATTTGAACATGTGATTACTATGTCATCAATATAAACAAGGATGAAAACATGTTGAGAGGAACTATGATGATAGAACAAGGAGTAATCAGCATAAGATTACAAGAAACCATAAGTCAAGATGGCAGTAGAAAATTTGACAAACCATTACCAAGAGATTTACTTCAATCCATACAGGGATTTTTGTAGCCCAAAAACAAGGTTCTCCCCCTTAAGCCGATAACCAAGGGGTAATGTCATGTATACCTTCTCGTTTGTAGCCCAAAAACAAGGTTCTCCCCCTTAAGCCGATAACCAAGGGGTAATGTCATGTATACCTTCTCCTCTAGGTCACTATCCAAAAAGGGATTATGAACATCTGATGCAGTAGCCAATCATTGATGGCAGCTAAGGAAAATAAGATGCAAGCAGTAACCGTCCTAGCAACTAGTGCAAAGGTGTCATGAAAGTCAATGTCTTCCACTTGGGTCTGGCCTTTAGTAACAAGATGGGTTTCATGGCGTTCGATATATGTCCATCAACATGGAAGATAATTTCTCCCAAAAACTTCGTAGGCGAGTGTAATACTCGCACTGGAAATAGAGTTTTGCTTGTTGGTAAAAATAGCCCTCCAAATCTCAAAAATACGACTGATATTTTGAGAAGAACGATGTTCTGGAATTGATTAACCAAGACCGCACCATGCTGTTGGCACGAGACCAATATGAAAGGTTTGGAGAATAGGGCTCTAGTTTGTGCAAGGTTTCATTGATAAAGGAATAGACAAGGGGTGTTGTGGGCTGGTATGAAGAATGAAGGAAGAAAGGAGAAAACTGATCCATTGTTGTAATGGAGGAAGAGCCATCAATGGCTGTGGAGCCTTCTGATGTGGAAGGCTGGAAGCCATAGCAAATGGGAAGAACAATGTCAGGAAGGTCAAGGCTCTGATACCATGACAAAGACAAAAGATTATTTTGATAAAATTGAATCGGACACACTTTTATGTTGAATTGATACAAAAATATATACACCGTTGATGAGACATGTGCGCTACGCCAATGGACTCAACAATGTTGGAGAGTCCTTTTCCGTCCACCAGCGGCTAGGCCTTGATAGGTTGCAGTGTGATGTGTCATGTGAGTGCTGTTGGGACCAAACATCAACAGCCAATCCCAAGGGCCATGGCTGGCTGGAATGGAATGGCCTATTTTCTATATATGTATTTTCCCTGTACTAATTAAAATTATAAACAAATATTGCAAGTTTCTGGAGTCAGATCTCAGTACATTTCGTCTTAACTCTAGATAGCCATCAAATAAATACTTAATCAATCTACTCCTTATGTTTTTATTTAATATTCTCATCTCAGATATTTTTGCAATCTTTTCCTCTTGATAGCGTTTGTTATGATCAATAAAATAAAATTGTATCAAGATAAAATCGGAATACTTTTCAAATTAAGATGTGAAATTATCAAAATTTTTATCAAATTTTTTAAAATACATTAAGAGACATATGTGTCATTTTTTTTTATATGTAAGGTTAAAAATAAATTTATTTAGAAGGGAGAGAGATAAATTTATCTAAATAATTCTAAATAAGAAGTTACGTGACTTCTTTTCTTAACTTCTTTTCTAAGGATTTACAAATAAATTTAATAAATATAATAAAAAATAGTTTTATTTAAAATACTTTTTATATCTCATTTTTTCTAATTCATATCTTAGTGGAAAAAAACTGGATAACAAGTCTTATCTAGTGTGTGCACGCCCAAAATTCAAGGTCTAATTTCGGATTTCTTAAATCTATTGTAAATTTTTTTTTCTCATTATTGAAAAAATATATAAAAAAATTTAAGAAGAAAAAAGGAAAATTGCATAAAAATACTTTCTTTTTTTTTTTTTTCGTCTTGCATATAAAACAGGTTTCCAATATACGGGGACGTCTTTACAACCTTTTAAACTCACAATTTCACCGATATTAACCACTTAAATTGCATCTTGGGATTAAAAACAAAATAAATTTAAAAGACAACCATTAATGAAAAAAAACCCTTTTTTAATTTATTCATTGAGACAGAACCATTACTGGTACTGCTAAAAACTTTTGGAAGGATGCCAGACTTTCTGGCTTCAGTCCCACGAAACCATATTTGCTTCAAACTTGATTGTACTGTAAAATCACAACCAGCATTGATTGATAGAAACTGACCTTTGCTTTTGTTTCAGGGCCAAAAGATTCTGTTGCTTCGTCATTCATGCTTGCTTGTGATCTCAATTCAATGAAGCAATTATAATGTTCCCATTATTGATGAGTGGGGATAAAAGAGCTCCCAAGTAACGACTTAGGTGAGTAGTCAATCAGAGCCCATAATGATACCCCTCTTCCACAAGGTGCTTCCACAAGGCGCCAATGCTCTCTATCTCTCTTCTCTCTCGCTCTATCTCTCACCCACCAACCAAACATAGATGCAGATCAAGAAAGGATGATTCCCCACTGATGAAAAGAATCCTATCTATCAAAGACTCCCTTTGCAGCTCTGAGGGAACAGTGGCAGTTGCTGTTTGGCTTCTCTCTCGCTGGGAATTTGAGGACACTTTATGTTTATCCAAGGCCTATGACTTTTTTAAGCCAATTGGGATCAAGATGATATGGTTGGGGGACGTTTGGAACTTGACGATAACGCCTAAACATGCTTTTGTGTTATGGCTTGGTGTCAAATCGAAGCTGCTAACGAAAGATAAATTGCACTTTCTAGATATCAATAGAAGTTATGGCTTGTGTGGCACCAGTGAGAGATGCACCAACACGTCTTCTTTCACTGTCCAGTGAGCTCTCAGACTTGGGGGCAAATTAGAGCTTGGCTAGGCATTCAGAGGTCTATGTCATCAATTACTGGTGCCTTGAAATGGCTTAAAAAGGAGGTTTGTGGGACATCTTAGCTGTTTAAAGTGAAAAAAATTGAGCTTGCGTGTGTTGTGTACTATATATGAACAGTTAAGAATCGTAACATTTTTTAAGGTTAAAGACCAATGATGGATAGCATCGTCAACAAGATTAAAATACATATATATGAGATTATTTTCTCTTTATATCCTAATATTTTATCTCATTTTGAAGCTCTTGTTATGGATCTTTAGTTTTGGTCCATTTTTATTGTCCATCATGAGTGTGCCCCATATATTTGTATAGTCTATTTTGGTCAATGCACATATTTACCTTTGATAAAAAAAATTGTTATAAAAGGAGATCAAAGGGGTCTTTTTAAGGTGTTTCTTAATTAAGAGTGCAGGTAGGTATTTTGATACGCAACACAATGTGAGGAGGGAGGGGAGGACAGGGTGCAATATGATGAAGGGCGAAAGTATTTAAGAGGCTGAAGGATGGAGTTGATTTAAAAACAACATACCATTGGGTAGAAGGTTGCATATTTAATGGTGCCATTTGAGTTTCTCGAGAAAAATTGTCAGCATTTAAGAGGGAAAAGTGGGTGACCACATGAGGAAGAAGAGGTGGTCTCCACCTGGAAGGGGAAATTGTATTTGAACTCTGATGATGATCAAGAAAGAAAGAAAGAAAGAAAATAATGGTCAGGCTGAGCGAAAAAATTAAATGTCAGAGGATCCAATCCATATTATGTGATTATTGTATTAATCAAATCACAAATTAAAACCAACTGAGTTTAGGCTCATAGTTTATTACTTAGGTGGAGTCGAATTTATACAGACGGATGATTCAACCCCAGCCGCAGCCGCAGCCGCAGCCGCAGCCGGGTTGATGATATAAACGGATTCCTATCGCAACGGTAGCCTCAGCCCATGCCTCAACTGCTCGTTGGTGGGGGGAACAAAGACAACTGAGCAAATAGAAATGGCCGTGAAATTAATGCAAATGCAAGCCTTTTTCATCTTTCAGTGTACGGCTCAGAGATTCCCCCTCGCCCCTGGCCTCGTACATCCCCACACCCAGATGTGAAGGCAAAAATTATTAATAAATAAATAAAACCCAAACAAAAAGAATTAATAATAATAATAATAATAATAAATATACATATATTTCTTCTTCAAAATCAATAAGAGTTAATTTTAATTACCCAATTTTTTCTAAATCACAATGAACTATGATTGGAGAAACCCAACCTTTTCTCCCTCCAGAGACCGGCCGCCGGATACAGCCTCTCTCCCGTGCTCGCCGGCTCCGACTTGCACCTGGTGAGAATCACCAGCCGAGTAGCGCCGCCTCCTTCCTCTGTGTCTGGTTCTTCAACCCTATTTTGAGTTCCTTGGGCTGTTCCCATGGCTTCTGAACTCTCCAATTCTCCGCGAATTCCCGAGTTTCCTTCGCTTTCTCGTTCCACGTCAGTTTCCGTGGCCGAATCTCTGCAATTGGCTTCGCTCTCTGCTCTGTTTTCTATCTCGCCTTCCTCTGTTCCTGACGCCGACAAAGGAGAGCCCCAAAATCGGCAGGCCAGCGACGAAGATCTGTACGGAGCGGATCTGCATCTCGTCAGCAGCAAAGCGTTCTTCGGCGGCGAACTGGAAGCCGCCGCCGGAGACGGAGATGAGGGCGAGGACGGAGACGGAGACGGAGGCTCTGTTGGTTCTACTTTCGCCTCTGCTTCTTCTTCTTCTTCATCTTCGTCTTTCCCGTTCTGAGCTCTTCGGCAATGTCCGAAGCGGAAAAACCGGCCGCATTTGGGCCAACCCGACGGGCAGAAGGAACAGTGCCGGACCCTCTTCGAAAAATGGCGCCTAAACAGAGCCTTGCGGAGCCAGGAACACGAGCAGCGGACTCTGGCCGGAGCTCGGCCGGATGATTTGGAAGATCGCCGGACTCGGACCTGGCCAATGCAGGTGACCTTGGGCGAAGAGGGTTCTTGGGTCTCGATGACGGGGTTCTTCTTGCGGACGAACATTGGGCTGGAACGAGACCTTCCTTTGCTTCGGCTTCCGGGGTTGGTTCTGAGAAACCTCATCAACAATGGCGGCGGAAACTTGTCCGTTCGGCTGGGACTGGACATGGGTTTGGTGGGAAACTTCATGTTTGCTCTGCCGTCTCTCAGTGAAGTGAATTTGTCTGGGGTTTGTTCGTGGAGTGAGGTTGAGAAGACTTTGGCGACTACCATACTAAGAAGTAGCCACATCCCCACGGGCCATGCCTTTGCGATTTCTTCATCTCCCCTTCTTCGTTTTCTTTAGTTACTGATATAATAATTTTTTAACTTTTTATTATTTTTTTTTATCATTGCACGTACGGCTGCTGCTGATCTTGACTGACTGATTAACCTTTTTACTATTTACTTATATTTAAATAAATAAATTATTATATTATTGAGATAACATAAAATTTATTTGATATAAATAAAATTAAGGGAGGATGTGGCCCCTCGCCACCCCCCAATTTCCCGCGAGTAACAAATTATTGCTCTTTAAATAATTTCTTTTCATTATCATTAAAACTTAATAACTTCTTTATTTCTTTTTATTATCATAAAAACTTAATAATTTTTTTATTTTTAGATAAGAGTAAGTAATTAGTTAATAATAATAATTTATAATTACAAATTAAGATGATCATTCTTACATAATCTTCAATACTTATGTTCTTGATTACATCAAAAAAATAAATTATAAGTATAAAATTTTATTTTATTAAATAAAATAAAAATTAAATTCATAATTTACTAAATTAACACCGAAATATCCCTCGTTTAACTGTTTGCACCTATCCTGTGGGGGAAAGCTACAAGTTACTATAAGAATAGAGAGGTAAGTGAGGAGAAGTTACAATCGGAAAATGAATGGTTTCGGCTTTGGATTGGATGGGATTGGGCACTTCTACTTCTGCAGTGATGATGTGATTTGTCCCTCTATCCTGATATGATGGACGGCTGACGCATCAACACCTAACCAACTGATTCTCATTATTTTATTCTATGCAGCCATTTTAAAATTAATCATTTTCTTTTCAATTTAATTTTTCTAGAAGCCTTTTTTTTAATTTATAATTTTTATTTTCATGAACTACAACATGTTTAAATTATATTTTTATTCTGAAATTAAGAATTAACATTTAAAATAAATAAATTAACTTTTAATATTATTCCCTCTGTCTGTGCATTGCTTGCTGCTATATATATATTGGATAAATCAACTGTCAAGACCTATGACTCTAAGAAGGCCTATGAGTGTTGAGGCGCCATGTGGGAGCAACGGCAACAAGTACCCAAGAAATCATTACCAACCAACTATAATACCAATAGTACGAGGAGGGGTAGAAAATTATTCTCAAAATTTTAAAATTTTATATGAAATTATCTCAATAGTGTTAATTTACAAGATCTCTTTAATGTTTCATAAACTTATTGTCAACACTCATTTAACAAGAATATCAAAATTATTTTTAAAATATAAATAATACACGCTAATAATTTAATACAAGTTCAGACTGTACCTAAGTATAATTTATCAAATATTAAAAATGTCAAAACATATCAAAGTTCATCATTTTTAAGTCTTGATCCAAATGGCCATCAGTCCATACTTTTTTGTTAATAAAAAAGGATAAAACCTCAATTTAATCGCTAATAATAAATAAAGAATATTTTTTTTATTCTACTTCAATTTTTTTAAAAAAAAAGCTATTTATAAGGTAAAAACAAAAAATTAGTGCTCGAGACTCCTTGTTTTATAAAGATCATAAAAGAGTTATATTTATACGCAACTTTATAGAGAGATTATTTCCAATACTTCAATTTCATTTCTTTATAAAAAAAGGTAATCATAATTTGAAGTATAGAATTAAAAATAAAAGAAGAGGCAAAGGTTATCCCCAGCCACACAAAAAGACGAAAAGGAAAGAAGCTCAAGCTCGCATGTTAAAAGATTTATTTCTAGTGGAGACATTGATAGGAGTCTTAACATATATCATAGGACACAAGAGGAAACTTCCAGTGACCCACCATGGCTAATGGCTCCAGCTTACCTTTCATCTGGCCCCTGCAAAGGCAACCACCGCCAGGGCTGCCCGTTTTTCTACTTTAAACTACTTTTTTCCAAAATCACCCCTAGAGACTCCAAAAGAACTGGTGGGTGGCCCTAGCAATTTGGTGATTTTACCCTCCATGGTCCGGTTGATATTTTACTCTCTCCCAACAAGAACGACAAAAAAAGTCAACTAAGGTTTCAGGAACAACACCTTTCAGCACTCAAAAACAGAGGTGACACAGAAGGCATGCAATGCAACCCCATTGTGAGGAAAGTCAAGAATGGTGGAAGAGAAAAGTGCCTAGAAAAAATGTTATAAAAGTGGGGCCGTTTCATGAAGAAAAAGCCGAGTCAAGAAATGTGGAAGACGGAAAGTGCCCAGAAAAAATCTTCAAAAACTGGAGCTTTCATGAAGTAAAACTAACATATACACATACTTATAACTAATGAGGTCACAACAGGCAATATGCATGAGATTATACAAATTATTTAATGGATTGTGACCCACACATTTGGAGTATCTAGAATTTAAGGGATCCTATGTAGAAGAGACTGCCAATTGACCAACCTTCCCACTTGCTTGCAGAAAGGTTTCAGTTTCTGCAACTGTATGATTCAAAAGTCATTGCTCTTTTCATCCCAACCACTGCTTTCTTTGAATCAGTTTCCATGTTACTATAATCCCCATCATTAGCATTCTCTTCTTCAATTTGGGTTTCAGTTTCTTCATCTGAAAAATAAAATTAGAAGCGTTAGGGGCACAGTAATGTTAGGCAGAAGAAAGCTGAAACAATTTAGTAAAGAGTACAAGTTTGTTTGCATTTTGCAAAGAATAAGCACTGCAGTAATGATAAGCTCTCAAACTCAACAAAGCATTAGTTGAACTAGTTTGGGCAGCCATACGAACGGAAAAAAAAAAAAAAGAAAGGAAAAGAAATGAAACATTGTAACGGGATGCCTTAAAAAAAGTAGGCAAAAAAAGAAAGACAAACTTA
This sequence comes from Diospyros kaki, assembly GCA_036245055.1. NCBI lineage: Eukaryota > Viridiplantae > Streptophyta > Magnoliopsida > Ericales > Ebenaceae > Diospyros > Diospyros kaki. The sequence goes on along the minus strand of BSEG01000009.1, from coordinate 39,635,276 downwards.
AAATTAATTGACAAAAGAATCCTTGCCTGAGGCAGTTGCTAGAGACAAGTCAGTAAGGCGCCTAACGCAGTCCTTCAATGCTTGAAGTTCAGCTTCTTTCTCATGGAGTTTGGACAGCGCATGATGCAGTTCAGACTCTAGCTCCACAATGTGGCTCCCTTGTTGTTCAATGAGCAAATGGCTCAGTTTCTTATCCAGTTCAGATGGCAATACACCGTTGAACTGATAAGAATTGCAATTTTGGCCATCTGATTTGTATAACGCTCCAGCTGATGCATGATTCTGCATAACAAAAAGCATATATCTGTATTATATAATTTACATTGAAGCCATAGTAAAAAAAATACCCGAGGTTTGCTATAATATGCACTTTTTGTTAAATTTCTTGTAACCTAACAGAAACATACCTAACATCTAAATTTTCATAGAAAAAAATTTTGCAAAAACAGTTAACACACTTTTCAAAGGTAGATAAAAGTGTTCATGAAGTTGGAAGTCCAAAAAATTTCATGAGTGGTATTAGGTATCTTTGATACCTATTTTAATTGACTCTTTGATACTTAATACCCTTTAAATGATTTATTTTGGACTTAAAACTTTATCAGCACTTTTATTAACTTTTGGGAAGTGTATCCACTATTTCTGCAGAATATTTTTCATGAAAACTTAAGACCTTAGGTGAGTTTCTGTTAGGTTGAAAAAAGTTCAGGTATGTTTATGTAAGATTAACAATAGGGGTGCTCAAATACCGGTCCAGACCGGCCAATTCAGTACAAGACCAGCTGCTAAGTGGTCCAGTCCTCGGTCTGCCCAAAGGCACCAGCTGGTCTTCGGTCCAGTCAGGTTCGAGACCGATCCAAGACTGAAAACCAGCTGAACCGGTTGTATATTACTAAATTGAATATTATATCTTGAAAATGGTGAAAAAATATTGAAAAAAATGTTAAATGTTAAATATTGTTATTGTTTTGTTTTGTGGAGTTTGATATTAAATTAAATGTTGAATTTGGTGATTGTTTAATTTGTTTTATGAAGTTAGATGTTAATTAACTTAATTTAGGATGTTGCATTACGTTGATTGTTGAATGTTGATTCTTATTTAGATGTTCTTTTCAAGAAAATTCTCATTTAAATGTCTCTATCTTCATTTCCACCTTCATCACATGACCACATCTGACTACATATGTTTTACAAAAACAGCAAACAATCTTCACTCCCCGAATTGTCTCAAGATTTACCAGTTAAAATGAATTTAACTACGTCAAGGACGTAACTTGCGGTCTAGCATCACACAGAAGTTCAGGTCTTGGGAAGGATAAGCAATACCTCTTGATATAACAAAATGAATATGTTGGTGGAAAGCAAATGCTAGTAAGGAAGGGTCAGGCATACGGAATAAAAAGTTCACCTCAACTATATCTGATGCGTTTCCTTCAAGACCAGAGGCTTCTTTGGAGGTCCAAGAAAGCTTTTGCAGTTCAGATTCAAGCTCTGCTTCCAGATGATCCATTTGCTGCACCTCTTGCTGTGGCTCTTCAGTAAGAACACTAGCACATTCACCTTCTTCATTCATAAGGAAACCAGAATCTTGGACATGATACCTGTCCTCGGTGCTCCATTCAGGCACTGATTCAATAAGTTTGCCTCTGATTTTGTCTGAGTCTGTACTAAGTTCATTCCAAGAACTTGAAAATTTTAGATGACGGGATGATTTTCGTTTAGAAATTTCAGCTTTCAATTCTTGAATAACTTTTGCAGTATCATCCATTGTCATGTTCAGCTTATTGATTTCAGCCTTCCCAGCAGACATCATGTACATAATTCCAACGCCGAGTCCCCAATTGAAAATTGAGTTGTCTAGAAGGAATGACATCAAATTAAACATGTAGAATTGAAAGGCATTGAAAATCTCTCTCTATTGTAGCAGAAACCAGAGGATAAAGACTAACCCAAATAGTTGCATGTATCACGGAAAGGAACTAGAAGTTATATGCTACAAAACCATCTGCACATATATGTTTGCCTCAATAACATCAGAAGATATTCAACTTAGTGATTTCAACAGACCTGCAGGCTGTTACTACTCTATTCTATTGTCGCATTCCATTAAATACAAATGTGAACTTACATGGCAAGAGATGAAAGAGGCTATTAGCTAAAGGATGCGCTTTCAGATGAAAATAATGGCTATGCCATGCAATTGTTAGAGACAATTATTTATGCATCTATCACTTAATTAAAAAGAAAGTCCAGTATGCTATCCCATGGAGATGTCAAGAGGACCTGGCCACCAGTGGGTAGACCACTACTATAGCAAGCCGGTCGTGCCTGGCACAGCCCAATATGTAGGGCCGTGCCATGCCTAGGATATATAGGCCAAGGCCCACTTGGCCATCTAGCCCATTCCAAATTTAAAAAAAAAAAATCCAGAAATTAATAAATCCAAATAAACTTATCCGAGTGCTGTACTTCAAATTTGAGATTGATGACATAACCACTTATGTGACCTCTTGTGAAATAAGAGTACATCCAATCCTGATCAGTCTTTTTTGTTGCTTAAAGTTTTGTTTTTCTTGGAAATTAGAAATATCTAGTATGAAATACGATTAAGTTATGATTTAAAATGTTGCTAATTCAAAGTTAGTGAACAACTTTCATGTAATTATGGATAAAAGTTTAATTGTTTTTCAATAGTTATTACAATTCAGTTTAGGGTTTAATGAATAAGTTTCATGTAATTTGAAGCCTTCAAACATAAATAAGATTTTTTCATTAACAATTAACAATGAAAATTTTATTTAATTTAGTTTGAATTATTTAATTCAGTTTCAAATTTAAAATTCCAAACTTAACTTTCAAGATGGTTCTATAACATTTAAAATTTTATAAATAAAGATAAATATGTATGGAGTTTCAAGTTTAGCTTTTAAGATATTTACATTTGTAATTTTGTATTATAAAACAATTAAAAAAAAATTGCCCACTGCCCAAGCACCAGCCCAGGCCACCCCATTGGGGTCAGGCCCAACATGCAGTGTTGGATCTCAAGGGTAATAGGCCCCGCCTGGACTATTTGACATCTCTAGTATCCGTGCATAACACATTCAGCATCATAGCACTGACAAAATCAAAATTGCAATTGTGATTTCTGTAGAGGCCATGAAAAGCATACGACAAGGCTGTTTTCCTGATTTGAACCCTTATCACTACTCCAAGGCCACTTCTAATTGATGAACCTTTTTGTCTAATAAAAGGGTGCTAAGCATACCTATGTTTCTTATAGCATCAAGAATGATCTTGGAAATCTCATGATAACACCATGAATCATGATCAGCACTTAGAGAAGAGACATGATGACATGAAGTTACCAGCCTCCCAGAAGAAGTAAGATTTGACTGAATCACAGTGCTCCAGCTCAATTGAAACAAATTTTGAAACTGAGCTGGGTGTAACTCGACTTGATAAGTCTTGAACTAATATTATATAAGCAAGCAGCAAACTACCAGAACTGCTTTCATGATCAGATAAGAAAGATAAACAAAGCTAACTTGAAAGGTACACTGCTCATTTCGTTTGTCTGGTTGTACTAGTCCCCAAATTGCATTAATCAAAATAATCAAACAACACAAAAATATGATGGAAATATAGCAAATTCTGCCCGAGGCCAATTTCATAAGCTATTGATATGCACATTCATAACGCAAAAAGAGTTTGACTAATGCTGCAGAGTGACAGACCGAATAATTTCTTTCAGAATGAAGGAGTAGAAACTTACAGGCAACATCAGAAACTTCCAACGAGAAAGGAAGAAACAGCGCTATTTCTACGAAGAAAGTATTAAAGATTAAAATATTCTGAGTTGAATTCTTGATTATATGATAGGTTTAACTTATCCCATAAGTTTTAACTTTTTCTCTTGTATGGCTTTATCACTGATATAAATCTCTCTCTAAATAGCTTTGTCAGACAATCGTAGAATTCATTTAAAGCAATACAAAATTGATTGTTTTGAGTCTTTAGTTTCTTCTTCAAACAGAACGGAAAGAAAAGAAAGTAACATCCGATTTTCTAACCTTTGGAAGAACAGGAGTCGCATTTTCCAAGGGCGTTCTTGCTAGTTCGCCTCTTCTTCACGCAAACCACGAATTTCTTCCCGTATTTTCTTTCCGCTTTCCCAAACCCACAGCCATTCTTAAGCCCCTTCCGGTTTCCCCCTTTTCCTCCGCTTCCAATCCCCGCAGAACTTGAGAACCTGAAAATCGACCCATCGCCACCGCCACGCGGACTCAAACTCTGGGATTCAGGCTCGGATTTGCGGTTTCCGTCGAATGAGTAAACAGTGGGAGGGGTTGAAGGTTGGGGTTCAGAAGAAATAGCAAAATGTGGCGGTTGCTTCTTGGGCTGATCGAGGCCCGGATCGGCTACGGAGGTGAGGAGGCGTTTTGCCAAGAAGCCAGATCCTGCTACTGCGGCTGCTAAGAGAGCCTGCCACATTGATTCTGAAACAACAACAACAGATTCAAACTCAAATTGCTAGATTTTGAGACAGGGGAGAGAGAGAAAGAGAGAGAGAGAGAGATCACTGCTGCATGTTCTGTAAGTTTCCCGCACAAGGGGGCTGCGCTGCTTAGGTACCGCTTTCGCCATGTGATTTCGTGCGCTCCATCACGTGCTTCCCGCTTCTTCCACTTTTTTCAATTTCCATTAGGCCTCTTTGATTGGGCATTTTGTTTTTAATGGAAAATGATAATTTTTTATTTAAATTTTAGATTGTGTTCCCTTTATTTTTTAATTTTTTAATTTTAAGTTTTGAATTTATTTTTAATTTTCTGTTTTGATAGCCTATTTTTAAAAAATTAAAAAAGTGTTCTCCCTATCATTTTAAAAAATTATTTCTTAAAACAGAAAATTAAAAAATACATTCTCTTAAAAATTTTGAAAATAAATTTTTTATGATATTTTATTCAATAAATTTGATTATTCAGTAGATTATAAATATTTAATATTAATATATTATTAAAAATATATATACATTTTAAAATTAATAAATTTTGTAATATTTTTTTCTATTATAATAATAAAATATGAATATATAAATAAATGTGTTTTGAGTTTAGAGTTTATTTTGGATGAAAATACTCAAAATAATTTTTTATTGTTTTGAGTTTTCTTTATAATTTTTTTAAAAAAAAACAGTAAAGAGAACGCGTTTTAATTATTTTAAAAAATCAAAAATTAAAAATAACTTGAAAATAGCAAAAAGAACGCAACCTTAGTTATTGGAATGTTTGATTAGTCAATTTTTGTATGAAAAATATTTTCCTTAAGATCACACATGACCCTCTTTTTTCACTTTTGTTAAAATTAATTTTTTCACATGAGGGTTAGATTTAAATTTTTCATAAAAATAGAAAATTCATCCACTACACAACTGCTTCTTCTTCCACCATCACCCACCAACGGAGAACGGAGAGCAGTGAAGTTCAGCTATCGACAGTTATAAATAGCCATTGAGGATGGCAACGACGATGGGGGAGATAAGGAGGAGAAATGGGTATGGAAGGAAAGAAAAGAGAGGGGGGAGAGAGATAGGGGGAGGCGAGGAAGAGACGAATGTGAGTTTGAAAGAAAATTTTATAGAAAATAAAATTATAATCAAATATTAAAAATTAAAAAATAACACAATTTATAAGTTAAAAATTAAATCAATTAAATACACTCAATTAATAATTTTTAGACAAGTGAATTGTTCAGAACTTATTTTATTTTCATGCAAGTTTTATGCTTACAATTAAACGTATTTTTAGTGTCAATAGACTCAAAAATCGATTCAACGTTTCCAACCCAAATAATTAAACAGCTTTTATTTAGATATTTTTATGTTTGTTATAATATAGTGTTTTTTTTGTTAATTTTATAAAATATATTTAAATAGAGATGACAAAATGACCGAACTCGAAAGGCACATCTCACCCCACCTCAATTGGGACAGAGTCAAAGACTAGTTGACCAAAGAATGATTCAAAAAATTACATGTATAACACGAGATATATCCTTAATTTTTAAATTATTTCAAAAAATATTTACATATATATGTATTACATGATATTTTAAATTTTTTAACCAAAAAGACATCGGGTACAAGCTGCCCTGACCCTACTTGGAACCCTACTATACTTAAATCTTTTTTTCCCTTAATTCAACAAAAATCTACCTATACTCTAAATGTTTATTAACAAAAATTTTACTAAAATAGTCAATATACTTTCAAAAAGTTAATAAAAGTGTTGATAAATTTGTAAGTTAAAAAAAAAATCAATTAAAGGGCTTTAAGGATCAAAAGATCAATTATGAATGATATTTTAATTACTTAAAACCCTTCAAATTATTTTTTTTAAATATGCAACTTTACTAACAATTTTATCTATTTTTGAAGAGCATATTGACTATTTTAACAAAAAATAAAAAAATTATATGAAAGTTTAAACCCTAAATATATTTCTATCAGGTTAAAAATGATTCACGTATAAAACTATTAAGTTAATAAAAAACTAATAAAAAGTGCATATCAGAGTAAATTTCATATATGTTTCTTCAACTATCTCAAAATTTTTTAACTTAAATTTAATTTCAATCCTTGTTTGCATTAAACTCTTCTGTTTATTAATATGCCCTGTTCATTTTTTTTTTTAACTTTACTTATATTTTTTTTAAATTTATATGAAAACAATTTTATAAAACTTAATAGTCTTTATAGGTTTTGGATTACACAGAAGAAGAAGAAGAAGAAGAAGAAGAAGAAGAAGAAGAAGAAGAAAGGATGGTGTGTACATGAATATATAACATTCTTCCAATCAAAAACTCACTGTCAGATAGTGCACCTTCATGACATACCATAAATAAAAACAGAATCCAAGGCAAAAGAAAAAGAAATGCATCCAGTGACTTAGCTATGCTGAAACTGCTTTCCAGTAATGCAGAACAGCAGCCACACTACATATACCCCCACTTAATCTCCTGCTGTAAGTAATAAATTAAGAATTTACTTCTAACTATATATAATATAGGCCGCCAATTGGCTTCCCAAATAATGTCTTCTCACATAAATATACCTAATTGGAGTAAGCATTTGTTGGATTGAACATCTGGTACAGGCAGAAATACAGACCTTCACCCCCATGATGTCAACCAATTCACCTGGCAAAGAAACAATGCAAACACTTTAATTCAAAAACAAAGATGGAAGAGCAAGCAAATTCTCCAAACAGGGACAATATATAACTGAACCGGTGCCGCTGCATGCAAACACACATCAGCAAGAGAGAATTTATGGATGCTTCTTAAAACAAAGACCTTCCACAGCAATGTGAGCTTCATTTATGGAGTTCCTGTTAAAACATTTTTGCCCGGTGTGCTAGAATTTATGGTTTTACATTTCCCATCGCTGTTCTCCTTTGATGACACACCCATCGTGCAGTCTTTTAAATCAGCCAAACAAAAACATAAATCCCTGAATAAAAACCTTTACCACGAGCACCATAACCAAAATCGTCATATTGTGACAAGATGATCAAAACCACCACCAAGTATTCCGCCTAGTCAAAAATAAATAAATAAATAAACATCTAGTAGCCCTCCTGGCCATACAACCATCCAGGTAACTGTAAAATTCAGCAAGTTAAAGTGCAACTACACGCTGGAGTCTATTGTTTGTTTTTTTTTTTTTTTCTTGCAGGTACATACTCCACCATGGAATGACTATGTGACCAACCAGAGGATCCATGCCACCCCATCCTGGTCACTAGCCTTAACAAAGTAAGCGTCAGAAGATTCATTCCTACCTCACTAAGACACTATTGGATTCTACCTTGCCCCAGTTATTGCTCCATACTGATAACCACATGTTACCTAGAATGCAGATTGAATTGAACTGTGGAACTAGGACAAGAGTAGGGCCAGGGGCATGCACGGTCCCATTTGAAAAAAATTGAAGATCAAACCATAAATTACGATTTGCTAATATTCCAAACCAAACCAAACCTTTTTTGGTAACCAAACCAAATCATCCATTAAATTACAAATTTACAATTTATTATGGCTTGACCTACGGTTTTGGACAACACCATCATTTTCTTTTACTTTTTAACTCAATTACACAAGTATATATAATTGAAAAATGGCATGTAAAGACCAATACAATATCAATATCTTTGTATAGAGATTTAGAGCAAACATTACAAAAATCAAAATGGAAAAGAACAATTGTATTATTATAGTTATATGTATAAATTTATAAACATGATATAATACTATAATTTATAGTTTGGTTTTAGTTTCTCAACATGAAAAATCAAAACCAAACCATACCCCCCCCCCCCGGGGCCCCCAACTTTTTCAGAATTCATAAACCAAACCATATTTTGAAAAAACTAAACCAAACCAAATTAAATGGCTTGGTCCAGTTTAACAATTTGTACAAAAGATTATGCACACTCCTAATTCCTAAACGAGTATGAGACAACAAGAATAACACATTCCCAAATGTGGTACAAAAGAGAGATAGGCTTATATAGATTACATTACTTGAATGTAGGAGGATATTCCAAAATGTGGTACAAAAGAGAGATAGGCTTATATAGATTACATTACTTGAATGTAGGAGGTTTTTAATACAATTTCTTCTAAAGTTAGATGCTTTAATAGAAGAATAAATGTATCCTATTTTTTCTTTGTATTAAAAGAGAAAAAGAGTAATCGTCCCGAATGCACAAAACTCTTCATTTTGTGAGGATTGGGAAATGGTTGTTTTTATATGCAATATTATCCTTACTTTACAAAGAGGTTGTTTCTTTTTACTTTACAAAGAAGTAGCTCCCATAACTCAAACCCATAACCTGCTAGTCATAAAAGAGCAACCTTACCAATAACAAATCTCATTAATAGAGCACATTAGCCAACTTTATACATTTTGTGAGTTAAACTTCCCTCACCATAAATTTCAAATATGTGCATTTTTTTTTTTACCTAAGTAAACCTTTCAGAGAACATTACTGTCACAAGCTTTAATCCCACAAGGTGGGGTCAGCTAATAAATTTTAGTTCTACAATCATCTCTATCCATGTATATATCTAAAAGGAATCCTAACAACAATAATCATAAGCCTTAATCCCATTAGGTGGGATCGATTATATGAATTCTGACCTCCAACCATCTCTCACCAAAGATCACGGCGACTAAAATCACTAGCCTTAATCCCACTATTTGAGATCAGCTATATGTATTTTAAACCCTTAGTCATCTTTATCAATGGTCATATATTCTATAAAGTCTTATATTTCATGTTGCATTTAGGGGTTTTCCACTAAATTCTCTTCAACTCTTCCTCTTCCTCTTTACTACAAACTTCCACCATTTCATTCAAGTTCCTCCCAAATGCATCTATCGGTCTTCTTCTCACATCTTCATATCATATTAATCATCATTCACAAATTTTATTTTCAGAAAGTGCCACTCCACCCTTATTACATGGTCTTGCTCTTTATTGCCTTTTCTAATATGACAGCATGACAATCATAACAAAATTAAAATTGCTAACTGATAGGATACTGATAATCGAAAGAACTACAAGGCTGGAAATTGACAAAATGAAAGGAAAATGGACATTCGAGAGGTCCACGCTCTCCTTCTATATTCACCAGAAAATTCCCTTCCCTTCTATTCTATTTGCTTCTCTATTTATAAGGATCTGTTGCTCACATGCCCCCCCTCTTTGCTCTACCCATTCTACCCCTTAACAGAATTAGTTATCTGCACATGCGCCAATTCTCCCATTTCAATATCCCTAATCTGCCCTTAATGTTATGGGCTGCCTATCAATACTAAATTGATAGGATACTGATAATCGAAAGAACTACAAGGCTGGAAATTGACAAAATGAAAGGAAAATGGACATTCGAGAGGTCCACGCTCTCCTTCTATATTCACCAGAAAATTCCCTTCCCTTCTACTCTATTTGCTTCTCTATTTATAAGGATATGTTGCTCACATGCCCCCCCTCTTTGCTCTACCCATTCTACCCCTTAACAGAATTAGTTATCTGCACATGCGCCAATTCTCCCATTTCAATATCCCTAATCTGCCCTTAATGTTATGGGCTGCCTATCAATACTCCCCCCATGGAACTCACCTTGTCCTCAAGGTGAAGGCCTGACACAAGATGAGAGCCATGATATCGAGCAACAGGGACGACAAAATCAGATTTACTTGAGGTTCTATATAGTCAAATATGCACTGGAACACCTCATCAAATGTGGTAGGAGATGGCTGGACCCCTGATGGCGCCCCAATCATTGGTACGATGCCCTCCTTGGACGTTACTAGATCCGTCGTCCTTGACATCAGATTCCTGATCTTTTTCCTCAGCTGCTTCAATGCCTCGACCACTTCCAGTCTCGTCTTGAACTGGACGAAGCTGTAGCCCTTGGTCTTGCCCATGACCCGGTCGAAGATGACGTTGCAGTCCTCAGTCTCGATGCATGACTCGAAGGCAGAGACGAAGGTTTCTCGCGTCGTGTCCCACGCGAGGCCGTAGACAACGAACTTGTGATGAGATATGTCGCGATCCGCAGCATCGCGGAGGCGAGTGAAGAGGAAAGCGTCGGGCACAGCAGCGCCAACAAGGAAGTTAATCCGCTGGTACCTGGTGTAGGGCTCGAGAAGTTTCTAGATCTTCTCGGGCTTGGTCTCACCGGAGGAGGAATCATTGTCGGCGTCCGAATCGGACTAAATTGGCATCGCGGTGTCTTTGGTTGGGACTGGAGCTTGGTATTTTTGAAGCAGCTTCTTCTTCCTGCGTTTCTTCTTGACGCTTTTGCTGTCACCTTGTGGTGGTCTAGTCACCGGCTTTTTCTTCTTCGCCTTCTTTTTCGCCATTGCTTGAGCAGAGAAGCAATGGTGGCGCCCTATGGCTTCGTCTTTCAGGTTTGCTTCCTTACCCACACGAATCTCTCTTCGTCTCCTTCGCTCCCACTGGGCCCATGGAAGTGTAGCACCCTCCAAACACAGTGTTGCTGTGTCCGTCTTCTCATCAGCCAACACCGCAACTCCCAACTCCTCACCCATCACCTTAGCGAAGGCCGGAGGCCAGTGTGATGAGGCGGGGCTGGGCATCACCCATTTTTGTGCCATCATCGGAGGAGGCAATATCACTACCCGCTAGTGATTCGAAATTGGGGACGAAGGGGCCTGACCTTTGTTTGGGTCGGGTCCAAAAATGCTTCCACGAATCACCAGATTCATCTCAATTAGTTGGGCTAGGTCCATCATCTGCTCCAGCCCAATCGGCCTCGACACCCTTATCTTAGCTCAGATGACCGGCTCCATTCCATTGATAAAGTAGCCCTCCAGCAACACCTTTGGCATGCCTTTGAGCAGTGAGGTCAGAGTCTCGAAGCCAAGGCGGTAGTCCTTGACGGACCCCCACTGTCAAAGCGCAAGGAACCTTTCTTCCACCGTGCCTTCCTGCGCAGGCCTAAACCTATTCCTCAACATCGCCTTTAGCTCCTCCCATCTCTCCTCGTTCTTCCTCTCCCGTTCTTGCTCTTCCCACCTTGCTCTCATCCAAGCGAACTGTTCCAGCAAGCTCGGTACCTTGTTCCCCACCGATTGGACCTCACTCCTCATGGCATCCATACCCCGTTGCAGGCTGTCCATCCTTCCTTCCAATTCCCTTACTCAATCCGTCAAGTTGACAATTAGGATCGATGATGCTCTGATACCAATTGATAGGATACTGATAATCGAAAGAACTACAAGGCTGGAAATTGACAAAATGAAAGGAAAATGGACATTCGAGAGGTCCACGCTCTCCTTCTATATTCACCAGAAAATTCCCTTCCCTTCTATTCTATTTGCTTCTCTATTTATAAGGATCTGTTGCTCACATGGCCCCCCTCTTTGCTCTACCAATTCTACCCCTTAACAGAATTAGTTATCTGCACATGCGCCAATTCTCCCATTTCAATATCCCTAATCTGCCCTTAATGTTATGGGCTGCCTATCACTAACATATAAAGTTTTCTAGTGACACAAGTTATAACACGTAGCAAGACCATATCCCCTTAGCGCACCAGATCAGACTTCATAGTAAACCCGGGGGCCATCACAATCTCCTTACGAGGGATCATTAGAATTTGTGCCTTATTGGTTAAATTTGGAGGTTAGTCAGTACATTTGTTTCATTCCCCTACAAGGGGAAGAACCCTACCATTCTCAGAGAGAGATTTCCAGTACAAGACAAACTGCATAGGATGTGCATGCATCTACAACCATGCCTTGTTCTCACTACAACTTAAGATAATTGTATGCTGCCATCATTATTAATCATGGCTGTCACTGCTACTTGTGTCATTAGCCCACACAGAACCGACCACCTATCCATGGTCCTTTGCCACGTATAAATGTTGGATTCCTTGTGCTGGCTACCTCTATAAATAGTAGCCTTCTTGAACTAAAGAATATAACATTCATCTCTTTGGCCAAGAGTCCAAGACCCTACCTACCCTTCCACTCTCTACCTTTTTGGAGGTTGTTCCAACTCTTTCCCACTGCTCCCAATGATCTTTGTCCATAATATTTGAGGACCATACTTCATTGAAGGCAAAAGTAAAGAATAATGATATATTTCCAAGGTTGGATAACTACTTTTTTCTCTTAAAAAAATTAAAGAGTACCTCAAGATTTATAATCTATCCTACCACTAGATAAGACCCTATTATCGACAGATATTTTGTCATATATCATAAAGAAGACAAAAGAGGAAAAAATGGGGTTACCTAAAACCAAAACCTCGGTCCAAGGGGCTTTGAGCGCCACCTACATTTGTCATACATCAAGGAAACCAGAAATTCGGTTTAGCTTTCCAGGGAAAACAAACAAAGGAAGAAATAGCCCTTCTTTAGTATTGCCCAAATTGAAAATAGAAATCTCCAGACCACAAACATCAACAATCAGTATTCAAATTCGATGTCCTCCATTTTCGGCATTCAAAACATGGAACAACATCGCCAAAGATCACAGATTGGCCATTCTTAGTGTCACTGATAAATGTTACAATTGCTTGGCTACAAAGGCTATTGGAAGTGGTGATCAGCAATAAAGAAAGGGAAGTGTGAATAACCATGTCACTGTGTGTATGTAACCTATGCATGTACATGTACTAAATTAATATATCTCTTCCAAACAAGAATTGGTACACAACACCAAATTACATACACACACACACACACATACACGGCCACGACGACTACTACTACTTCTAGGGTTGGAGGCAAACATTCACATTGTAGGTAGAGAGGAAGAAGAATAGTGAACATTGATGCTAACAAGATAAGAAGTATGAAGACATTGAGCACTTATATGGGGTAAAAAATTGTCCTTAAGTCAATGACATCAAACACTCTGGACACCTGTCAACCATGCATCTGAACATTTATGTAGATAACACAGACACAATGGTTATTGTTGAACCACGCGTGAAAGACATTTGAAGTTTGAGTAAAATAACTTATTACTAATCCATCTTCTAGACTTAGTTTTAAGAACTCTATAACTTAAACCAAATTTTCATATAAAATATATTTTTTTAAAATAGATACTAGGGCATTTTGTTCACATATTAAGGGAAGAACTATCCTTTACAAATTGGAATGCATTGTTCAAATGATACTCCCTTTATTGCCTGCACCGACCAGAAGGAGCAGTTATCCTTCACTATGACTGCTTGCTAACGTCAACCTTTGATCACTTACTTTCGGCATCCAAGTGAGATCAGACTCTACAAGAGTTTCCAGATAAGCTAAAATGGGCTGGAGGACATGTGAGTGGAGGGGAGGACATATTTTTCTCTTGTATGTGTAAAATTTTGAAAGTGATTTCTTATTCTTTCAATGGTAAACAAGAATATTAGCAGTGTCAAAATATAAAGAAATGCTAATTACTTTCATTGTATATATCCAAAAATAAATTATTTTTCTCCACATCCCAACCATATGTCTTGAAATTTTTTTTTTTCTTTAAAGATTGGCATGCCAATTTGTAGTAGGATGTCACATCCATTTCTCGTGTTTGTATTTATGCTTCTTGGAGGAGTGCAATCCTGGTCCATAGCCATGGACTAGCCTGAGTTCAGCTGTGGCTTGAGCCACCAAAGGGTATAACTGCCATTAGCTTTCAGCACCATCGTAAATCTAGCTCAAGCATGTAGCAGGATCCTGGCCATGCTTGCCAATTGACACCCGAACTTCTCAAATAGTAGACGGTAGTCATTAATTCTCAACAACAAATGGTTATAATGTTATGGAAGCTAATATGGCAAAGAAAGTTGCCAAAACGGTAGTCAAAATGATAATCCTTTTTGTCAACTTCAAAAAGTTCTCACTGAATTATAATGCCTGGCATCTCTTTTGTCTTCATATGCAATAGACATATATATACTATAGGTCACTGTGTTCTACACAAGTATATTTATAACTAATTTTGTCATGAACCTAGGGTTTAGCTAGGATTAGATTGGAATTTGGAAGGATCCAAGAGGCTTAGGATTAAGAACATAATGTTTAGAGGGGAATTTGGACAGAAATGGGGGAAGATAACATATAGAATTGAGGGAGAGATATTGAGAGAAAGGGGGGGAGGGAGAAACGAGAGAGAGATTAGAGGGAATTTGGAGGGAGATTGAGAGGATTCAAGAGAGAAAACTGAAAATATTCAATTATCAAAACATACATGATTATCCTCCTACAGTAGTGGCTTATTTATAGCCTTAGCCCATGCACCCATGTGCTGTACAATTGTAAACCTAAGAACTATTATATCTCTATTATAATATTACCCCTCTATTGCTCCTAGGGACATGACAATTTCCCCCGCCTTGAAACATTTCTTGTCACCAAGAAATGCCAAACCTCCACAGCTTTCAATATGTTTTTTTTTTCCTTCTCTTCCACAGCTTGGATGGAGAAGTTTTGAAAAAACTATGTATGCATAACAAATTTGTAGTGGTTCTCATGTCCATCTTGACTAAAACACAGCTAAAATTGATCACTCTCCGTTGGTCAAAGAGAGCAGACAAAATTTGTTGGTTGTTGTCCTTACCAACCTTCCCCATCATAGTTTCTTCAATGTGGGCTGGTGCACGTCCAAAAGATGGGCTAACTGTGACCCCAACTTCCCTTAATATTTCATCACCCTTTGCAATAATATTTGCAAACGCCTTTAAATGCAGCAATGTAGAAATGTTAAGTCTAGGAGTTGCTGCAACGGCCAGATGTAGCACTAACGCACAAAGCAGCAACAGCTTTGTTCTCCACAGCCAAACTTTTGACAACAACACAGTGACACCATTTAGGATCAGCAAGACTTCCTCTTGCTGGTGTTGTCTGCACCTTATCGTTAGCTAAGGAATCCTCAAAATTGTCTGAAACCATAGGCAATGGAACAATATCTTTAGGAACTCCACCATCAATTCCATTTCTTATAGAATTATGACCCAAGACACCATCCCATCCTTTAATCCCTGCACTAGTCACCAGAGGTAATGAATTGGCCTTGGCTTCCCCGGTCACTTCATCAAATGCTGTCCCAGTTTCCTCTTTTAGCCTTACAGTACTTGCATCTTCAAGTAGTACTTCTACTTTTAACTTCTCAATTACTACTCGATCACTTCATCAAATGTTGTCCTAGTTTCCTCTTTTAGCCTTTCAGTAGTTGCATCTTGAGGTAGTACTTCTACTTTTAACTTCTCAATTACTGCAACAAAATTCCTCTTTCCTTCCAAAAATTCCTTGTTGTCTCTTGTTATTCCTGCCAACTGATTGACCCCTTTTGGACTTCTCCCATTATCACTCAGAACATCCTCATCAAGAACTTCTTTTCCAAAGGAATCATAGTGTTCCTTCGTACTTGTTGTCCCAACCACCAGATGGTTACAACTTCCCTCTAGGTAATGCTATCCACATCCAAAACTACTCTCGATTTTGCAATCCTCCTTCTTGTCATTGCTACCTAAATCCGCAAACTTCTTCTTAGCCAAGAATCTAAAGTAGGCAGTGACTCAGCCTTCCACAAGCTTGACTTCTCCTTGGGCAGCTTCATTTTCAAAAACTCATGAGGAGAATAAGGATTACTCATAGGATCTAGCAACTTCTCTATAATAATTGGATAAGAGTATTCTCTAGAAAGCAAACAAGCAAGTAGTCTAACCTTGATTCTGTTTGGAGAACATTATCATGCACTGGTCCCTCATCCAATTCTTGAATTCATCAATAATTTCACGCCTGCGATTGATCTCCTCTCGTAGCAAACCAGCAACACTATCTAATTTCCTATCCACTGTTGATTCTACAGATCCAACATGGATATGCCTCTCCGTCATTGTTGTTGTTACTTGTTGCAATTGAGATCCTCTCGGTTTCACCCTGATGTCATCTGCCATCAGAATTCAAATCACTGATGGGTTCGTCGGCCGAGGAATAGCTTTGGATGATTCTACTAAGGATCGAATGGCTTCTATTAACCATCGGGATTGAGAAGCGATCATTGCATACGCCTACAAACTCACTTCTAAAACTTCCTCCGTCAGAATCAGTGAAACTGGATTTGCTAAATTCAATTCACTCCACCTGCAGCTTGTTGCTTCCTAAAACTCCTATTGCAACTCAATCAACCTCCTCTGATCTGCAACTGATGTTTTCTCTTATCTACAATTAATCACCGATCAGGACTAAAAGCAGCCGCAACTCACAATTTCCTAACCCAAGCCGATCTCTAGAGATCACTGCAACCGGTTACTACGGATCAAGTGTCACTCAAGATCCGCTTCACTATGGATCAACAATTTTCAATTTTCCCAGCAAAATGAACTGCTAGGCAATAGGTCTGACGCAACGTGTGAAAAAAAGACACTAAAATAAACCTTTGAAAGAGCAAACTTCAATGGCCGAAACTTAGCTTTCAAGAAGACGCAAAAGCAAGACTGTTTTACTAAGAAAACCCAAATAGGTTGCTGAAATTTAATTGAGAAAAACTTGATTACAAACTCTAAATTCTAGGCATATTTATAGTATTTGGCTAATCCAAATCCATGTAATATTTGTAAACAAAATCCAACTAAAATCCTAATAGAAATAAATCCTAATCCAACATGAAGTAGAATCCTAAATCAAGTAGAAACATGAAATTGAATCCTAAATCAAGTAGAATTCTAAAACTTAAGAAGTATTAAAATAACATAAAGTAGAATCTTAAACCAAGTAGAATTCTAAAACTTAAGAAGTATTAAAATATTATTCCGGCGTAGTCGGTTCGGCTTTGGACCGGGTTTTGATTGGTGGTCGCATCAAGGTTCGACTCCACCTCCTGGATCTTCAATTCCGTTTCTCCGAATAGAAGCAGCCTAGAGCTTCGAGCTGACAACTTTGCAGCTATGGAATGGAGAATCAACAGCCTGGGAATAGTTGCGATAACTCCCTATACTTGTTGGAATCTTCGTCACACTCGTCTGGCTTGCTCAACTTCAAAGTCAACTAGAATTTCTAGCCAAATTCTCTGTTACGATCACTGCAAGTTGCCTTTCTACAGGTCATCCTATGGAATTGCTTCACCATTCAATTAAAAATCTCCATTGGAAATTAACAATAGATAAGTATCCTTCCACCGTCGAAATTCCACCAAATCACTAGAATTCACCAATTGGAATCGCCTGGGTTGCTCGCCTCTTTTGATCAATTGTGATGCAACCAACGGAATTTTCTGGAATTGAGAATCGACAGTTGCAATAATCTATGAATTGGCTACCAAATCTGTCGAAATTGCTTCCCCCTTCCACTTCGGGCGAGAATTACTGCAATTCGCGGCCAAGCATCACCTCTTGCTTCGCCTTCCAAGTTCGCCTAACTTGTCGGAATTCACGAGCAAAATCATTGGCTTGTTCCTCCAGTCTCTACGAGTCGCCTCTTTATCAGCTTCACTAATTCGCCTTTATCACCCTCTAGGATCATGTTGGATTCACTAATTGCACTCACCTAACAACACCGAGGCCTATGGAAATTGTTGGAGCTCTTGAATTCATTTGAATCTCCTGAAAGCATCGCTTAATCAGCTTTGCACCTAGTAGTCTTACTCCTAACGTGCTGCTGAGATCGCCAGAAATTGCTTTTGGAACCGCTCGTCTTCAATTCCAAACAAAGTTACCAACACTCTTAGTCGAGAGTCGCTCCTCCGTGCGTCAGAATCAAATTCCGAGAATCAACTGCATCAGACAGCATCTGTCGACATCCGTCGGAAATTAATCAAAAAAGAAAACCGCCGAGGAACGATACTCTGATACCAATTGTCATGAGCCTAGGGTTTAGCTAGGATTAGATTGGAATTCAAAAGGATCCGAGAGGCTTAGGATTAAGAACATAATGTTTAGAGGGGAATTTGGACAGAAATGGGAGAAGATAACATATAAAATTGAGAGAGAGATATTGAGAGAAAGGAGGGGAGAAACAAGAAAGAGATTAGAGGGAATTTGGAGGGAGATTGAGAGGATTCAAGAGAGGGAAATGAAAGTATTCAATTATCAAAACATGCATGATTACTCTCCTATAGCAATGGCTTATTTATAGCCTCAACCCATGCAACCATGTGCTGTACAACTATAATCCTAACAACTATTATATCCCTATGTTAAGCCTCGAACAGGAGGCTTGGGCAATTCTGGTAGGGTTCAGTAATCGTGAAAGAGAAAAGGGAGGGAGAGTTCGAATTAAGAGAGAAGAAAGTGAAAGAAAGGGAAATTTAGGAGGGAAAGATCCGAATACTTTGATTGATAGATCACATCCTCAATTACATTGCCCATTTATAGGCTCTCGCCTCAGCTGATTGCTAATTCAATCCAGCTGGATGTCACTATAACCGCTTGCAAGTGGTTTGAAACTGCCGCACATGCAACGGCTAGTACAATCGGTTATTCTCCTTATAGCTATGTATTTCTACATTATTACACTTAGGCCCTTAGGCTCGTGACAATCCCGGCCCTTTAAAGTCTTCCTTGTCCCCAAGGAAGGTGAGTAGCTGAGCAGCTCGTGGATACTGGCTCAACAGCTGGGGAAGGTATTCCCAAGTGGTATACTCCGGGTGTCGGTTGGACCACTGAACCAATACTTGTATGAGGGGCACAGGTCCTTGATGGATTACTCTCCTGTCGATGATAGCTATAGGCTCGCTATTGTTGTCAGCTTCTTCGGTGGCGGAAGGTGGTTCGGGACTTACAGTAGCATCCGGCTCAATAGACTTCTTCAAAAGGGACACATGAAAGACCGGGTGGCATTCCACGTGGGGAGGCAACTACAGCTTGTAGGCGACTTGTCCGACCCGTTCCAAAATGAGAAACGGTCCAAAGTATTTCGGACTGAGCTTGGTGGAGGTGACGCTCGAAAAGGAGGATTGTAGGAACCGTCGAACCTTCAAGTAGACTCGATCACCGACTTCAAAATTTCGGTCACTTCTTCTGCGATCCGCGACCTGCTTCATTCTGTTATTAGCTGTAGCCAATTCTTGCTTAAGTAGAGAAATCATCTCTTGCCGGTCTTGCAAATACCCATTGGAGTTAGATTGAGCTCTGGGAGTACCCGTTATGGCAGGCATTATAGGTGTCTGGTATCCAAACAAGGCCTCAAAGGGCGTCTTCTTTATAGAGCTGTGATAAATTGTGTTATACCACCACTGAGCTAAAGAGAGCCACTTACCCCAACTCTTAGGCCGAGCAAAACACATGCAACGTAGATAAGACTCCAAGCACTGGTTGACCCTTTCGGTCTGCCCATCGACTCCGGATGATATGCTGATGACATATGTAGGCTCACCCCTAAGTTCTTGAATAGTTCTTGCCAGAAATGGCTGGTAAATATTTTGTCTCGATCCGAGACAATAGATTTAGGTAAACCATGCAGTTTGGCAACTGAATCAATGAATATCCGTGCGATCTTCTGGGCTGTGAATGGGTGAGTAAGACCGATGAAGTGAGCAAACTTGGTTAGCCGATCAACCACCACTAAAATTGCATTTCGGCCTTCTGATTTAGGTAAGCCCTCGATGAAATCCATGGATACTTCCTCCCATGCCGTATCTGGTATGGCCAATGGTTGTAACAACCCTGGATGAGCCACCTGTTCGTGCTTGCACCGTTGGCACGTTATGCAGGCTGCCACAAACTCCATTACTTCCTTCTTAAGACCAGGCCAAAAAAACATCTGTCGCGCCCGATAATAAGTGGCTCTAACCCCCGAGTGTCCTCCTAATGGAGAGCTGTGTAATGCCTGTAAAATTTTTGTCCTTAATTCCCTGTCATTGCCAACAACCAACCTGCCTTTAAATCTAATCAACCCATTGTCCATAGAATACCCCTGTTCATTGGTGTGCTGCACGGCCAACTGCGTTTGAAGGGATGTGGTCCATTCTGATTTTTCATAGCTCCCGGTGACTTCTTTAACCCAATCAGGCACCACAGCAGTGATTGCCTTACATTCCCTGGTTTCAGATCTTCGTGACAGAGCATCTGCCACAATATTCTCTTTTCCTCTCATATACTGTATCACATAATTCAGGCCTAACAACTTGGAGATTCCCTTCCTTTGCAAATGTGTATGCAGCTTCTGTTGCAGGAGATGTTTAAGGCTGTCATGGTCAGTCCGTATTATGAATGGGGCTCCTTCCAAATAATGTCGCCACTTGTCGATAGCGATAATCATAGCTAACAATTCCTTTTCATACACGCTTAACCCTTGGTGTCTAGCAGCTAAAGCTTGACTGATATAAGCGAGGGGTTTACCTTCTTGTGTAAGCACTGCTCCTACCCCAATGTCGCACGCATCAGTTTCCACAACAAAGGCCTTAGAAAAATCCGGCAATGCCAGTACTGGGGCCTGGGTCATTGCCCTTTTAAGGGTACTGAAAGCTTGTTCAGCTTGGGCAGAGCACCCAAAGTTATCCTTCTTGAGTAATTCAGTCAATGGTTTACTGATCACTCCATAATTCTTTATAAACCTTCTATAATATCCTGTTAAACCAAGAAATCCCCTCAGCTCTCTTACAGTTTTAGGCTTGGGCCACTCCAGCATTGCTGTAATCTTGCTGGGATCGGTACTAACGCCTTCACTTGAAATAATATGCCCTAAATATTCCACCTCATTCTTTGCAAAGGAACACTTAGAGAGCTTAACAAACAATTGGTTCAATTTCAGGATTTCAAATGTGGTATGCAGGTGGGTTAAGTGTTGTTTGAGATTGGGACTATAGACTAAAATGTCATCAAAGAAAACTAAGATGAATTTCCTCAAATATGGGGCAAATAAGTGGTTCATAAAGGCTTGAAAAGTGGCTGGGGCATTGGTGAGCCCAAAGGGCATCACCCGAAATTCATAGAGGCCTTGATGTGTTTGAAAGGCTGTTTTAGGGATGTCGGTTGGGTCCATTCTAATTTGATGATACCCAGCCCTCAAGTCCAGCTTAGTGAAAACGGCTGCCCCCTTGAGTTCATCTAATAGGTCTTCAATTAAGGGGATAGGAAATTTGTTCTTTACAGTGAGGCTGTTTAACTGCCTATAGTCTATGCAAAAGCACCAAGTTCCATCCTTCTTTTTAACAAGAAGAACAGGTGAAGCGAAAGGGCTTTGACTTGGTTGGATAATGGATGTTTGATGCATAGTTTTGACCTGTTTCTCAATCTCAGACTTCTGGTAAGGAGGGTATCGGTAGGCTCGAATGTTAACTGGCTCAGAATTAGGTTTCAGAGGTATAGTATGATTAAACAAACGGTTTGGGGGTAGGGTGTTTGGCTCTCTGAAGAGTTCCTGAAATTTCATAAGCAGGGGGCGTAATGTAGTAGGGAAGATTACCTTTGCAAAGTAGTCGGTGGTAGGGAATTGCTCTTGCTCGTCTTTCTCCACCGATTGGATTGAAAATAACTAGGATATCTGCCCCTTCCCTTTCATTAGCAGCTTCTGTAGTTTCTTGCCGGTGATTAACTTGCATTCCCCCGACTCGAGGCATCCCTTTAAAGTCAACCTCCTTTCCTTCAAATCCAGCGTGACTTCCAACTTGTTGAAGTCAAAAGTTAGAGGACTTACTGTCCTCATCCAATCCACCCCAAGAACTATGTCACAACCACCTAACTCCAAAATTCTGAGATCCGTTGAGAACTCCTCTCCTTGCATTAGCCACTTAAACCCTACACTCTTGTGGCTACTGTACATTTTATTGCCGTTAGCTACCGTTACAGATAAGGGAGAAGTATTTACCAAAGCACACCCTAATTCAGTAGCAGTGGCTTTATTGAGGAAGCTGTGGGTGCTGCCACTGTCAATCAGCACCATCATTCTTCTTTGGCCTACTCTTCCTTCGACCTTAATAATTTGCCCTGCATGCTCCCCTTTGAGTGCATGAAATGAAATTTCCCCTCCTCCAGCCAGATCACTTTGAGGAATCTCCATCTCTGTTTCTTCCAAGTCTCCTTGCTCTTTTTCCAGCTCTTGCTCTTCACCTCCCTCCATGTTCAGTAGCTGCCTTCGACATTGGTGACCAGGACTATAGGGATCTCCACATCTGTAACACAGCCGCAATTGTCTTCTCTGCTCCATAGTGGGATTCCTGACTGCCATAGCATGCTGATTTCCCCTTGGGGGACCTGTTGCTCCTATTTCCCGCACCTGGCCACTAGGAGGAAGACTGATTATCGGTCCGGGTCGAGAGGAGAGCTTATTCCTCTTGTAAATAGCTTCTAACGTCAGTTCTTATAATCTAGCCTTTTCAGCGGCTTGTCTGACTGTAAGGGGCATCATCATCTTCACCATGGACCTCAACTCCTCCTTGAGGCCACTAATAAAACTGGATACAAAATATCGCTCGGTCAGTGATGGTTGGGCGTTCCACATTAAGGCTCCTAACTCCTCAAATTTCTCCAAATACTCCATTATCATTCCATCTTGCCTGAGTTTATTGAATTCTTCTATCACATCCTCCATATTCTTTTCTCCAAAACGCCTACACAATTCTTCGGCAAAATCGATCCATCTCACCCCAATTCCTTGGTACCTAGACCATTCTTGAAACCAAGAATCAGCCGTATCATTAAGATAGGCTGTGGCCAATGTGATTCGCTGAGTTTCAGCCACATTATAGTATTGAAAGAATCGTTCACACCGACGAATCCACCACCTTGGTCTTATTCCATCAAATAACGGTATCTCCAGCCTTGGCATTGGCGTGGGAATACCTGTTTGTAGTTGAAATTTTCTCACCTGATGATCCGGATCAATTCCTTGCACTCCATCCGACTCCGCCTCTCCTGTCGGTCGCGAAAGTATTCCAGTCCCGTTCGAATTAGGCCTAGATCCAGATCGCGGGGGAAATTCTGCTGGTAGACGGAATTGTGGTAAGGATGATAGCATATTAAACATGCTATTGATCCTTTGACCGAACTGGTCTATCGTCTCTCTATGCCTTTCCAGCTCGCGATGCATCTCCTCGCGAGAGGCTGCCATTTCTTCTCGCATTCCTTCTCTCATTGCAGCCACATCTTCTCGACTTTGTGTAATAGCTTCGTGCGTCTGGGTCATTCCGAATTCCAGCGCTTCCATTATGTTTTCTAATTGCTTGAGTCTCGTTCCTTCTGCCATCGTCTGCTCCGCCTTGCTTGGGACAATGATCAAGATCGCTGTCTCTGATACCAAATGTCAAGCCTCGAACAGGAGGCTTGGGCAATTCTGGTAGGGTTCGATAATCGTGAAAGAGAAAAGGGAGGGAGAGTTCGAATTAAGAGAGAAGAAAGTGAAAGAGAGGGAAATTTAGGAGGGAAAGATCTGAATACTTTGATTGATAGATCCCATCCTCAATTACATTGCCCATTTATAGGCTCTCGCCTCAGCTGATTGCTAATTCAATCCAGCTGGATGTCACTATAACCGCTTGCAAGTGGTTTGAAACTGCCGCACATGCAACGGCTAGTGCAATCGGTTATTCTCCGTATAGCTATGTATTTCTACATTATTACACTTAGGCCCTTAGGCTCGTGACACCCTATTACAATATTGCCCCTCCATTGCTTCCAGGGACATGACACTTTATGTAATGTTGTTGAATAGGGTGGAAGGTGGAAGTTTTTTATGAGGGACGACAGACAAGACCATAGCAGTGACAATTCCAATAGGTATCCTCCTCCCCAAATAATTCAATTTTTAACCTCAAGCCCATTAGGGCTAGAACATAGGGCAAAGGAGAAACAAAATTCAGATGTAACATTGATAGTGTGGCCATATACTCTAAACAGTGTACTAGAGGTCAAAACACATCAAACTTCAGATACACACCAGTTCGAGTATGTACTACAGAGAGAGAGAGAGAGAGAGAGAGTGAGTTTGGTTTTGAGCTTCTACAAGATGATTAACCAATATTATTACTAGCTTTTCATGTGGGATACAACCATTAAAAGGTAAAAGTCATTTGTGACAACAATGTAGGTCTTCAACATTTTCAAGAATACTGGGGCATTTTTCAGCTTAAAGAAAACCTGTGTGACTTTTAAACATAAAATGCCCACTTCAACCATTAGAAAAGATAAAATAAGGGTTCCCATGAGAGCAGAAAAATAAATCCTAAGGGACACTTAGATAAACCTACCTAGTAGGATTAATGCTCGTGATTGTTATTATTGTATTGTAGTTGTTGTACTCTATCAGCTAAAATCAGGAACTTGGATTTTTTAAGGCAAAACGAAAGAGAAGGGAAATGATAAGAAAATAATTTGGGATAATTATGGTGCCAATTTGGGATATTTGGAACTAGTTTTCCACATGGAAAATGAAGTTTTTCAGCCGATCCTTATCTCTCATGGACAACCTGCTTCTTATGCACAGTCAGGTCAGTCCCTCGCCATTGCAACTCTCGTTTTCCACTGACTTCTTTAGACAAACTCCCTCACCATTGCTCCTCTCCTCCTCTGCTGGCCTCTACCCTCACATTGCACAGTCCCTCATTGCTACTCCTCCCCTTCTCTGACTGTTATTCGCTCATGCACAGACTTCAATCTCCTGATGATTTCCCCTCTGTTCTTCCATTTGTTTATTGGTCATTCCTCCCTTTGTTCTTCCATCCCCACCCAATTTTTTTATCCCTCTGTTCAAATGGCTAGTGAATATGGCAACTCTAGCAATCCGAAAGTTGATTAACTCCAATGATTTATTCATGAAATTTCCCCACTTGGGCATGGATAATTCCTTGATGTTAGAGGAAGGTATCCCCTTTTGTCAATGTTGAAGTGGACCCTAGAAAAGATTCCCTATTATATTCAGAAAATTGATAGAATATTCATGTGGGAAGCTATTTTATCAAGTAAAATCAGTTTGGGATGCAACACAAGAATTTTTGGATTACCAAAAAGATAATGATTTTCCTCTAAAAGGGTGGGCTTTGGATTCTGCTGAGGGATGAGCTTTGAATTGCTGTACTGATGGGTTGTATATGTTGTTTCCCGGTTGAGGTCTGGTAAACAAATTTCTGAATTGTTCTGTCAAAAAATGACCATTTTGAACATATTTTCTAGTTTTTCAAAGTACAAAAACGAAAATCTATATTTGACATTTGAACACGTTTTCTAAATTTTATGTGGAAACGGGAAACTGCAGATGGAGTAGAAAATTGGAAAATAATGTTCCTCAAGTCTACTTAATTGAACATGCTAAAAAATAAAAACAATAACTTCCGTAAAATATGAACTCAAAGAAACGGTAAACAGAATCTTTAACACAAATTATAGCGTAATATACTGTGGGAAAAGTAGAAACAGTCCAGAGACAGAAAATACTTGAATCCACTTACCCACTTGATCTTCGATCAATCAGATCTCTTGTAAGATACATGTCTTCTTGCAGCTCTAGCATTTTCATATTCAAATTTCAACACATTGGGGATGTGAGACGTGTCCTTCACATAAAGGAACCTCCCAAGGGCACTCTCTTCAATCGCCGGGGAATGAGCACGGAGAAAAAAATTCACCACCCAGAACCACGCCGCCCCAAGAACAAGCCCGAGAGCTGACCCGGCAAACACCTGGGCAACGGTGTGGTACCCTAAATAAACCCGGGAGTACGTGGTCAGGAACGCCAGCGGCCAAACCAGGATAATCGAAACCAACATTTGGTTCCGACCCAAAACCCCAAACCTGAAATGGGTAAGCAGCGTGAAGTAGGTGGAGAAGAAGAACATATATTGGGAGTGGCTGGAAGGCCAGCCATGGGAGTCGCACATCTCGAGCAGCGCGCAGGTGGCGGGGCGGGCTTGCTGGACGTATGTCTTGATGACCTCGTTGATGCACTGGGAGATCAGCAAGCCGAGAGCGAAGAACATGCCTTGCAGCTCCCGGCGGAAGATGAAGTGGCAGACGAAGCCGCCGAGACTGAAGAAGACCGGGACCAGAGAGACCCAGGCCAGGAAGTGGCCCAATTGGTCGCCCTTCTGGTATCGGACATGGGTCAGCGTCACTGCCTTGAGCGTAGGGTTTGAATTCGACATTGGTGTAGTATTAGGGTTTGAGGATTTTGCAGGGATTGAAGAAACGAGGAGTCGATTGACTGTGGAAGTGCGGGGAGGGGGAAATTTGTAAAAATAGGACTTTCGGTACTTAACTTTTGAAAAATAGGACACTCCAAAATCTTTGCAAAATTTAGAATTTTAAACATATGGTTGACAAAAATACTCTCGTTTTTCAGTTAGCCTTCTTTTCGGTTTTCTTTTTCAATAACATTTCTTTTTCTGCGTTGATTAATTTATTAATAATATTTCCAAAGTTCGTTACACATAACAATTGTGTATCTTACTTTCTTTATCTAAGTTGTAATTTTATTTTATTTTTTTATTCTTTTTTAATTGTACTACTTCTTCCTCCCTCATTAATTTAATGAAAAAAATTTCAAAATCCGCCACACACAGTGCATCTTGCTTTATCTGCTTAAGCTATTATTCTATTATATTTTTTTTTCATTTCTTCATATTCTGCAAATTCTCTATCAGATGAACACAAAGGTTATCCAAATATATTAGTTGTAGATATCGATTATAGATATTTGATGTAGATATTAGTTCAATAATATCGGTTGTTAATAGATATTTGATGGAAATATCAGTTATTGATAGATATTAGTTATAGATTTTTGTCGTAAAATACAGTTGTCGTAGATATCTGATGTATATTTTGGTTCAATGATATTAGTTATTGATATATATCGATTCAATAATATCATTTATTGATAGATATCTGATGTAGATATCGGTTCAACGATATCGATTATTGATAGATATTGGTTGTAGATTTATATCATAGAATATTGTTATTATGTCATAGAATTCCCGAATATGCACCTAGGGGTATTTCGATCATTTGATGCCTAAGGGTATTTTGGTCATTTGGCCTAGACGAGTGAATCCAAAAAATGGTCCCAAGCCTAGGTTTTCAATCCCTAGAAAAATCGTAGTCGAACGGCATAAAAATTATCTAAATCGAAGTTCAAATGAGCAATATATAATTTAAAGGGCCAAAGTGTAATTAGGGCAAACTTAAGGGAAGGGTGAAAATGTAATAAGAGATAAGTTCAAGGCTATATAATGGAGAAGAAGAGGCCATTGTTCATCCGTGTTCTCTCTTTATTTCCTGCGTTTTCTCTCGCTCGCTTTCTATTAATCTATCTCGGAGAGAGATTTTTCTCCCTCGAAGATGATCCATTTCTCTCCGAGAAGTTTCTCATTCTCTCATAAAGATCGAGCTCTCCCAAAGAGCTTTTATTCTCTCTCGGAGATGGAGCAGCGAGCTCCCAAAAAGCATCCATGGCTGCAGCTCTCTCTGAGAGAGCTGCAATTTTCTCAACAAATGCAGCAGCTCTATCGGAGAGAGCTACGTTATTTCAGCAAGGTTATGCCCCCTCTTAGAGATATTACCAGAGCTTGTGGCGGCCATAGCCACTCTCGCAGGAATGAGTAACGATCTCCCTATTGTAGACGCGTCATGTTGCAGCCTCTCTCGAGGAAGCAAGCCATCTCATAAGCTCCATCACCGCTGCAACTCTCATCTCAGTCATTTCTCTCAGAGATGGAGTAGCAAGCTCCCAGAAGCAGTCATGGCGGGCCTCTCCCATTCTCAACTCCTCCTCGTCGCAAGCCACCACTCGAGAAAGCTCATTCCCGAGCTCGAGAACTCTCGCGAGCCCCTGACCAAAGCCTTTTCTCAAGGCATCTTCCCGAAATGCCTCTCGAGAAGGCTCCCTCCATGGGCTTCCGGAAAGACCAATTACCAATAAGCTTTCTTGTTTCTACCTCTGTGTGTGTATATATATATATATGTATGCATATGTGTATATATATGTATGTGTAAGGCGTACAGTGTTGGCCAGGAGACAGGTCTGGTGGGATATTACTTAATGTATCTGCATATGTATATCTATGTATATTAAGTGCATATTAGCGTAATGGGCCTGTGGGCCCTTTGTTATCAAGTGCGCAGTAGGCCCATGGCCTTCCCCCATAATCCAATAGCAGCCACTTATCATGCATGCAAGCACATAAAGATTATATAAGTATGATCATGACATGTACCTTGATCGCATGCACATTACTTGAGAGATCATACTCGCGAGCATTAGTGTTAACCCGGGCATTATTGAGCGAGTCCCATAAGGACCGA
The DNA here is from genome assembly GCA_036245055.1 of Diospyros kaki. Taxonomy (NCBI): domain Eukaryota; kingdom Viridiplantae; phylum Streptophyta; class Magnoliopsida; order Ericales; family Ebenaceae; genus Diospyros; species Diospyros kaki. Next base: position 39,606,507 of record BSEG01000009.1, on the reverse strand, counting down.
GACCCTGCTTCGGCAGCTCGCCTGAGACCCACATTCTCCCGGAAAACCCCCTAAGCTGTTTGATTCTTCGGGAGGGATTCTTCTTAAGCCCGTCCGGTTGCCACTAACATGCAAATCCATCCCCGGTGCCCTATAACGGTTTGATGACTGACCATCTCTCGTCGAGAAAGGTAAAAATGTTCCCTATTCAATTATATTATGCCTTACTTATCCATTGTACTATTTCCCTACTGGTACTGACTTAAGCATCAGAGGGCATACACAAGCGAGGAATTCTCGCATGCCTTCTAACTTGTTCTTGTGAGAGCAAATATGTCCCGAGCACACAGGAGGCCAATCTCGAGCGATACCAAAGAGGCCCCATTGAGATCATCTACGACCTCGATCAGTACATCGAGGACCAAAGCTACCCGACGCCTATCTCCACCAGTGGACTCATGCCAGCTGTCAACCTCGCTCTGGCTCGGCTCCAGCTTTCTCTTTTTATAAATTCTATTGTCGTGGTTCTTTTTTGTCCACTATAATATGATTGTCCAAATATATTGGTTGTAAATATCTGTTATATATCGGTTGATTAAATATATATCAATAATAACAAAAATTGCATAAAAACATGAAATTGTTTATATTATAAAGTTGGAGTGTTTCATAAAAGTGAAGAACAAGTTGCATAAAATTAATATATACATCAGATATCTATCAATAATCGATATTGTTGAACCGATATCTATCAATAACCGATATTGTTGAACCGATATTTATCAATAACTAATATTATTGAACCGATATCTATCAATAACTGATATCATTAAACTAATATTTACATCAGATATCTACGACAATCATATTTTACGATAAAAATCTACAACCAATATATTTGAACCGATATCTATCAATAACCGATATTGTTGAACTGATATCTATCAATAACTGTTATCGTTGAACCGATATCTACATTAGATATCTCTCAATAACCATTATCGTTGAACCGATATCTATATCAGATATCTATCAATAACCGTTATCATTGAACCGATATCTATCAATAACTGATATTGTTGAACCAATATCTATCAATAATCGGTATCTATATCAGATATCTATGACAACCGTATTCTACGACAAAAATCTACAATCGATATCTATCAATAACCGATATTGTTGAATCGATATCTACATTAGATATCTACAATAACCGTATTCTATGACATAAATCTACAACCGATATCTATCAATAACTGATATCGTTGAACCGATATCTATATAAGATATCTATCAATAACTTATATTATTAAACCGATATCTACATCAGATAACTGTAATCGATATGTAAAACTGATATATTTGGACAACTTTTGTACTTGTTTAATGGAGAACTTGCAGAAGGTGAATAAAAAAAGAATAGAATAACAGCTTAGGTGAAGAAAACAAGACGCATAGCCCCTGTGTGTGGCGGACTTTAATTTTTTTTTCATTAAATGAATCAGCGAGAAAGGATAAGCGCCATTGAAAAATAATAAAATAATAACTTAGGTGGAGAAAACAAGACGCACAATCGCTGTATGTGGCAAACTTTGGAAATATTCTCAACAAATTAATCAACGATGAAGAAAAGGTGCCATTGAAAAAAAAAATATATATATATATATATATAATAGTAGGTTTGGCGAAGAAAGCAAGACGCATAGTCGCTATGAGTGGCAAACATTGGAAATCTTCTTAGCAAATTAATTAGCGAGGAAAAATAAACGTCGTTGAAAATGAAAAACAAAGAGAAAACTAATTGAAAAACGGGAGTATTTTTGTCAAATTCATATTCAAAAGTCCTAATTTTGCAAAGATTTTTGAAATGTCATATTTTTTAAAAGTTCAATACTGAAAGTCCTATTTTTGCAAATTTGCCACGGATGGGATAATTCAGATTCTAGGATCTACTTCCTTTTTGAATTAAAAATATGATAACCTCGACGTATCCATTTAGTAATTCACTTTTATCATTACACAACCTCAACATATGCCTAACCAACAATGTACTTTTTGTTATTCATCATATTTTTTATTTTCTTTTATTTTTTATTACTTTAGATATAAAAATGATAATACCTAACTTGTGATTATCTTTAATGCATCACCAAATCACTCGCCAAGCTAAATAGATATTGAGCCAATTAGATTAGGAGGGCTCCCATCACTAAAATTTTTGCGAAGCTTAATTCGCTTGTTAGATTTAATAAGCGATTTCAGCTAAGCCACCCTATCCATCTCTTCCCCACAACTATCTCAACATTGGAAGAGACGAGACCAGACTCGGTGAGAGATGAACTCAGCCGAATTTGGAGTTGCAGACATAAAGACGAGCAAATTTGAAGAAGACAAGTTGCACATAGCAAAAATAGGTGATGACTACGAGCAAATTTAGGTGACAACCATCAAATTCAAGAGCGACAACTAGCGAAAGTGGTGGCGACAACGAGCAATGACGATGACAACAACAAACAGCAAAACAAGCAGCAACGGTGACAAGTAGAACATCAATAGCATTTTCTTTGACAATAAACAGAAAGAGCACAAATGCAAGTTTGTTATTTTGGGTAATTTTATATTTATTTTTGTATTAAATTAGCGATATTGTGTATTTAGTTATTGATTTGTGTATTTGATTATTGATTTTTGTGTATGTGTATTTGATTATTGATTTTTGTGTATGTGTGTATTTGATTATTTTGTGTATATAATTATTAATTTTGTGTATACGTGTATCTGATTATTTTGTGTACTTTATTATTAATTTTGTATATGTGTGTATTTGATTATTTTGTATATTTGATTGTTGAAGTTTATTAATAAATAAATGAAATAAATAGTGAATAAATAATGGATTGTTTATAATATAAGGCCATCTCCAACTCACTTATTTATCTCATTTCCCATTATATTATAAATAATTCACTATTTATTTTTAACTTGTTTAAAAAATTGTATATGCTCAAACCATATTTCCCTTTCTATTTAACTTCTTATTTTATTTATTTATTTTAGTAAACTTCAATTTTATTTACTTTACCTTGTCTATAATTTTCACACATCCACAAAATTAATAATCAAATACATAAATTAATAACTAAATACATAAAATAATCAAATACATACATAAACAAAATAATTAAATATGCACATATACAAAATCAATAATTAAATATTTAAATCAATAATCAAATACACAATATCAATAATCCAATACATTAATAAATAAAAAAAAATCAACACACTACAAACCCATTTTTATGGAAAATTGGTCCCAATTTTCTAGAAATTCTAATTCAAAATTCAAAGGAAACCCACGAAGCAATCATCGGTCATAAAGAAACCTACGTCGCCGCTACTGTTACTGGTTATGCTCGTCGTCGTAGCCTCCACTAGTCACCGCTATCGCTGTTGGTTTTGCTTGTTCCCGATGCTACTACTGGTTATTCTTCGACTAATTCAGCTTGCCCTATGTCTAGCCACCACCAGATATAGTTGTAACACTCTATTTTTTCAAATGTATTATAACTTAGGAAATTCCAAGCTATATAAATCCAACACAATACAAAATTTCCAAAATTTTCATCTACCATTCATTTATCTCGAATGAGAATAATCATAAACATCAAATATGGAAGCTAAGAATTAAACCTCAACATAACATAGAATCATAACAGTATTATACAATCATTTTTCAAACATAAATCGTAATACATAACATTATTTAATTTTACAAGATTGATTATCAGGAAAACATAAGTTTCTCAATATGACTATAACATATCTGAATCTTTATGTCGAAGTGAAATACAAGAACAACTTGCCAAAACGTCATCGGACATGACATTTCGTACCACTACATCTCATCCACTTCCTTGCCTTTACTATAAGCTCCAACTAAAACATTTAAATGTTTTAAGAGCATAGCCTAAGTTAAATGCTGAATCATCTAAATGAAATTTTATTTAATAAGCTCTAATGCATGACATGCCAAATGCAAAAATGTTACATATTTCTTTTCATGCTAATTATCATTTTATGACCTTACTTGCAAGGGTGGGATATGCTTACAACATTCGTAATTAATTAGTGTTTTCATCATTCCACATTCGATACATGCCAAATAGATATTATGAATGTACATATGCATCATAACATATAATATGAATGCATTTCTAAATGTATTACGAATCTTACCATATGACAATATAACAAATAAAGTATTTTTGTATTATTTTGAAAAATAACTTTTTAGGCAGGAACACTCATCTCGAACGTATTTCAGAATATCTTGATTCTCATGTCAAGTTTCTAGTGTATTCAATTCAAAATCTCAACGTATCATATCCATCATATTTATTCAAGGATATCAATATTATATTTTTTTATAATTTTTCTTTATTTATTTTTATTTGTTCTCAATAATTCCACTTAAATATTTTTTTAACATTTTTTCATTTTTTTTACAACTACAATTCATAAAATAATTTATGGGAAAAACCACTCACCTTGACTTAATCTCAAAGACTTCCTCAATATGCATGCCTTGGCCTTGAAACGGGTGCTCGGGCAACTTATTGGCTTCGAGCATGCTCTTCTAGCCTTAAATTAATTTTTAATTTTTTTTTGAAATTTCTCTATATTTTTCCTCATTTCCCCTTATTTTTTTTTTTATTCCTTCTCGTTGTCCTTATTTTTCTTCTTATTTCAACGCACTGCCATACCGCACACACAACACCACTAGCCACTTCCGTGCGCGCCACTGCTGGCAACTTTCGCACGCGCCACTGTCGACCATCTTCGCCGCTACCTTTTGCTGCGACCACACCGCCAGCCATCGTTGCTGCCTGTTTCGTCGGCCACCCCCTATCACTGCTTGCCTACTACAGCGCTGCCATGACCATTTCTAGCTTGCTATTTTGTAGCCATGGATGCTGTCCGTTTGTTGCAGCCAATTCTGACCGCCAACCATCTGCTAATCGGTTGCATTCCCCTACTGTTTTCTCTCATTTCCTAATTTATAGGCGTTTCCATCGCCATATATATGTGGGCAACAAGCTATATATATATTATTATATTATATTATATTATGCGTTATGATATAAGAGAAATTACAAATTCACCCAAAATTTATTCTTCATTTTATTTGGGTAATTCTTTAATTGTATATTGAATTAATATTCATTAAGATATATAAAATCCAAAATTAATAACTTTAAGTTACTTAATAAATACGTTTTTACCATAGTGTCCTCATAGAAACTTTGATTCATCCCAAAACTATTTCAGAATTGTTCCTTACATAAAACCAAAGTCCTTTCATGGTTCTGTTGACTTTTCAAAAATCTCTTTACGATCATTCGATTTTTTAGTTTGAATTTTTAACTGTACCAAAAACTGTTTCCATTTTAATTTATTTCAGTGTCATAAATCTCTTCTCAAGACGCTTGTCAATGTCTCACAATTTTTCTTAGATATTTACGTTTCGGGGTACTTCATTCCATTGACTCGGCTCTTTAAAATTATTAAATTGTCTTATAGATATTTGCATTTGACTTTTTAACATCACCAAATATGGGATATTTCGATGTATTATTTATTTTGACTTGGGGTATTACAATAGTAGTCGTTCATGCCTCTTGAGTGGGGAAGAGAGAAAGTGTTGAGCAATTTTCAGTTTCCAACTTTGTTGAGCAATTTAAAACTTAACAAATATTTGACTAGTGATAAGGCATATAAAAAATAGTGTTAGGGTAGATTTTTTGGAGATGGCTCTCCAACTTTTGACTTGAAGAGCAATTTCTACTCCCGTTTGTGATGACTTAATAGACAATAAAGTGAAGCTGCACGAGATAGCCTAAGGGCTAAAGATCAACCATATCATACTCAGGTTTTATTTTTATTAAGTTAGATTGACTTTGATCTACCTTATAGTTAGGTTAATTATTACTTTAAAGTTATAGATTTAAGCATTATTTCATTAAGTATAAGTTGATATCAAGTTAAAATCAATCAAATTTGTGAGCACTCCATAATTAATAATTAAAATTTTTGTGACAAAATTAACTAGGATTAAGGTCAATGCCCTGCTTGTTACCATTGCATTAGGTTTTGTTTTGATTCATATGTTATGTTTATTGCTTCGTGTTGTAAAAATAAAATTGATAAAGTAATGTTTAATAATCAAGTGTTATACTGTGTTTATTAATGATGGTATTTACTAAAGAGTTATTATTAAATATGGACTTTAAACTTTGATTTGAGTTTCTGTGAGCATATATGTTTTTCAAGATTAAATTTAGAATTTGATTTAATTATTTTTAATTAATTTTTGAATCTCAATTATGGCTAATATAAATGTCTTTAGGACGAAGATTAATGGAATTAAAATGTCATTGAAGATTATAAGATGATATTTATCATAATAATTAACATAACTTTAAATCTAAAAATAAAATAATTGATTTAACCATTTTTATAGTAATATGGTCAATTTAAGCGCTTCTGGATGTATATGGATTTATTTGGCACTTTCGACAATGATATAATGCTAAATTTCAGGTTAAATTATCTAGAATTTATTGAAATTATTGTCAATATATGGTATTTCGTTGCTTGTGCCATTAATTTTGATAGAGAAAATAAATCACAGATGAAGACTTTACTTTACTACATAAAATAAAAAATTAAATTCATAATCTACTGATGCAAATCATAATTTATGACGGTTCAATCACTTGAACTCTGCTCGTAACAAATTATCCAGAATTTCTTGTTAAGGCAGTTAAGTGATATTGATCCATATTTGTAGGGGCACTACTGCAATTAAAAGAGTGTTTGATTATCACAATAAACCCTAGCTACGACGATTTGACCTCCTAAGCTCTAAACCCTGAATTCTCGTATTGGCTCTGTAATAGTTGCATATCAAGCTACGACGAGAACGAAGGAATTTGACAGGGAAGCGACTGGAATGTGGAACTAAGGGGCAGCAATTGGGACATCTGCGAATCTGCATCCTGATTATGGATAAAGGAACCTCTTTTCTGTTTTCAGGCATCACTTTCGACAGGAAGAAGTTCGCAAGCGACTTCGCCAGGTTTAAGGTAAACTATTTGTTCTTAAATCATCCGGTTGGTTGTCGAGGAAGCCGAGAACAAAGTAATTAGTGTACCGGGGATGCTGAATTAATTTAAGGCCTTCTTTTGTTAAAGTTGATCAGTCGAAGGCTATACGCCAACTCTGGAACTAGGATTTATGGAGGAAAATGGTGGGATTGAGATGTGCATTGTATTTATTGGCGTAGAAAATAAAGAAGAAAATAAATGGGTACCTCCCAAAGGGAAAAAAGAGCTGTTTTGTGGGTTGGTTATCCACGAGGAATGTATATATGCTCATATGATTCAATTTTCATTTAATTTTTATTTCCCCTGGCAATCATGGTTCCAAACATGGCAATAATGTTCCAATACTGTCAGATAAAGCACTATTCTGAAAATTTTGTCTTGCATCTTTTCGTTGCAGGAGAAAAGAGAAAACGACGAACTACAAAATGATAAGGTGAGCATGGTTGATAGTAAAGGAACTGAAATGGAGGAGACAATGATGCATAGCAAGAAGAGAAAGAGGAAGGTAGAGGCTTCAGGTAAAATTGGTTACGATTTTTTATATGAGAGGTTCAGTGTTCAACTTGGTACAGGAAATCACTTTTGGTTTGTGCCATTTGTGTTCTGTGGCTTAGAACCAATTGATGGATTCAGTGTGTTCAAAACTGCAAAATCTGAAGTTATAACTGAAGAGAATGACCAGATGAAGAATGAGGCCTCTCGAGGAAAGAAGGAACTTTACAGGCAAATGGAGGTTTTCTCTTTCACTCCTTCTAGATATTACTGCCTCTAGATGTGGGTAATGCACGTGCATTTGTAATATCCACCTATGTGATTGTTACTACAGTGGGTTATGCTGTTTGCATATATCACACAAGAGGTGGTTTCTTGAATTAATTTATAGTCGAGAGTTTTTATCAGAACACTGATACTCAATTGCTGGTTAACATAAAATAGAGTTTTTGCTATCTGATAATAGTTGATACATACATGTTGTAAAAATCAATTTCTTTAACTATGAGTGATACGGATTTTTTGCTTTTATGCTAAAAATGATGACCGAGTACTGATTTTAATGATTGTTGTTATTACTAATGTTTGCTATTTGACTTCAATCTTTTGTTTGGACTTCTTTTTTGTTTTAATGAGTTCAGCGGGGTGCACTTTTCCGCAAGAAGTATAACATCCATGTTTCTGGGAATAATATCCCGTCTCCTCTTCAGAACTTTGCAGAGTTAAATTCAAGGTACTTAATGTTTTCCTGTAACTCTTAAGTATGTAAACATTGTGGTTTGATATTAAATAACTGATTTCCTTGGTCCTTTCTTTGTCAGCTTGTAATATTCTTATTCTTGGGCGTGAGGCCAGCTATTTTTTCTAAGGAAGACAGCTTCTTTTTCGTCTCATTTTTTGCCTGTTATCAATTTTAGTATTTTACTGTTTCATTGTACCGCTTACATTTAGTTTCTCTCTCTCTCTCTCTCTCTCAGTCTGAAGCTATACTTTTTTGATGCAAAGGAAGACTTTGGTCTTAAACAGGTTTGGATGCAAGCGATATTTATTACGCAATTTTGGAGAACTTGGATTTAAAGAGCCAACACCAATTCAAAGGCAGGCTATTCCAGTCCTTCTATCTGTATGGCCTTCCAAGCAATCTAACTTTATATATTTTCGTTGAGTTATATTATAGAACTGTGTGAAATGTGTTAGCGTTGTCTTTGCAAGGATGTCTGTGAAAGTTACACATTTGATCTTTCTGCCTATTCGATTGCCACTTCTTTCTCAAATAACTGTTTTGTAATTTTGCAAGGGACGGGAATGCTTTGCATGTGCTCCAACTGGGTCTGGAAAAACCTTGGCTTTTGTTTGTCCAATCCTTATGAAACTTAAGGTATTACTAAAACTTTTGTGCAATGCTTGGTGGGTTGGTTGTTGAATGTCTCTAATGAAAATTCTTCTTCTAATCAGCATGCTTCAAAAGATGGTGTCCGAGCTGTGATCCTTTGTCCTACACGAGAGTTAGCTGCGCAGACAGCAAGAGAGTGCAAGAAGATGGCTGCAGGAAAGAAATTTTATATCAAGTTAATGACTAAGCAGCTTGTTAAGAGTGCTGATTTTTCAAAACTACCTTGTGATATACTCATATCAACACCATTTCGTGTACAGTTCGCTATCCAAAAAAGAAAGCTTGATCTAAGCAGGTACTTACTTGTGGAGTTCTCTAATCTTGGTAGTTGACTTTTCTATCTTAAGATGCAGGGACTATAGTATATTCATTTTCAACAAAAGGCCCAAAAGAAGAACGTCATTAGCTTCCATCAAAACAAAAGTTTATCTTTTGGTTATTTCAGCTGTTTACTGAGAATTGACTGATTGTAACTTGTATTTCATTATTCATATCATTTGAATTTCACTAAGTGGCCACTGCCTGGAATGCTGAGTTGTATACAGAATGATGCAAGCAACTTAAGGATTTTGTTTAATGATTGTTTCTATAAGAATGAATTGAAGGTAAATGCTAATTTTTTTGAGTTAATTCAGGTTAAAAAAAAAGAGAGCCCAAGAGCTCCCATGTTTTTTTTGGATAAAAATGAGTTTTGGAATGACTTCATCATAAAATTTGGAAAGGAGGATGTTACAGGAAGTCAAACACAGACCTTGAGCAGTCATGGACTTCTTAACCTAAGAACTGACAGTTATTACTCATTTCCCATCTACTTGGACAGTTGGACTTATAAACTCAGCTTATAGCAGTTTATGGCTTAACTCACCGGATTTCACTTCAAAGAAATGGAAATAAATCTATATTTTAGCAATTGAGATGAAATTTTTGTACCATTGAGGTCCTCATGGAATAAAATTCGTACCGTGTATCATTTATCCCAAGAGTGGTTAGAAGAGGTAGCAGAATGTTGTTCCTAGTCATATGAAATCTGGATGGGGCAAAAAGGGAAATAGAGGGATGAATTTTTCTTGCTTCCAGTAAAGTGTGCCTCTACCATTTCTATTTCTGGTTGATGAGTTAGGGTTACCAAGATTGTGCACTTTTGTTCTGTTTTCTGCAGGGTTGAATACCTTGTCCTAGATGAATCCGATAAACTGTTTGAGCTAGGGTTGGTGGAGCAGGTTGATTCAGTGGTCAAAGCATGCTCTAATCCTTCGATATTACGTTCACTGTTTAGTGCTACTTTGCCTGATACAGTTGAAGAGCTTGCACGCACGATAATGCATGATGCAGTTCGCATCATTATTGGCAGGAAGTATGTGCTAAAGATGGCTTAATACAAAAGTTGATGCAGTTGATTTTTTTATATATTTTTTTAAGGGCTTTGGGGTTGGAAACCTATGCCCTGCACCGGTGACTAGAAAAGTCCAGAGAATCTGGTCTATTATGTTTTTGTTATTGTTTGATTTTTAAAGTTGATAGTTGGTCACTTGAAACAATTAACAGGAATTCTGCTTCTGAATCAATAAAGCAAAAGTTAGTTTTTGTTGGAAGTGAAGAGGGGAAGCTCCTTGGTCTTCGCCAAAGCTTTGCTGAGGTATGCTGCTGGTATTTTTCCATTTTTTAATTGTATAATCTAGTGAATATAAATATCTGCAAATTACACATTTATTAGGCAGTTAAACATAATAAAAGGGCTTATGGCTCTCTGTATGTGATGCCATTTTTGTAGCTCCAATGCAATCATATGACGTGCCTCATGTCTGTGGTCATGTGTTAGCCCCAATTCATGAAACATGAAAAGTAGAACAATGATGTATCACATAATCATAGTCATTTCACCATTTCTTTAAGAGATTTCTATTTCTTTTGGTTTGCCTATGATATTTGGAAGACTTTCTGTTTGTTCATTGAAAGCCTGCTGGGTAATGGCATTGTTACATTTGGCTGTGTGCTTTTTTGATAAATAAATAAGTATATAGAAAGAATGGCCTTAAAGGGCAAACACTGTGTGCAAGAATTAGCTGGGAACTGAGTGTTTCTACTAGATTTAACAAATAGATAGTCAATTGGATTATTGGACAAGCAAAAAGGTTTTTCCATTTTCAACAACAGAAACAACGTGAAAATAATGGAGCCATTAGACAAACTGAAATATCGTCATCTTTGAAAGCTCTTTTACTTTTTTCCCCTCACCAAATGCACTGCCAAACAAATAAAGAAATAGCAATCCAAATGGATCTCTTGTTGCCTGGCAGGTAACTCCTTCCAGAGCATGATAGACTAGTCATTGAGGTTGATACAATCTGCTTGACTAACTAACAGCTAACTAACTCTCTAACTAAACAACTAACTATTGTTATTTAGTAAATTTTCTGTTACCCAAAATGGAGAACATAAGACCTGGCACATCATACACTTATGTCTTGTGGTTAGTTTAGAGTAATGTTCTGCTAACTCGATGAGCTCTAGTGCATAAAGTGTGAATCCAACTTGCTTATACTTTCTTAGGTTATGGCTCCAAGGGTCTCTGGCATGGAAAGAAGGGACCTTAAAAGGAGCACTCATTTTCCACATTGATTTCTATGGAAATAGATGAACCTGCATCATTAGAATGCACCATAGAAAATAAAATTTATGTTAACCTCTTTTTCACCTAACATGTATCGTTTTACGCTATATATAATGACAACATAAAACTTCCTTATTATATATGAAAGGTCTAATTTATCCTTAATGTTAGGAATCTGTTGACTTACATAGTTGAAAAAAGGGCAAATTGTTTTTTCTTTTTATGAAGTGGTCTTGTTTTGCAATTTATACGTTTGCTGTCATGTTGGGCTCCACACCCATTTGTCCACTCCTTAACCTTGGAGCAAGTTGAATAAAACTGATGTAATTTCCTAGTTCTGAAAGTTTCTTCCCAAACCCAAAGGCCACACCATACAAGGTTTTAAAGAGAAGCATTCAGCCAAAACTACAACTTTATTACCTTTGGTTGTATCCTATTATTACATGAGTTAAGACTTAAGAACTGACTTTTGTGCAGTCACTACCAGCTTTGCACAAGAGGGTTGGAGGGAGATGTATTTAGTTATGGTATGAAAAACTATTGTTTGGTTTCAAAACTAAAAAAAACTCAGGAGAATGTGTTTGGGTGACTGTTCCAAAATCTACTTTAGGAAATTTGTTGTAAAATAGCCAAATTTTAAGAAATGAGAAAATAGTTGGTTTTTCTAGATTCAAAAATCATCATCATAAATAAAGGCATTTCAAAGTTTCTATAATTTATAGTTTAAAAAATAGGAAAAGCTATAAAATGTTGGAATGCGATTCTGACAAGGAGAAATTCTCTCGCAATTCAATGAGAATTGTGCGGGAATTGATGAATCGAGAGGGAAGAAAGAATAGAAAGACAAAGAGAGAGAGAGAAATTGAGAGGGAGAGAGGGATCGAGAGACTTGAGAGGGAATAAAATCAACTGTATTTCCAATGAATGCCTCTAAGGGCCATGAAGGTTGGTTTATATACCAATCCTTAGTGCCACCATTTGAATTTTAATCCACAATATTCTATAACTACCTTCCATTCCCATTATTACAATAATACCCCCTATCCTTTCGCCTTAGTAATCTCTTATTTATAGGCCCGTGGTAATTCCTCCCTGCTAGAAACATTATTTGTCCTCAAGTAGGTCAAAGTAGCCCTGTTGCATTGGGAAATTGCTTTAAGAGATCTAGAAGGTATTCCCAGGTGTTGTTTTCTAGGTGGAGGTTGGACCAATGCACTGACACCTTTGTGATGGGCATCCTCTGCTTGTAGATGACCCTTTTTCCTACTATGGCCATAGGTTTTGTCTCCTGTTGAGTAGACTGAATGGTTTGGGGTAGAGTAGAGTGTCAAGTCCCAGGAGTTGGGTCTGAACAATTATGGAATTTTGGACATAATAGAATAGAAAGAGAGAGAGAAAGACAAGATAGAGAGGGAGAGATAAAAGAATAATTCTGTTATTCAATCCCCCTTCTCCTATCACCTTAGGTTACATATATAGCCCTCTCCTTAACTGTCTAACTGTTATAATAATTGACTATTACAACAATACATAACTGAATATTACAACAACTACCATTTAACTAACTGTTACAAATATAATTGACTAATAAATATAATTATTACAACTTTAATTTATTAATATTCCCTTCCTACCCCTGAGATTGTGACAATTTCCCCCCTCTCCAAACAATTTTAGAGGAGACCCACAACCCTAGGGAATTTCTTCAACAGGTCTGGCATATTTTCCCAAGTAGTGTGCTCTAGTTGGAGGTGGGACCACTGTACCAAGACCTGAGTTATGGACAGTGAACCTTGGTAAATGACCCTCTTCTCCACAATAGCCCGAGGTTCAATCAACTTTTCGTTTCTTCTGCTATAGGTGGTAGATCCTGGCTTGCATTAACCAGGGGTTCCTTAGCTTGCTTGAGCAATGAAACATGAAACATAGGGTGAGAATTCACTCCCTCTGGAAGTTGTAACCTGTAAGCAACTTTGCTCACCTTGACCACTATAGAGTAAGGCCCAAAATACTTAGGACTCAGCTTAGAAGTTGGAATAGATGTATAAGGTTGCTGTAAAAATCGTCTAACCTTGAGATAAACTTTGTCCCCTGCATGAACGACCTGTCACTTCTTTTCCTGTCAGCTATTTGTTTCATACGATTTTGGGTAATGGCTAATTCCTTCTTGAGAATGGTCAACATGTGCTGTCTCTGCTGTAAGTACTGTCCTACTGCAACCATAGTAGGATTTGGACCCAAGATAGCAGGCAAAAAGAGGGGTTTGTAACCAAACATAGCCTTGAATGGACTCCTCTTAATAACATTGTGGTAACTAGAATTATACACCGTTGTGCTAGGGCCAACCACTTGTTCCAGCTTCTAGGTTTAGTGAAACACATGCAACGCAAGTATGCCTCCACACACTAATTAATCCTCTCCATTTGGCCATCTGTCTGTGGGTGATATGTAGTAGACATATGCAAGCCACCCCTAACTTCTTGAATAATTCTTGCCAAAAAACACTTGTAAAAATTTTGTCTTGATTAGACACAATAGACTTAGGTATTCCATGGATTTTAGCCACATAATCTAAGAATACTTGTGCCACCTTCTGAGCTGTAAATGGGTGTGTCAAGTTGATAAAATGGCCAAATTTGGTCAAACGGTCCACTATCACCAAGATAACATCCTTACCTTCTGATCTTGGTAATCCCTCCACGAAATCCATAGAAATACCATCCCATGCCTGCTTACGGCCAAGGGCTGCAACAACCTGGGGTAAGACACTTGCTTCTATTTGCACTGCTGACATATGGCACATGACAACACAAATTACACCACATCCTTCTTCTGCCCAGGCTAAAAAAACAGTTGTTTCACCTTCTGATGAGTCACCCGCACTCTAGAATGACCTCCCAAAGGTGAGCAGTGGTGTGCTTTCAAGATCTTTTCTTTCAAGGACTGGTCATCCCCTACCACTAATCTTCCTTTATATCAAACCAAACCATTAGCAAGTGTATAACCCAAAGGATTCCTAGGTTGGATCGACAATCGTGTCACCTTCTCCTTTATCCAAGCTGTGTGCTCATAACTTGCCACTAACTCCTTGATCCATTATGGAACTGCAGCTAAAATGGATTGGCAATTTCCCCTTTCTTCCCTTCTTGATAAGGCATTAGCAACCACATTTTCCTTTCCCCTCTGGTAATGGATTGTGTAACCTAACCCCTTTAGTTTAGATATGCCCTTCCTTTACAACTACGTGTGCAATCTTTGTTGTGACAAAAATTGGAGACTTTCACGGTCCATTTTGATTACAAACGGACCTCCCTCCAAGTAGTGGTGCCACTTATCCACTACTCTCAAAGCAACCAATAATTCTTTGTCATACACGCTTAATCCCAAGTGTTTTTGGGATAAAGCTTGGCTGATAAATGCCAATGGCTTTCCCTCCTGCATAAGGACATCCCTTATCCTATTGTCACATGCATCAGTCTCCATTACAAAAGGCTTGGTGAAGTCTGGTAGAGCTAACACCGAAGCTTGAGTCATAGATTTCTTCAATGCCAAGAAGGCTGCCTCGGCCCTAGGGTTCCATTGAAAAGCATCCTTCTTTAACAATTCAGTTAGGGGCCTGCTAATCAGTCCATAATGCTGAATGAATTTTCGGTAATACCCAGTCAGCCAAAAAAATTCCCTTAGCTCTTTCACTGTCATGCGTCTTGGCCATTCTACCATTGCTGCCACCTTCTTTGAATCAGTCCTCACCCCATTCCTTGAAATTATGTGTCCCAAATACTGAACTTCTTTCTTAACAAAAGCACATTCAGAAAACTTATCATACATTTGATGAGATTTAAGGACCTCAAAAGTGGTATGAAGGTGAGATAAGTGCGGTTCAAAATTAGGGCTATAAATGAGAATGTCATTAAAAAAAAAAAAAAAAGGATGAACTTCCTCAAGTAGGGCTGGAAAATTCGGATCATCAATGCTTGGAAAGTAGTCAGAGCATTGGTTAATCCAAAAGGTATGACAACAAACTCATATAGCCCTTGGTGGGTTCTAAAGGCCGTCTTAGGGATATCAGATGGCTTTATACGAATTTGGTGGTAACCGGACCTAAGATCCAGCTTAGAGAAAATTTTGTCACCAAACAGTTCATCAAGTAGGTCCTCTATTAAGGGTATTGAAAATTTGTTTTTGATAGTGTTAGAATTGAGTTGCCTGTAATCTATGCAAAATCTCTATGTTCTATCTTTCTTTTTGACAAGGAGGATTGGGGATGTATAGGGGCTTTGGCTAGGTTAAATTATGGAGGTGCTTAGCATGGATTTAACTTGCTTTTCAATCTCTGAGTTTTGAATAAGAGAATATCTATAGGCTCTAATGTTAACAGGGGTTGAATTTGGTTTAAGATGAATGGAATGGTCTAGGAGTTGTTGGGGTGACAAAAAGTTTGGCTCATCAAACAAGTCATTAAATTCTATCAAAAGTAAGCGCAAGTCTTTTGAAAATTGTGCCTTATTTGAGAGCTAAGACTCAATAGATGTAGTTATAGATTGCTACTGCTCCTTCAAACAGTCATCCTCTTCTATTCCCACAGCTTGTATGGAATACAATTGTACTATTTGGCCACCCCTTTTCAGCATCATTTTCTGTAGTTTATTTCCCCCAATCATCTTGCACTCCCCTTGTTCCAAGCTACCCAGCAAGGTTTGCCTTCTACCCTCAATTTCCACCGTTACTTCCAGGTTGTTAAAATCAAAAGTCAAAGGGTTAATAGTCCTCATCCAATCTACTCTGAGGACAATGTCACGTCCCCCCAATTCAAGAACTCTGAGATCTGCATTGAACTCGTGCTCCTACATCACTCACTTGAATCCCATACATTTGTAATGAGTATACATTTTGCTCCCATTTGCTACTGTCACTGATAGGGGAGTGGTTGCTATTAACGGACACTTAAGGCTGGTAGCAGTTGCTTCATTGAGGAAGTTGTGGGTGCTCCCACTATCAATCAACACCATCAACCTCTTTTTCCCCACATGACCCTTCACCTTAATGATCTGCCCCATAGGACTCCTTTTTGAAGTGTGGAAGGATATTTCCCCCCTTTACAGAAAAAAGAAGAAGATATTTCCTCTCCTTCCTCCCCTTGCAACTTCTCTTGGATGACATCTTCTTCTACCACCACTTCTTCTTCTTCCTTCTCCTCATCTGACCCTTTCATATTCATCAATTGTCTCTTACATTGGTGCCTGGGGTTGTACTTGTCCCCACACTTGTAGCAAAGCCCTAATTGTCTCCTTTGTTTCATAAGAGGGTTCTTAGTACCATTGTTATTGTATGGTACCTTGGTTGCTACTTGATTAGACCCCATAAGCATGGGTCGATGATTCCCTCCTGCTGATTGTCCAGCCATCACACTCGACCAACATGGGGACCTTATGTCTCTTGAAAATGGCCTCTAACGTCAATTCTTGTAACCGTGCTTTTTCAGCCACCTGCCTCACAAATGTGGGCATCATCATCTTCACCATTGAACGCAACTCCTCCCTCAAACCACTTATAAAAGTAGACACCAAGTACTGCTCTATTAAACCCGGCTGCATAGTACATACAATTGTCCTCAATTCCTTAAATTTCGCCTGGTATTCCACCACTGATGGGTGGCCATTTAGGGGTACAAAATATATATACAAAAGAAAAGGAATATACAATTGAATATTAACAAAGCAATCAAGCAAATAAGGAAAGAGCACCTAAGGAAATCAATCACACTGATTGTGCATAATATCAGTGTGTACTAAATTAGGAAAGAAGAACAAATAGGAAAGAAGTAGCTGTTTGCCAACAAGTCCCTCAAACAAGTATGCAAATTCATCTAAGAGTAGATCAAGAGAGTCCAATTGAGTTACCTCCCAACGAGTTTGTGTGGAGTCCATCGAATTTAGCACGGGCTTCCCATCACTTTCTGCGTTTTCCTTTAATTCAATAGCATGTATGGAGAAAAGTTGGGCCACTTGTGTTCATTTGCTCTTGAACAATTTGTGTAACCTGTTGCCTGTGATCATCTTACACGTTCCTGCCTCACCACTGCCAACTAGGGTCATCCTCCTCCCTCCCTTCTCAAATGTCACTTCCATCTTATTGAAGTCAAAGCAAATGGGGCTGACTACCCCTAGAACCATATCACATCCCCCCAACTGTAGTAAACGTAGATCAGCCTCAAAATCTTTCCCCTGCATCTACCAACAAAATCCTATGAAGTCAAAGCAAATGGGGCTGACTACCCCTAGAACCATATTACATCCCCCCAACTGTAGTAAACGTAGATCAGCCTCAAAATCTTTCCCCTGCATCTACCAACAAAATCCTACGCACGTCGATTTGCACAATACCTTATGATCGTTAGCTTCTGTGACTAATAGGGGCCAAGTCCCAGTGAGGCTGCATTTCAACTTCTTAGCTATCCCTTTATCTAGGAAGCTGTGAGTGTTTTCGTTGTCAATGAGGATCATAAAACTACTCTCTCTTGCTTTCCCTTCCACCTTGACGATCTTATTAGTGGCCACTCCTTTTAAAGCATGTAGGGAGATCTCCACCTTCTCCTTGATTGCATTCCTCCTCTTCTTCCCCAACGTCTTTTTTAGTTCCATCCAACAGCAGCAGCTATCATTTGCATTGATGGCTTGGAGTGTACTTATCTCCACATCTGAAGTAGAGATTTGCCAACCTCTTCAGCTTCACCAAATTTCTCGAGAATGGTTGAGGGGGTGCTGGGATGGCCAACCCCTTGTTGCCTTATCCTGTTGAAATGTTGTCTCGAGAATATCTAGAAGATCAGTGAAGGCATGCAGTGATATAATCTGCTATTGGAGGCTTAAATAGATAATTGTATCCCATGTGTAATTAGTAATAGTTGTGGGGTGAAACTGTAATTATCCAATACTTGTCATAGGCATGTCTGCCCTATCATTCTTTGAAGGCTGGATGTAGGTTTCCTCAAAGGAAACCGAATCAGGATAAATCCGCGCCTATTGCTTGTGGTTTGATTGTTTCTTGTTCTTATTTTCATTCTATTTTGATTGCTTATGATTTCTGTTTCAATTCCTATTATCACTAGGTGGATTTGAGAGTGTTGAGAGAGGCATATATCATTTAAAGGTAATTCCGCATAGTCCTAGGATAACAAATTGGTATCAGAGCTAGTTTTTAGGCTCAAGAATAGTCCAAGAACTGTCAAGATTTCATCCATTTTAGTCTCTATCATAGAATAGTGTCCAAGATGTCGACCACTAGGTATGATATTGAAAAGTTTGATGGCCAGAACGATTTCGGCCTTTGGAGGATGAAAATTAGGGCATTACTAGGGAATTTAGGACTAGAAGAGGTTTTAGGACAAGAAAGCTTTTAACACCTTGATTTTATGTTTAGGGGACAAAGTCTTGAGGGAAGCGGCCAAAATGACCACGGCATCAGACCTTTGGAAAAGATTGGAGACCCTTTACTTGACTAAAACCTTGTCTACTCGGTTGTATTTGAAAACCAATTTTTTCTCCTTTAGAATGGATGAAGGTAAGAAACAGCAGGAGCACATATTCATTGTGTAAGCTTGGGCTGGATTGTGAGAGGGAGGAAGCTAGTGTTTAAGATAGCTTTGACTCTTGTAGTAAGGGTCCTTGTGAACAGTGAGGGGAAAAAGGGTGTGTGCAAGTGTTGTCTTGTATGAAGTAGCCCATGTTGATCAAAATCTGGATTAAGCAAGGAAAGAGAAATAGAATCATCTTGTAGATAATGAGCAAAGGAATAGAAGGGCTAGTGTTGCCTAGGATGGGTAAAAGATAGAACCACAAGTAATCTACCAGTGAGGTATGGATTGTTGGGTTTAAGGAGTCTTATGCACTGTTTTTGAGTGCTAAGGAATAGGCTGGAAAATAGAATCTCTTGTAGAAGAAGAGGGATGCACTCTTGTCCAAATGGATGGCATGGAGCCATGTAAATTTGGGAAAAAATGAAGCTTGGACTTTTTTTAAGTGGTATATCCCTTAGGTTAAAGGGGTGGAGTGCTGTGCAGTGGCTGTTTGAAAATTAAGGAGGTGCTGGAAATGGGGATAAGTCTAGAAAAAAAAAGGCTAGACGTGGCCATTTGGTTATAGCAGCACATGAAGGCTTAATTTGGGTCAAATAGGTGTTCTAATCAGCCATTATCCATGAGGAAATTAAGGGAATAGTGATCTTATAGTATAGCCAAGGGATAAGAGGCTAGAGGGAAAGGTAAGTAAGGATTGGTTGCTTAGAAGGTCTCTCTAGGTATGAGGTATGATAGTAGTTCCTTAGGTAAGATACAAGATTGGAAGAGTCCAAAAGGGTTAAAATTGAGTGCATAAGGAAGCTGTGAATATTCCAGTGGTATGCTTAGTATATTGATGGGTAGCTTTATTGATATTTTCTCCAAAATAGAACTCTCAAGGTGTAGCTGAGTGTTTCGATCAATGTTTGAGAGTGTGGGAGGAAGGATAAGCTGGGAAATACTAAGGCATAGAGATTGGAATAGGGTTTGGACAGCTTAAAGCAACCTATGTTACCCTAATCGTAAGCATATCTTAGTAGTCTGGTAGGTAGAGATGAGCAGTCCTGTTTGTTTGAAGCAAACATGAGAAGAAAGGCAGTGGTAAATCCATAAAGACCGGATATGGGAGCTAGGACTAAGTCTAGCAGTGGAAAGGCTAATTCAAGTGAGGTTCCCTGTGTTGTGATGCTGTATAAAAGGTTTGGACACTTTGGTATTAATGAGTAACATTGAGTATGGATTTGGTTTATGGTGGAGTGTATGTAGACACCATGTAGAGACCAATCATATTGATGTAGGAATATATTCATTAGGAAGACCCTTGAGGAGGTAGATAATTCTAATGAGAGTTGCAAGTTTAGTAAAGTGCAGCTGAAAGTATTGTCCTAGGTGGTCCATTGGTGAAATTTACAGCATTGTTTTGGATATTCTTAATGTTTGTTTTATGTCTTGAGTGATCAGGAGTAGTAGGTTATATGAAGAGCAAGATCAGAGCAGGAGAAGTTCATCTATTGGAAGGCCAAGGCTTGATGGATGAAGGTTGGAGCATACTCAAGACAATGGTGGAGAATTGTTGAAATGTTGTCTCGAGTATATCTAGAAGATCAGTGAAGGCATGCAGTGATATAATCGGCTATTGGAGGCTTAAATAGATAGTTGTATCCCATGTGTAATTATTAATAGTTGTGGGGTGAAATTGTAATTATCCAATATTTGTCATAGACATGTCCGCCCTATCATTCTATAAATAGGTAAGGGGTAGCTGGTTAAGTCAGATTGCTATTCTTTTGTTTCTATGTAACGAGTGCACTGTTCTGAGAGAAAAGCTGAGTGTTTCCTACTGTTAAAGCTTTGTAATCTTGGGAAGCTGTTGGGGTGTACTCAGGATAGATAGAAGGAGGGATTCTACTGTTGTATTGATTGTTCTTCTCCCCAATAAGACTGTTCTTAGGGGTTCTTTGAAGGCTGGATGTAGGTTTCCTCAAAGGAAACTGAACTAGGATAAATCCACGCCTACTGCTTGTGGTTTGATTGTTTCTTGTTCTTATTTTCATTCTGTTTTGATTGCTTATGATTTTTGTTTCAATTCTTATTATCGTTGGGTGGATTTGAGAGTGTTAAGAGAGGCATATATCATCTAAGGGTAATTCCGCATAGTCCTAGGTTAACATATCCCATGGTTCCTCCACTTCTACCCCACCCTAGACTACCTTGTTGTAATGGCATCACTTGCCACCCTTTATTCACTCCCTTTTGCTTCTTAACCAATGCTTCTACAGTTAGCTCTTGTAATTTGGCACATTCAAAAGCTTGTTGGACTATCTTCAGTTGGAACATCTTGACAATGGGGCGAATTTCTTTGTCCAATCCGTTAATGAAGCTTGACATGAAGTATCCTCCGTAAGGGTGGGATTTGAAAGCAACATGAGAGCCTTCAACTCCTCAAACCTCTGTTGATAGGCTTGCACCGATCCCCCCTGCCTCAACTTATTGAACTCCTTTACCACGTCTAGCATTCCCTTTTCACCAAACTGCTCACATAAACCATCTACAAATTCTCCCCAAGAGCACTCCTCCTTCACTCCACTCCAGCCTTGGTACCACGTGTCTCCTGCGTCATTTAGATAAGCAACTGCTAGTGTTACCTTCTGTTGCTCAACCACATTGTATAGGCTGAACATCCTCTTGCATCGCCTCACCCACTGCCTTGGATTATGGCCATCAAATAGGGGAATCTCATCTTAGGCATAGGTAGACCGATCTAATGCGATCCGATTCCATTGCCTTGCCTCCTTACTCTTACATTCTCCTCCATCACCTGATGTTCCATCTCCAACTTCGTAGATCCCTCAGATCTGAAGTTTCCTCCCTGGCCATTTAAGATTTGCCCAGACCTCACCATTAGAGGAAATTCAGGTGAAATTCTTACCTGAGTTTGGTGCGAGAGCATCAATACAAATTGCTGCGTTTGATCTCTGAGGGCCTGAACCTTCTCTCTCATCTGATCCTCTAGCTTCGTGGCAATTTGCTTTCCCCGCACCACACATTCACAACTCATTCGATCCTCCTCTCCGCTGAATTCTCCAACGCCTCCATACAGTTTTGCATTTCCACCACCATCGTCGTCACCTGTTGAAGCTGTGACTCCATCTACTTCATCCTAGTTCCGTCTGCCATAGCCCCATTCTGATCGCTCAAAACCTTGCTCTGATACCAAATTGTTAGAATGCAATTCTGACAAGGATAAATTCTCTAGTAATTCAATGAGAATTGCGTTGGAATTGATGAATCGAGAGGGAAGAAAGAATAGAGAGAGAGAGAGAGAGAGAGGAGAGAGAGAGAGAGAGACTTGAGAGGGAATAGAATCAACTGTATTTCCAATGAATCCCTCTTAAGGGCCGCGAAGGTTGGTTTATATACCAAGCCTTGGGCCAACATTTGAATTTTAATCCACAACATTCTATAACTACCTTCCATCCCCTTATTACAATAATACCCCATATCCTTCTGCCTTAATAATCTCTTATTCACAGGCCCGTGACATAGAACAAAAGCACTGAAACCATAATCAAGCAGGTCCTTATTCTTTTTTTTTTTTTTTTTGTTTTTTTTTTGGGGGGGGGGGAGGAGGGGAGGATAGTTTCAGTGTCCTTGGCCCTTGGGAACCTGATTTGCTAGTAACTTCACTTCATGAGATCCATTGCTGAATTTGTTATCATGATTTCAATCATGATTATACATGTAATTTAGAAGAATCTATGAAACAGTGGTATTGTAAAGTGAAGGGATTTTACTTGGTGAAAGAAACATTTAAATAGAATTTGCTACAAGATACTTATCAAGCAAAGAAGAAGCAAAAACTAACTCTCTTACAAGTGCGCAACAGAAAAAGTAGGTGCTTGTGGGTAAAATTTGTCTGTGTGCGCGCTTGTGTAATCATTGTCCTTATGACTTGATTTAGTGCTTCCTATTAATTGAATTGGTTAGAAAAATTCATCTTCCTTTTATCCTGTCTTAATTTCCACATCTGAAAGATAATCACATCTTAGGTCATGGATGAACTAGCTGAAAGAATAACTCTGGAATTGTATAACATTAATGCAAAATTGCAAAGAAAAGGTATACATATTAAATGCTTGTGTCAACTGTTATTTGTTGGGTGATCAACATGACATTCTGTGCTAAGATCAATTTATCCGGTTTATGCACATCTTTTGGGTGTCCCCTGAATTTGCTTTAGGAATAAAATGTTACTTTTCCAACAAATACAAATTATGCTGTGTCTGGCTCAAGTAAAGAAGATATTCTAGAAAATGTGTGCTGAAAAGCTCCTAGAAGCTGTTTTTGGCTGCATTTTTGCAACTTGTTTGCCCTGGGATGTGCAACCTTACTTTTGGTGGCCAAGTTCATCCTTGCCGGTAATTCTGAATTTTAGAGAAAAATATATTCTTTACTGATTCTTCTTTCTTTCTTTGTAAACCCATAATTTAAGCAGAGTTTGAATCCACCAGTACTTATATTTGTTCAAAAGAAGGAACGTGCAAAGGAGCTTTACAGGGAGCTAGCTTTTGATGACATCAGAGCTGATGTTATACATGCTGATCTGACCCCAGTAGAGGTACTTTCACTGTAATTCTATTAAAACAAACCCCTATGGACACTTACCATATCTTTCAGGATACAGCATAATTCATTCCTCATGTACTGTAAATTACTATTTCTATGATAGTTCTCAAGAAAGCATATAGTTTTAGTAAACCACTCTGCAATTGGTGCAAAGTTATAAGTTATTTGATGAGGAGGCTGCTATACAAGAAATATTAGGATGGCTTTGTAACATTTAAGTCAATTTAGACTGTCTAGAGATGCATGGGCAAGTTTAGCAGTTTTTTGGTCTTATCTGGTTTTCTCGGGTTGGATTCAGGATAGCTAAGATATAGGTTGTCACACATGGGTGTTCAAAGCAACGTGGCTTGTTTATGATATGTTTGAGAAATAATTGCTGTCAATGTTTGTAACTTTGGATTGATGCTGGCTTTTTTAACAGGCTCTGTTGATTTCTTTCAAACTGGAATTTGGATGTTACTAGAAATATATATGCTGTATATGCTTAGTTGTTTCCAAATTAATAAATCAATTCATATTATATATCTTGTAAAATATGAAATGTGGTGAACAAAGAGGACAACATGCTCAGTCAAGATTTGAGTTGCCCGTAAAGGAATAGGCATTGGCTGCCTGCACCTATTATACAATAGAAGTTGCTAATAAGTACTTGTCCAAGCGGACCCAGCCTATTCCAGGCCTAAGTTTGCTTTTGCGCATGTACACTTAAAGAATAAATTAAAAGGCTGCATGTCCACAGAAACCAAAAGCTTTTGTATAAAATAATTTTATCACCTTGTAGAATTAAAGAAAGAAAAGAGAGATTATTTTAGGGTGTGTTTGATAGCATGGAAAATGTCACATCCAAGGAATTGAATTCCTTCTTTGGTGTTTGACACACTATATTTTCCATGGAATTCATTTCCATGGTACAACCATTAAAGCATGTTTTTGGCTCTTTTCCATGGAAAATTCCATCTAGGGGGGAGATGGTTTTTGTTTTCCATGTAAGTTGGAAAATGCTTTCCTTTCCAACTAAATGCTATCAAACACACCCTTAGTGTTTTTGGTGCCCTTCTCTTTTCAAAGTTAAAGAGTTCAAATCATGTGATGATTTATTTACCCTTATAAATTTTATATTATAAAACAATAAATTCAAATACTAAAATTTGTAGATAAAAATATTTACACAATTAAGGCCTGCAGAATTATTCTCTGTTTCAATAAATCATTGGTGGGCTAGAGCCTCCTACCCTGTCTATATTACGTGGAGAGTGTGCTTGCTACATAAAGGAGCTGTTGAAATGCACAAGTCTATCGTCTTTAACCTGACTCAAGCTACTTATAAATGAGGTATAATTCCCTAAACATCTTGTCGAAGCCAGCCAAATAAAAACTATGTTTCCTCAAAAGATAATTTCTTTAATTGTTGTGAACAAAGTAAACCATGCTTATAGTTTTACCTCTTGGTAGTGTGTCTCTTGTGCTTCCAAAAGCATGAAATACAGTGATTTGACTACGTGGTTTCCTTCTTTCTTTGTGTTTCTTGCCCATTTATTCTTATGTTTTGGTTTTCAGAGGTTTTGCAGAAATTCAAAATCTTCAAGTTCTTAATTTATTTCTACTTTTTTTTTTGGACAACTGTAAGCTGGAATCTGCTAACATGTCTTACTTAACTACAGCGTGAAAATGCTGTTGATAACTTCAGAGCTGGCAAAACATGGGTTTTGATTGCCACTGATGTTATTGCTCGGGGCATGGATTTCAAAGGTGTCAATTGTGTGATTAACTATGATTTCCCAGATTCTGCAGCAGCATACATTCACAGGATTGGTACGTTTGATCTATAACTACTTATAACGTGGATAACTGTGGCTATGTGGTTATTGCATTCTTGTTCTCCTTGACAGAGCCATGAGGATGAATAAGTATTTTTATGCTGTAGGAGTTTAATAAATGACTGCAATTTCTTGATACTGTTTATCTACATGGTGCAAATTGTGCTCACCTAACAAAACAAGGACAAAAAAAAAAAAGAAAAAAAGAAAATTGCGCCCTTCAAAACTTGTGGCCTGACTGTAGCCCCAGCATCTGTAAGATTTAATTCAAAGTTTTGTTCGACTTATCATGCATCCATAATGTTATTCTAAATGGTTCATGATTTTTCACTTGTGCCGCACACACAACCTTGAGCATCAAAACAGTGAAAATACCTAATGCACATCCCTTTTTGGATGCTCTATAATTACTGCTACCTTCGTCATTCTCTTTTTTTTCTTTTTTTGCGGGTGTTTTTGGGCCCAGGGGTTGGGGGTGCCCTTTTGGCATGCTAAAATGAAATTGGTTGATCTTTGTAAATAGGCCGATGTGGCAGGGCTGGGAGGCGTGGAGAAGCTATTACCTTGTATACAGAGGCTGATGTTCCATTCTTGAGAAATATAGCAAATGTGATGGCCGCTTCGGGCTGTGAGGTTCCAGATTGGATCATGTCCTTGCCCAAACATAAGTGGAAGAAGCACAGACCTCAAAGAGAATCTATTTCAACCAAACCAGAAGATGAGA
Source organism: Diospyros kaki (assembly GCA_036245055.1). NCBI lineage: Eukaryota > Viridiplantae > Streptophyta > Magnoliopsida > Ericales > Ebenaceae > Diospyros > Diospyros kaki. The sequence continues at coordinate 39,580,138 of BSEG01000009.1, read as the reverse complement.
AACAATAGCTACTTGTTGAAGCCAGCTTTTGGTATTAAGACAAAATTTTCATTTGGATTTGCTTGTTTCCTACTGTTCTCCATTTTGGGCACCACCTTGTAAGTTTAAGATGATAGATTGCTAGTTTTTATCTCAAACAGGGGCGGGCTGTATTCAAATTTTAGCTACAAATGTACAATAGAAATGAGTCATTTTTGTTTCTGGCTACTGTATTTGGCCTGTCCTGGTACTTCCAGAAGATGCAGACTGTGTTGGTATGGTTTCATCTATTCTAGTTGCCTCATCTTCCTTGGGAGGCATTTTCCAAACTCCGGCCACACACCTAATCTTCATCCTTGTGAGAGTTTGTTTGGAGTAAGTATCAAAAGGAGACTGGAACAGATATTTCATTTTGGGAAATCCTTCAGTTCTACTCAAAATGAAGGAGACAATAATGCCACAAGGCACTTTGCACTTTGCCCTCGATCCTTATTTGTTCTTTGACCTCTACATGATCGTTCAGTTACTATCTTGTCTTTGTCAAGCCTATAATGACTAATAAAAATAAAACAGGAAAGGATGAGTACAATTTACTAAGGCATATACCACAGGTGTAGAGGATGTGCAACATGAGCATGTTTGTAAACAACATTGCAAAATAACATTTTCCTGTCTGCCTACCTCCTCGAGAATGCTTACCTGAAGCGAACACTTCGGGTGCACATCTTGTCCCATCCCCAGATGTCGAACTTGATGGCATTTCATCGATGTCGGTCAATCTGCCCAGCCTCGAGTTAAGGACTTGTGGATCCTAGCCTCGCTCCTAAACTAAGGTAACAAATGTGCACCCCCAATCAAGTTCCGGAAATAGTCCATGGATATCATTTTCTGAAGACTTTATGCAAAGCATGTAACGTAATACATGTCAAAATAATGCAAATGCACATGTAATGCACCATACTCAATTAGTACCGTCTCTAGATTGTTCTTACATATTTCTTCCTATCATCCCTTGTTTGCGGGTTCCTTACAAATTCAACATCTCCATCAGATAAAACAAGAAATACCATGTTACTCACCAACTTAGATTTTATTTACACTAAAACCCTTAAATTCTTGGGAATTACATCTTAATCCTTAAATTCTTTAAACTCTCACTTCACCTCTTAGACATTTAGAAATTACAACCTTGACTCATTTTCTTCTAGAATTTTCAGTCATACCCAACTCTTATTAAATCAACTCTAAGGTCCCAAAGTCGTGCAATATTTATATAAAGACTCTTTTACTTTCACCAATAGGTCAAGGGTGACCTTTGAACTAGAAGTGTCCGAAGTGGATTCCAAAATTAGTAACTGGTTGGTAGTTTGTGTCCACAAAGAGGTTAATAAATTAGCACATCATCTTGTTGCTTGGAATAGAAAAGCTAAGAAAGAATCTTTATCTTTGCTTGAATCATATCTTGTTGATAGATAGCCTGGATTAGCTATCTAGGGCTTGTTTGTGTTTTTGAGATGTAGGGTTCCTATTTGGATAGTTGTTTTGTGTTGAGTTCTTTGCTTTTTGGCAACCCTTTAGAAGGTGCTGGTAGTCACCCATTTTGCTTTGCTTTGGTTAGTATTTTCTCCTTAGCCTGCATGTTAGTGTTATTACTCAGTCTCTTGAGTTTGAATTGATGTTGTTCATATCCAAAAAAAAAATCTAAGATATGAACATTTTTCTATCATATTTTTATACTAATAGTCACTGTCCAAACCTTTGTATAAATGCATTATTTTCATCTTAAAACTAGAACATTAGGGTTTCATTTTAAGTCCTTTTAAACTCTCAAAATGAAAGCTAAACTCATTATATTCAAAATGTCATGTCCTCTCTTCAAAACATTCACATTAAAGCATGCATTTCATAAAACTAAAAGTAGACAAACTTCATCATTTTATCATGATCGATCTTCATTCTTCCAACTTTTATTTCTTTTTTAAGATACCAATTCAGCTAGCACGTTTGAACAGCGAGGTAATTATTTTTCCTTAATAAGAATTATAAAATATTTTTATATCCATGAGATGAGACAAGATAAGATGAGCATGAACTTGCCAAGAAACCTTTAAGTTCGGAGGCTTGCCTTGCTTATATTTCACCAAGATATGGTGCCTTACCTCTCCACTGAGGAGGCTTCTAGCTCCATGTCAACCTCTCCCAAGCAAGCATGGTGAGGGGTTTCCTTTTCCCAAGACAACGCAAAATTATCAATGGTCATAGTTCTCTTGTAACATGCAAGGGAATCCACATAATGCTATAGCAACAATCTTTAAAACATGTTTTACATGCTTGAATGCAACAACTTGTATTTTTTTGAATAATCAACCCTCACTTTGAAGCCTTGAACCTTGGCGATGCGCTAGCCTCTTTCTCATTTTCTCTTTCTTCTTTTCTTTCTGCTCTTGCTTCTTTCTACTCACTACTCTCTGGCCAAGACCCTCGAACGCTCCGTTTCTCTTCTTCCTTAGTTGCTAAACTCACAAAAAGAGAGTTAAGTCCCAATTATTACGTAGACTGTCCAAATGAGGGGGCATTTCAATCCTTTAATAATTCCAATTCTCATTTATTTCCTCAAAACACACACACACACACACACACACCATATACACAGTTTCATGTTTTCCTTGCTTAATCAAGAGAGTAAAGAAAAAAAAATGGTAATCTCCCTTAAAATATGTAGCTGGTGGGCCCTTATTTTTTTTTGTTAATGCACAATCACGAGCGTCTCTTGCTGTTCGGTCCCACGATTTCAGCAGGAGAGGTAAATTAAAGAATCCAGACTAAATAATATCTGATGAGAGAGACTCCGAGACACCTCCCCATTCAATTGGGCTCTGCCCCTTTTGTCGTGTCATATCACTTGAGAAATCTCTTCGGATTAGCCTCCGAACCCATTTTTAGTACCCAAAGCAAGTGTTATTCGCATGAAAATTTAAACTTCTTCACGTTTTTAGATTTTATCAAAAAAATTTAATTTTAATAATAAGATCTCAATTTGATTGATTAGATGTAATTTTATCCCGATTTAATTTTAACAATAAGATCTCAATTTGATTGATTGAGTGTAATTTTATCATGCGATCAAATTTGACGCATGTTCTTTGCTCATGCAGACTGCTTAGCAATTTAAGTGTCACAACACATAAAAGAAATAAAAAATAAAAATTAACTTAAATCATTTAACTAGGATAATTCATTTGAGTCAAGACGGATGTTCTTCCTCTCTATCACTTAGGATTTGCTTTGTCTCTGTGCTGCCAATTTCTGTCTCCACTATTGGCTGCCCCCTTATCCTACATTCTTCATCTTCATGGTCGCGATCTTGCGTCTTTCCTATGGCCAATGGTCGGTCGGTTGGTTTCGCCATGGTCGCAACCTTGCGTCTTCCCCATAGTTGACTTCACATCGATCTTCTTTCCCATGGCTGATGATCGATCAATCCAAGCACATAGAAACTACCGACAAGGGTGGCTGACTCCTCGTAGGTCATGGCTCACCGTTGTGAATGCGTCATGGCTATGACCATGGTGATGGGTTGCTGTGATTGCCTTTACCTCGGTAATTCACCGTGGCTATGGCCATAGCCAATGTTTACCATGGTCGACGGTCCACATCTCGCCATGGGCGATAGCTTGCTGTGGTTGTCTTCTCGACACCGATGGTGTTTCTCATCACCATGGTTTCTAATCTTCTCCCAAATCCATAGCCTTTTATTTTCTCAATTGGTCAACCCTTTTTTTTCACCATGGCAAATGTCGATTGGGTTCGACGTTTATTTGGCTTGGCCATCAGCATCATCAAGCCATCATTGTTAGTTTCATGTGGGCGATGACGATGAAGGATGTAGGAGAAAGAAGACGATAGCGATAGTGCAAAGGCAAGGCAAGCCTTAAGTAAATAGGGAAAAAGATAGGTCTTGATCCAAATGGGTTAACCCTAGTTAAATATTTTAATTTAATTTTTATTCTTTATTTTTTTCATGAATTATCAATGTGAGCCCACTTAAATTGTTAGGTGGCGTACCACTTGGGCAAAGACATGCGCATTTCCAATCAAATTTGATTGTGAGATAAAATTGTACCCAATTGATTAAATCGAGATCTTATTAGCAAAATTGAAACTTTTAAATAAAATTACAAAAACACGAAAAAATTTAAATTTTTCATGCTAGTAACCCCTAAAACAGTGAAAAACAAGTTGACAACATCATTTGAAATTGCCAATTGCCACCGTTGTTCTTTTTGTGTTTCAGTATTCAATTTTGAATTTTTAATTAATTTTTAATTTTGTGTTTTGAATATTTATTTGAAATTTTTAAAAACGCGTTTTTTTGTCATTTTAAAAAATTATTTCTAAAAACACAAAAAATAAAAATGTGTTTACTTTAAAATTTTGTAAAATGTTATTTTATGATATTTTGTTTAAGAAATTTGATTCAAAGTAAATTATAAATATTTATTCATAAATTATAAATTTAATTTAAAGAATTTAAAATATAATGCCAGAGATAATTGATAATTTAATCATATATAATGTATTAAAATTATAAAGTACATTCTAAAATCATTTTTAATTTGACTCAACTATTAATTTCATAATAAAATTATTTTTACTTATAAATTAAAATCTGATATTAATTTTGAGATTTAAATTATCCACAACATAAATATTAAAAAAAATATAAATCACAAAATAATAAAATATTAATTTATCCAAAATTTTAAAAATATCATTGAAAAGAAAAATTAATAAAAAAACTATATTACATATTCAATGGGCTGGAGGGCAGTGGCAGAAGAAAGAAATAGCAGAATGGCAGAAGGTAGTGGCGAGCGTGGATGGTGGACCTAGGCGATGGCGATCACGAATTTGGGTGTGAAGGACAATGACAGTGAATGGTAGTGATGGCGATAGCAGACGTCAATGACAATAATGGCAGTAGCATGGATAGTGATGACAATGAAGCTTGAAGAGAAAGAGAAGAGAGGTGGAAGAAAAGGACATGAAAACAATAGCTGCTTTATGTGTTTTAGATTCAGTGGCTAATTTTGGCTGAAAACAACTAAAATCTGATTTCAACATTTTGAATTTTTTATATAAATTTTTTATATATTTTGCAAAATACATTTTTAAAAATAATTAAAAAAATATATTTTAAAAAATTAAAAATAAAAAATAAACTAAAAACAACAAAGAGAATAAAACAACTTTTTCAACTTTCATATTAGATTTCTGTCCCATCTAGAAAAAATATGATAGTTTAAATATGCGCTTTCTTTGTTATTTTCGGCTCGATTTTAGTTTTTAATTTTTTAAAACACTCAAAATGTATTTTTTATTTATTTTAAAAAATATATTTTTTAAAATAAAAAAAAAATTGTATACAAAACTCAAAACATGCAAAACTCTCCAAGTCCAAAATACGGAAAATGACTTCCGTTCTCACGTCCATTCGACTCTTTCATTTCTCTTATCTTCTCTTCGAGGCCATCACCGCCTCGACCATCGTCGAAAGCCATTTCTCTTCTTTCTCTTTTCTTTCTTTCTTCTCTTCGTTTTGGCCATTCCCTTCGACCAGCAACTAGCAACCCAGATTCGTCGTCCCCTCGTTTCGCGACTAGCAACCCAGATCCTCCTTGTCTTCGTCTTTTAAGCTTGAGAGAGATGCGAGACGACGACGAGAGAGGCGATAGATGTGAGGTGACAGGTTCAGCAGCGGGTCTCTTCTTCTTTTAAGCCGGCGGCGAGAGGTTTCAGCGGCAAGAGGCGGCAGCGACGAGCTTCAATGATGAGGTGCAGCGAGACATGCGACGGCAAGAGGAAAGTGGTGTAAGGAAGATGGCTAGAGAAGAAGAGATCTGATGGTAAGAACGGAAGAAGAGAGGAAGAAAAAGAGGGTTTCAAAGATAGTGGGTTCCTCGGGTTTGGGGGAGAGTGGGTCTTGGGCAGAGAGAGGAACAGACAGGGGAGTGAAGACGGGGGTGGAAAATATATGTATAATGTTGATATGTATGTACATATATATGTATGTAAAATAATATATTTATAAAATATATATTTTTATGTTATTTATTTTTCTGTGTTGATTTTTTTAGTTTGTTTAGTTTTATTTATTTATTATAAAAAATCAAGTTGCGAAACTCATACATAAGAATTTTATTTTATTATTTTAATTTTTAAATTATATTTATTTCTAATATTTGTATTGAAATTTGTAATTATATCTCACTTACAATTGAACTGTTTGATGCAATCTTATTATTCACAATCACATTATGTAATTATCAGTCTACATATTTAATTTTTATTTTAATATTTTTTTAAATTTATTTATTTATATTTTATTTTTATAATAAGAAAAAATATTATAAGATTCATCAATTTTAAAATGTATAATTTTTTAATAATATATTACTATTAAATAGTTCTAATTTACGAATAATTTAATTTATTAAATTAAATGCCATTAAAAAATTATTCTTAAGATTTCAAACAAAATACGTTTTTTAACTTTCTGTTTTAAGAAACAATTTTTTAGAATAATAAATAAAATGTATTTTTAATTTTTTGAAAATAAATTATCAAAACAAAAAATTAAAAATGAATTCAAAAATCAAAAATATTCAAAACTACCATAAAAGTGAAAATTGAAATATAAACAGAATGCAATAAGACTTTGAAAACAGATTGTTTTCTTCTCCCTTGCCAAATGCACTACCCAGAGTAAGGTTACTGAATACTACAAATGACAAGTTGAAGCCATTTACATGCTTGGAACGAAAACGTAAAGCACACTTGGGGGTGCACAAGTTGCTTGCAAGTGTTCCTTAAAGACCCAGAATAAAGACGCAAATAATAACATAAAACTACCATCCAACATTTAGTTTGTACTGCAAATCTCACAAATGGAGCATGTACAAACAATTCATTGCAGACTGGTAGAACCTGAAAGCACAGTTGTTGCGGTTGCCCGGTTCAGAATTCTACTCTCTTTCGATCTGAATTGTTACATGACTAATATTGTACTCCCTTCTTATATAGTCTACGACCTTGTCTAACACCATGTCAGCATCCGCATCCAGCTTGATTTTCACGTGGCAAGCTAACAAAACCTTCCCTACAGTAATTGCCCATATATGCAGTTCATGGATGGCCACTACCTCTTCCATCTCACACAGTCCTTTCTCAAGCTGTCTTGCATCGATCTCTCTAGGCGTGCTCTCCATCAGGACCTCCAAAATGTTCCGCAGCATCCTAATTGTCGTGTACAGCACAATTACGGAGAATATTAGTGTGCATATCAGATCTATAAATTTCCACTGGGGTTTATACCAGATAATTGCCCCGCCAATCATGACACCAACACTCTGGATCGAGTCTCCTATAACATGAAGAAAAGCTCCCTGCACATTTATATTTCTTTCCGTGTTCTCTTTAACACTACTGTCAATCAGAGGCTGTGAGAGATCTGCTTCGCGAAGGATGTGATGGTGTTCCATATGCTGCTTGGAATGACCCTCATCATGGTGATGTATATCGATGTTCACTGTCTGGCTGTGTATGTTATGATCAGTTTCCTCATGGTCATGATCACGATGAGCACCCTTCCCATGGTCCTGCCCAGAGTGTCCATGATCGTGACCATGACTATGATCAGGACCCAGTACAAAAGCCATAATGACATTAACCACTAAGCCAAACGCAGAGACAACAAACATAAGGAGGCCCTTAACTTCCCCTGTACCACTGATGAGTCTAGCAATGGCTTCATAACCAAGGATCCCTGTAAGAAGCCATATTATCTGAATAGAAACCAATGTCCCAAGTATTTCAATTCTGAAAAAACCATATGACTGCCGTGGAGTTGCTTCCCATCCTGATGCCCACAATGAGAACAAGGAGATTGCAAAAGCTGCAACGTCTGATAATAAGTGAGCTGCATCTGTCAAAATTGCAAGACTGTTAGCCTTAATACCTCCAGCAACTTCTACACTCATAAAAATGATACACATCGCAACTGCAATCCAGAGTTTCCTCATTGATGCTGAACGCTCTTTTGCATCTTGGGAACTGGCTTTTGCATCTGAGAATCCACATGCTACTTCCCTGCAGACCTTATTCCCACCATAACCCTTCTCCACGGCAGGTATATCTGCTGAAACTTCAATTCTATGCCCATGATATTTAGAATTCTGTGGCTCCATCTGAAGAGTAACAGTACCAAAACAACTAAATCAAAGCTTATAATTTTCATTGAATAAAACAGTGTTGATTATTTGTCATGAGTCATTTCTGAGACTGTAGTGTGTAATTGAAAGGCAAATTATAATGTATATCACCATCTAAAATGTGGCACCAATTATACAAGAGATAAAGAAGAAGAGGTTTACCATGACATCATGTCCAATCCTCAAAATTGGTCATATGAACATTGCACATCATCATTCTCCAACTACTAAACTTTGAACATATATATATAGTTTATTTTCTCATCATTCTCTCCAGTCTATGTTGTTTCACTAGTAATATGCAATCCACAGCAGGGACATGAAAAGGAAAACATTGTAATCACAAAACAAAAGCAAACCAAAGTAGTGGATTTGAAGTTACATGAAGATGAAAGTGCTGGGTATTGAGTCTGTATATTCAAAAACTTACAGGGTGTTACTTAACTGAAAAGAAACTTACATGACGGTGTGCTCATCTTCACGTAGTCTCACTACTCAAGACTCAATACAGGGCTTATCCTCATCTTCATGTAATTTCAATAGTCATATGCAATCCGGTTTATGTTCAAAAACTAGCTTCAGGAACTTAATTCTGCACCATAACAATGTAGTTCTACTCCTATTTGCTACTTTTTCATCCAGAGAAGGGTGTTAACTTGGTGCTTATCAGTAAAATATAGCAATTGATATCAGCATAACAAAGTAACAAACTAAGAGTTCAATATCCACATAAGCTGCACACACTTGTAAAAATATTAACTCATATGCTTGGCATCAGAAATAAAGGTGCATAATGATATTTCAGAAACAAGTATACTCAAAGCATAGGCCACTTATGCATGTCAATAACTCTGTCGACACGCAACCCATGTAGCACTTGGTACTTAGAAATGAGAATAGATACTTGCAAGCATAAACCTTCAACAAAAGGGAACTTTTAAAAGAGTGACAGGGGGAAGACCATCATCAATGCTCCAGTATATTGCAGGAAAATTTTTAATATAAAACTTCCAGTAAGTGAGAGTTTGCAACAACTGGTAGATTTCAGAATAGCACAGAACCTAGGAAATATCTTTTGCAATATGCACATACTGCAGCATGTTCAATTTCACACTCGATCTATTTCCTGGATTTTTTTTCCATAGATGGTGGTCCATCAGACATATCATCTTTAAAGAGATATGAATGACTCCTAAAGAGAGTAAGGTAAAAGGAAAGAAAGAAAAAAAGAAAATGAAAGGAAGGAACAAAAAATAAAGAATAAAACAAGAATACGATAAACTAGGCTAAAAGAAAAGAGACACATCCTCAACCAAATGAAGCCACTGCAACAACATTGTCATAGCAACCTTTGTGAATACAAAACATAATGCTTACCAAAATGATCCAATAATAAGAACATAGAAATGACAAAGTGATAAATAAGTCCACTAACCTCCAGACACATACAGATTTGCAAAGTTCTGTGCAGTCTCAGTGCTACTGCAAAACCTATTTTATTTCCCAGCCTTTGTTAATGAATGTTATATATATTTTCTTTTCTTCTTCTTGATGACAAGAAACCTCTCCAAGGCAAACCCGTGTTGCACCCAACCCAGCAATCTGTCTTCACATGTAACCACTCGTAGTAAATGAGCCTTAAGTGCACCAAGTGGATTCAGATCTAAGACCCTGTCAGCTAAGGATTGATCCTAGAGTTCAGCACCTTCTCCATAGGGCTACCTATATAGGTAAAATTATAATGTTTTGTGGTGCTGAGAAGCGGTTAGAATACTTTATGCAATGAACACGTTCTGTTCTGAGGTAATCTACAATTTCAAGGTGAACTTGGCATTTAAGTTACATATTTTGTATTGTTACTGTTTCCTTCTTTTCTTGGGGTTGAGGGTGGGTGGGTGGGCAAGGCGGTCACAAAATCGAACCTGAGGCCAGGTCCTGGTCCCATACTCGGGGCCTAATCCTAAGTTCAAGGTCTTCCAAAATGACCAACAAGGTTAGTGATCTCCATCCTTAAAGAGATATGGAGGTGGAGGACCAATTAAATCATTAAGGAGAGAATCAAACAAAAAAAATTGTAATTTCACTACGAAAAACAAAACAAAGTAGAAATAGAAACAAAAACGCCTTGATTCCAACCATTAAGGAAACAATCAAAAACTAGACAAAGATCCGAACTCTCTCCTTCCCAACAAAAACAAAATAAAACAAAGATACAAATACGTAAGACAGGACAGGACAAGGCATGCACGCCTTCAATAGCAACCCAATGGGAACCAATGTTCATAAATACAACAACAAAAGTATTATGAATCAGATTGAAATAGAAAATAAAACAAGGAGATGACCCAGAAAAAATTATCAAAACTGTAGAAGAACACGAAATATGGGGAACTCATACTCTCAAAAAGGAAGAGAAAGAGAAATAAGGGGATAAGAACCAACATTTGAGGAGACAATTACAGCCATATCCTATACGTAACACGAAGCATTATATATCTATATGTTGCGTCTCTGAAAGAAGGCAAAAAAAGAGTCGGCCAGACCTAAGAAAACAAGTAGTAGATCTTCTGAAATTGAACTCGGAAACAAATATCCTTCTTGAAATAGAAGCCAGAGGATGCGGCTAACTGAACAGGAGATGGGAATGGTAACTTGAATTCCAGTGATGGCAGTTCGACCAATCAGACGGTTCTCTGAGATTGGGATTCGCAACAAGGGGCTGCCGCCAGCCTCTCTGTGATCGAGTTTTGCAAGTCGCCGTTAACTTTGGAGCCGTATACTTTCAGCGTCGAGCAAACTGGGAAGGAGGATATTCTGGTACTTCCATGATTTTGCTTTGTTTGGTAGTTCATGACTGCTAATGAAACGAGAATCTTTCGTATTTTGTTTGTTTTTTATATTGTCGTTGTTGCGTGCCTTATTCTTCTTCTTCTTCTTATTATTTTTGGACACGTAGCACCATACCAAATCTACCTTTTATTTTAGGACAAATTGCACTCTTTACCTTTGGAGTTTAACAAAAACTTTTTAACTTTTATAACCACAAATCCATTACCTCTCTATTGTAAAAAAATGGTAATTAATTTTTTCAAATCTCAAAAATATTTTCACTCAAAAAATTAAAAAAAAAATCCTATGAGAAATAAGACAACTATTGTCAAAAGCTATCACCACCATAACCACTAATTAAGATAGAAGAATCTATAGATTTTTTCTTAGGGAGACTTTACTCAAATCATAACTAAAATTAAATTTCTCTAGATCAAATCCAAAAGTTGACTTATAACTAGATAAAGAGAGAAATAGTAGATTAATAGTTAGTTGTTATAGTCTTAGTCGTGTGTTATTGTTATTGTTATTGTCATTGTCATTATTATTATTTTAAAATATTGATCACAAACACTTGTATACACTCATTTTCATTGTTAGAAAAACCCAAACAACAATGAGGCCAGTTTGATAGCCTTAGGAAAAAATATTTTTTCCACCCAATTTCTCACTTGTGCAGTGTTTGATAGCCATTTTTTTGTTTTCAAAAAATTCATTTTCCCACTTATGGTCAAGTGAATGGATTTTTCTTCAAATCATGAAAACCAAATTCCTTGAGAGGAGGTGCTGGAATTTTCTTGACAATTGAAACAACCAACTTACCAATGAAAGAGTTGAGAGAGACAACAAGTGAGAGAACGAGGAGAGAGTCGGTGAGAGCGAAGGCGAGGGGCGACTGGCGAGAGCAAGGGCGAGGCCAAGTTGGTGCTGACGAGTGAGGAAGCCAGAGCAAGGTGAACAAGTTGCGATCGAGGAGGGCGAGCGAGGCAACGATGATTCGAGTCGTCCGACAAAGACAAGGAGGCCAGAGAAGGAAAAAGGGCAGCAACGACCAAAACAAGAGAGGAAGAAGGCCAAGAAGGTGGGCAGTGGCTGGGGAATGAGAGAGATTAGCAGGGGAGGGTTTGTAAAAGTATAAAAATAAAAAATTAAGTATGAATTAATAATTTGAAAAATAAAAGTTTTTAATTTTGTGGTTTTATTTCTTTGAGAAAATGATTTAATTGACCTAAAATATGTTATTATTTTAATTTTTTTGTACAAGATTCAATATTTTTCATTACATTTTCACCATTGAATTCCATGAAAAATGTGTCATTTTTCATGAAAAATAATGACTATCAAACATAAAATGTCAGAAAAATGATCAAATTCTACATAAAATATTACTAATCAAATACCAAAAGCTGAAAAATAATATCATTTTCTAGATAGAAAATTATACTAATCAAACAGTTTAAACTTTCAATTTTTGAAAATTCATTTTCTCTACAATTTAATTCCCTAAAATTCATTTTCTTTTCACTTAAATTTCACCCTCAAAAGCACCTAAAGGTATCTAGAGAAATCCCTTTTTGAAATCCCAATTGGACCTTCTCTCTTGACCCTTGCAAAATGGAGAACTTTTGCGTATTTTGGAGTCACTGCATACTCAATTATTTTTCCTTCACAAATCATGTGTAGTAAGTACGCATAAAAATTGTATGGACTCCCCTATGGAAATTTAAACCCTTGTCGAAGTCAAGGCTAACCTTAGTTCTTTGACTTATAAAAATTGCTATTTTTTTATACTAGAACTGCCCTAATAATTTGTATAACAATTCATTCCTATAAATCAATCAGTGGCAAACAAAATTAGCGTGAGATTTTACTTATTCTTGGCAAATTATTTGTTCATATCCTCGGCGAATATGATACATATGTGTTTTTTTTCTGTTTCTAAATTATTCATTCGTCTAATTTACATTACATGAATTTGGCAATAATCAAATAGTGTCTTCCCCAGAAGATATATCATCAAGACTGGAAGCAGACATCACACGAATGTCGGGTGGCTTGCTCTTCAGCCCAATTTTCTAGACCTGCAATACTGGCCAACTTGCTGAGAGTCATTTGGAACCTCTCCAAGTGCTGAAGGGGGGTGGCAGGGGCTCTCTCCAATGGCATATACAGAGGCTTACAGAGGATGCTGATTTACTCCAGCTACCAATCCATCAGTCATCAGTACTACTAGACTGCTTTTCAAGAGTGGGAGGAGGATTGTATTTGTATATAACATTCTCTTTGTTTTTCTACAAAGAGGCTGTTTCCACAACTTGAAGACATGACCTTCGGATTACAAACGAGAAACCTTATCATTATGACCAAAATGCACCCCGATGTTAGTGATTTTTCAATGAGAAAAATTATAATGACAATTTACATGTTCTTTTGAAATTTGTTAAACTTACTATTCAGAGACCCTGCATTTAAATGGTGATGGTATTATTGACAGCACCTTGTTGATTGCCTCATTCCTTTATCTGCCAAAGTCTCATGTTGATGACAAAAGCCATAGTCGGGTGTAATGAGAGAAATGTTAAAAGGCACCTGCATAATTGGCAAGGAGTGCCTGGTCAGGCTCCAAACTGAGTATCAGGGGCTCAAACTTCTCTTCTTATCTAGAATTAAAAAAAAAAAAAAAATCTAAAAGCAAACCATTGAAACTATAGAATTATACCTCCAATCTTCTTTCAACAGGATGACCAAAAAAAATCTATGATGAAACCAGAACTTCCTGAAAACCTGTCTGGATGTGTAACCTGAAGATCATATCATCATTTAACCAACTGTTGTTCAACCATGAAGCTAATATTTTGATGGAATATAACCAGCATCCAGCATCTGCAACCAGAGTTCCTCTAGGATTGAGTATATCTTGTTTGTTTCGGGATGTAAACTATCTTCTGCCAAAAATACATGGATACAGTCTTTAACTTCAATCCAACTTTGACCAGGAACTTTCTTGACATTCCTTTGCTTCATCAAGGTCCGGATTTTAGCAACACCTTTCCAATTGTTCTCAGAAGCATGTATATTGCAAAGTAGTACATGAGCAGCAGAATTAGAGGGATCAATTTTGAGAATATTTTCAGCAGCTCGTTTTCCAACCTCAACATTATTATGCTTCTTACAAGCAGCTAGTAGTATCTTCCATATTACTACATCAGGATCCAATGGTATTTGATTGACAAAAGCTTCTGCTTCAGTTAAATGTCCAGCACGAGCAAGCAAGTCAACAACACAAGAACAGTGCTCTCTTGTAGGTAAAACTCCATGATACTTTTCCATAGTACTATAAAGCTGCAGACCTTCTTCTACCAATCCAACATAACTGCAAGCAGTTAGAGCACCAACAAATGTAACTTGATTTGGCTTGAGACCTGAACTTATCATTTTCTTAAAGAGTTTAAGAGCTTCCTCTCCATATCCAAACTGAGCATAACCCACAATCAAACTACTCCAGGAGGCAACATCGGGGCTTCCAATGGAATCAAAGAACTTCTGAGAACTCCCTAGAGAGCCACACTTCATATACATGTCAATTAATCCATTTGCAACTGAGATATTGAGGCAGAGCCCAGTTTTTCTGGCAAGGCAGTGAACTTGATCCCCCATTTCTAGAGAGGCTATTTCACCACAAGCTCCCAGTACACTAACTAAAGTAATATAATCGGGGTTATTTTGAGATAAAAGCATCATTTTCAATAATGGGAAAACTTCCCCAGGCTGGTTGTACTGCATGCATGCAGTAAGAATAGTATTCCAGGAAACTAAATCTGCATGGGTCCTCACTTCATTGAACATTTTAAATGTAACACGAAGACTTGAACACTTAGCATACATTGAAAGTAAAGTGTTACACACTGCTATATCTAAATCAAAACCCAGTTTAACAATATAGGAGTGTATCTGCAAACCTTGAGTTAAGGTAACTTGGCTTGTGCAAGCACAAAGCAGGGAGCGAACTGTGATATCATCTGGGTTTAACCCCAGATATCTCATCCGAGAAAAAAACAACAGTGCCTCTTCAGTGTCACCACCATATGCAAACCCTGCAATAATTGTATTCCAAGAGACCATATCAGGTCTCTCTATCTGAAAGAATGCTGTTTTCGCAGAGTCCAGGAGACCACATTTTGCATACATATCACTGAGTGAGCTAACAGCATAGGTGTCACAACCTAGCCCAAATTTTATACTCATCCCGTGTATCTGTGTCCCAGATTCTGGTTGTAGGAGACTGCCACAAGCATGAAAAGCACTGCCAAAAGAGAATTCATTTGGCTGGTAAGCACCTTGAGAGAGAAGTTTTTTGAAATGGTTCAAAGCTTCTGATTCATAACCGAGTTGTGAAAATCCTGCAATTATTGAACTCCATGAAATTAGGTCCTTTTCTGTAATACGAGAAAATACATCCAATGCATTATCAATTTGACCATATTTCACATACATTGCAATCAAAGCATTTTGTGCAATAAGGTGGGAGCCAAACTTTGATTTAATGACATGGGCATGCAACTGCTTCCCAAGCTCAATGGCACTCAAATTGGAGCAAGCTCTTATTATGCTTCCAAATGAAAACTGGTCTGGTGGAATGCCCGATTGTCTCATTTGAAAATATAGCCTTATTGCCTCAACTTCTTGTCCATGCTGTGAGTATCCAGCAATTACAGAAGTCCAGGAGACCACATTTCTTTGTGGCATCTCATCAAAAATCCTTCGAGCATCATCCAAGGCCCCACATTTCCCATACATATTAAGAAGATGATTCTGAAGAATCATATCTGGCTGATAGCCCTTTGTCAGCATATGGTTATGGATCTTTCTTCCTTGTTCTACAGACCTCAAAGAAGAGCAGGCAGACACCAGATGAGCATAGGTGCTGGGTCTTACAATACAGTTTGTATGTTTTTGCAAGAAGTCAAATGCCTCTAAAGCTTGCTTGAAAACGTTTTGCCTGCACAAGGAGCTTATATAATCATTGCTTGACTGCTCGGTCTTGAAGTAATTTGGAAAAAAAGTTGGTTGGACGGCAGATTTAACATTGTTAATGGTAAACTGCAAGTGAGGTCTCAAGCTACTCATCATTATTTATGCTGCTTAGAGGCCAACAAACCAGGAAGAAGTGTCACCATTATGAAAACACAAGATTACAATGGCACAGACCATAGAAAGAAGAAGATAGTAAGCTCTCAATATTGAATAATGCATTGCCATAGTATATTACTCCAATGTTCCTCACACCCACGTAAAGTAGCTGAAGCACCAAATGTTTCTAGAAAGAGAAGTACTGTAGCCACCTAGAAAAGCCTCACATAATGAAAGTTAACAACTTGTTTTTCGTGCCACCTCAACCCATTATCACAAGTTCCTTAAATTCCAATCAGCTGCAAGAGATAACATCAAATCAAGATAACGGCATGTATATAACAGCACAAGCATGTATATAATCAAGTAATCCATTGGTAGACAAATAAAGTGGATATTAGGACCAAAATATAAAGGAATAACAACATTACAAAAAAATTTCAATTAGTTGATCACAAATAAGAGAAGCAATTGAACACACAAGGAAACTATTGCAATTCTTCTGTGTCCTGAACCTTTGCTGCTGAGCTGATTTGAGTGAGCCATAATAACTATAATTGCCTTCTTCAGATCGCATATAAATTCAAGACATAAGCTATACTTGAAACATAATATATATCTAACTTCTGACACACTAAGACTTCATAAGTGGGTGCTCAATTGCAAGTCATTGGTAGTTATATGAATCCAGTTTCGTCCAGGGACAAGGAGGGGCAGAAACCACTCTCCAAAGTAGTTCCCAGCAAACATTAAACCATACCTCCTGCTACTTGAACTTAAATTTTGTTGACAACACTTCATTATATGAAACAAGACCTTGGTCCTGAGTTCCAATTCATTTTCAGACAGGAAAATCATAGGCCCCAGCATCTAGTGGTAATGAAAAAGGATTTTTCCATACGTTGGGGGCTGGCTAAATTTTATTGCTAGAGAGAGTAATCAACAATTACAGACCAATTACAATAAATTGGTGACTGATCAAAGTTTGGGAAGCCTGAAGGATCTCATGCACAACAATTTTTAGCTGAAACTCAAATAATTCAGAGTTTATAAAGGACAATATGCTCTAAGGTAATCCTAACTGTCTCCAACCTCCAAAACCACATACAAGGGGAAAAACACATAAAAAGCAGATTCTCAACTGCAATTTGTGGGGCCAATTGTGCATCTGCTTATGTCCGTGTGAACAATGTAATAACGTATTTTCTTGTACTTATCTTTAAATAATTAGTAGAGACACTGAGTGAATGGGACGCACAGAGCATACTTGTACAATCTTCTGCTACCATTCTGAATAAATAGCAAGATATAATAAAAGAAATTCGACAGCTATGTGGTTCAGTTCTAATTCTGAATAACACTGACTCACTAAAGTTGTGGACATTCAGGACTCAATTTGGGCTGTTAAAGCAAGCTTTGGTGTTTTCATGCACTCATGGGTGTGCGCATGCATGCCAGGGCATATACAGGTATGCATGAAGTTGTATCTGCATGTGATAAATCTGTATTATGGTTTTAAACAATAATAGAAATAGAGAGACATGGAGGCCATATGGCTTAATTGCATTGACAAACCAAAAGATTTCCAAGTGGACTTCAGAGTCAGAATTTCTACATTGAGCAACCAATTAATGAGGCCTCGTCAATACATTACACAGCAATTTTGTGGATACACATGTGCCCTCATAAGTCTCAGTAGAAATCGGAAAACATCTTTGCTCCTACCAACAAAGGGAAAACATTATTTCTAGACACCATGGATCTAGTAAGGCATAGTCGTATCATATTATTAGACTACCAACATACCAAACTGCCTAGGACTTGTCCAAATTGCCCAGATAAGACAATAAATAAAAGGGTGTCCTCTCCTCACCATACGAGGCTTCCGACTTTTCTCAGGGGAGAGTAATTTGGACAGACTTCCCCTTGCTTTTTTCGCATAAAGGTTGTTTCCACGACTCAAACCCAAGACAATAAATAACCTTCAAATTTCATGCCAGGGAATCTATCAAGCAGAGCATTAAAAAGAATAGGTCCAAGAGTGAGGTGTGCTCGTAATTTTCAAACTAAGTATAACCTACAATCCACCTGTAATCTCTCCTATTGTGAGCAATTTGTCAAACAGAAAGCACGCAAAAGCCAACCATGTTAACATTACAACCAAAAACAGATGAGGCACCAGATTAATAAACAAAACAACATCTGAATAAGAGAGATCATCGTCGATTCAAGTACTTTCACATAGAGAAAGGTTTAAGATATCGAAGTGAATCCAATTGCAAACATGCATGTACTATTGCAAGATGGAGAAACAATAAATTCAGAAAAAGGAGAACATAAATTAATGGTTTAGCTTACTGAATCTTCTGGGTCTCAAATTCAATAAGCATAAAATTCAAAGCTTGGATTTTGCCGGTAATGGAAGAACTGAGGTCTGAGGAACCGAACACAGTGAGAATAACATCAAGATTATTCAAGGGTAAAACTGGACCGTCAGATCAAAGGACAATCCGACGGCTGATAAGAAACCCTAGTTGTTGACGTAGGGTTCCAAGTGGGTGATGTATTTAACGCAGCTAAGGGGGGCCGTGTCATCCCTCTCTTTCTTCGCTTACGATTTACGCTCTCTTCTGTGAGAGCGCTTCAAGCGAATTGATCTCTTCATCATTCGTTTCTAGTTTTAAGGTTCGATCAATCCAATTCTCTGTAATTTTCGCTTAATAATCACCATTTATTGATACGTGCATATGTCCTGGATCTTGTCTCTGGTTTGGTTTCGTTTTTAGTTGATTGTTTTGTGGACAGTGATTTGATCTCTTATGTCTGGCTCGTATGTTGGTTCATCAAGATGAACAAATAAAAACAATTGTTTTGGTAATGTGTTCACGATTGGCCAGCTAGAATTTATGTAGCCGACCGCAAATGGTGGGATTCAAGGCTTGTCCTGTTGATTGTTTTGGTGATCTGTTCTCCTGAATTTCTTTCTATTTTGTATACTCAATAATGAAATTGGATAGTTTTTTGTGAAAATTGTTTGCTGTTTGTTGTTCAGTTGTCTTCGGGTGACATTTGAACGAGGAGAAACAGACATTGTAGTATAATGAAAAATGACCAGTTTTCTTTTTGTGTGTAGTAATTTTTCTGTGAGAATAATGCTCAGAGCCACGAGTTCTGAATTTGCTTATGCAAGTTCTCACTAAAACAACATATTTAATTGTGGAAAAAAGTCCTATTAAAAAGCTATAATGCCCATTTTTTGTGAAGTAACAGGTGTTTCATTATGTCATAGTCTATTTTTGTGAAATGCTGTATTGGCTATAAAGTGAACTGCAGTATTGCAGTTTTTAAGTTCAATGTGGAATGTGGAGGAGTTGGTTAAAGTGAAGTTGATGCAATTGCATAGAACCAAATAATAAATTAGGCATGGCTATAGGATAGCCAGTTAAGAAATATTATATATTTCTATGCATTTTACTCTGTTGTGATGGTTGTGTTATGACGTGTATTATATATAAGCAAGTCTTAAGTCTTAACACTACTATTGCAGCCTGCTTTAAATGCCCATTGGTTTGGTTTGGGTAACAATAGTTGGTTTCACCTGTCTTTAATACTCACTGTACCTTGCTTGTTTTGGGTTACACTCAGGTTTTATAATGGGTAAGGAGAAAGTTCACATCAACATTGTGGTCATTGGTCATGTCGACTCTGGGAAGTCGACCACCACTGGTCACTTGATCTACAAGCTTGGAGGTATTGACAAGCGTGTCATTGAAAGATTTGAGAAGGAGGCTGCTGAGATGAACAAGCGTTCATTCAAGTATGCCTGGGTGTTGGACAAGCTGAAGGCTGAACGGGAGCGTGGTATTACCATTGACATTGCTTTGTGGAAGTTTGAGACCACTAAATACTACTGCACTGTTATTGATGCTC